>JAXAVZ010000248.1:0-460753 GCA_034621355.1 Mycalesis mineus | reverse complement strand
AAGGAATTTTATAACCTGTAATGGGCCATGCATGTATAAACTAAGTATAATTCGTTTGCGTTAAGAATGCAGTGAGCGCCGACCCTAACCCCGCTTCCTAACTAATCAAATCAAAACCAAAATTCACAGTGATCGGTTAGGGGGCGGGCATATACCTACGAAGTTTATCACACAATTTTCTTCCCGTGGCACAGTCACATAGGAACTGAAAGCATGGGAAAAGTTCATTTTATACGTTGTTCGTCCTTCAAAAAATACCTAAAGACTTTAAACGCATAACCCAGAAAATTTCAACCCAGTATTCCCATGCAGTTATACAAAATGTATAACATAAACCGCATTTTATCACCCCGGCAACCCAAACCCGGCACGCGTCGACTTCGCCGTGTAGAATTCCCACCAAAAATTTACTTTCCCACAAGAATTTTTTCCCTATGAAACTTCCATGGTCCCATAGTTATTTAACCACGGTACACACACTTTGTTATTTAATTTACACGCGAAATTAAACCTTATTTGCTATTATAATAAAGCGTATGTGATAGCAATTAGTAATTTGGCATTTTTCAATATTTTTGCTACAACATTTTGCAGTTATGCTGAAATAATTTGTACCTTATTGCTCAAGTAATAGAGTTTTGCTATCTGTATTAAGAAATTTTTGGTACATTATTTGCAAGGTCGCAAGCAAATCATCAGATATGTCATTGCTGATAATCGTCCGCAAATACGCAATATTATTGTCAATAAAATTGGGGAAGGTTCCTACAGTGGTATCCCGGCAATATTACAACATTATTTCTTATTTGTATTTCTTTTGATGGATATTATTTTATTTGTATTACTTTTTGTATTTAATTCTAAGTTGGATTTTGTGTTTCTTTTTTTTTAGTTTTGTTAGCTTAGTTCTTAAAAGTGTAGTTTTAAGTTCGTAATATTAAGGAGTGTAATAAGTTAATGCATGCTGAGTTAGCCTTTAAGTGGGGCATACAATGAAACCAGTATTTTTAATTCATATATTTTAATTGTAATTTCTGTATTGTATGCAACGTTGGCTTCCGAATAAATAAATAAATAAAAAAAATATTTTCATAGAAAGTACCTACCTAAGGCATACTTTCTAAGCAATCTTACCATACTTTATTGACAATATTAATAAGAATGCGGAGTATACATTATACCAAATAATTGCGCAATATTGACAATCTCTCGTATGTTTCACCTCTCAATAATACCTAATCTGTATTATGCGTGCATAGAGACGCCTAAGGCTTTGATAAGATTTATTATAAGTCATCAAAAACTAAAGTATTTTTTTAATACGAGTTATTCATTGGATGAAAATAAATTGAGTTTATGAACCGGGTCCTGACCTTGGCCGTGACCTCACGTCTTATATACAGCGTGTCCCAAAACCTTACATTTACGTAAGGTACATGGATTGTTTTAATAATTTTAATTCGTTTTCAGTTACTTTTTAATAAAAATTAGAGAAAGTTAAAAAATAGAGATAATAGATTGAGATGTGGAAAATATAATTATTTTACTTTATTTAATATAAAAATAAAACAAACATTCATTTTTAACACATAACTAAACATACTGAATATTTTAATTAAAATTGTTTTTAAAATAATATCTTTTAAATATGACCAAGATTCCCATTCTCTTACAAACAGTCGCGAAGACTGTGTAAGGTGTAGATTGTCTAATGGATGGGAGTTGAAACAGTAACCATGACCTTTCAATGAAGCTTCGAATTAGTCTCGCCCGCGTTTTAAGTCCCTGTGTTTTTATCTTTTTTCAAACATCCGGAATTCTTATCGTGTGTTTTTATAAAAGCCCGAATAGGTGTGCCATGTCTCTGTTCTATGTTTTTCTGCATTGTGCTGTTAAAATAAATGAAAAAATACATCTAATAATTTTAAAAGTTAAAATATAACAATTGTCGTGTGAACAAATCCATTAAATTCTTGTAAGATTTTATTTGCTCTAATAATACAAATTCGCTGCATTATTTGTTTTTTTTTTTAATACAACAAAATAAACATCCTGTAGCTCCTAATATTCCCACGCATCGGGATCCCACGGTCAAAGAGCGTGAAAGTGAGACGCTGTACTAACAAAAACGTCCGATATGTAACTACAGTGTATTTTGAACCTTAAACAAAAGCCGTAAAACATAAATTCCAATGAATGTTGTAATATAATATTGTCGTTAACAGAAATTCTCGTGGTCCCTTTTTTGAGAGCCCTATTTCGTCAAGCTATGCGCCAAGGAATAGACATACTGCTCTATCCTGAAACACATTATGTTTTAAATTTAATTGTAAGAAAATCAAGCACCCATTCTTGCTTTTTTTATATAATCATACCATAGAAATAGGATCAATTTTTTTTGTAAAATTGGGAACACTACTTGTAAGGGTCACCTACAAAACCACATTTTAGAAAGTTAGTAAATAATTATTATTGTTTTCTGCAAATAATAATTATATTTAAAAAAACAAATTCCTATCCTTTAAATGGGCTTTACTTAAATATTTTTAAACGAATTAAAAAGAGGAGGTTATTAATTTGACACGTATTATTGTTACAATTGCACAGTTTTTAAATCGAAATAGTCTAGATCTAGATCAGCTTCTAAACAGCTTCTGCCAAGTGTATGTACGTTAATCTGTGCCTGACGGAGTGACCCTTTGCTCTATTGTTAGCCTAATGTCGCATTGTATGCTTACATTCTTTATAAGAGTTCCACATAACCCTAGGAACCTTTCCATCGAGACTAAGGTATCTCCCTCGAAAAAAATAAAAAGTTCTACTCTCCTTTTCGCGTCTTCTATAAAGAAAGAGGCCTGGCCAAGGAGTGTTCCGATAATAGGCTGGTAATTATGATAGAAGTATTTTTTTTTATTTAAAATTTTTAATAATATATTAATGCCGATGGCGCAGGGTGCGCGGAAAAACTTAACTAAGTTTATGTACGCGCCCTTCATGTAATTGTTATGTTTTATATTATTTAAACAAATAAATAAAGACAATTATTTACGAAAAACATTTTTCACCACGACCGAGATTCCTTGTATAGGTACATTATTATTCCCATCGCTTACGTAACAATAAAAAAAAATTAATTAAAACACAATCTCTTAGGTAAGAAAAAGCTGAAATATTCATTTGGAGCGTTAATCATTGCTATGGACATGGAAATTGACTTTTTCGAGAGAACTCGGAAGCTTTAATTTATGGACCCCCGCGAATGATATTGAAAAAGCTTTCGTTGAGTATCCTTCAAATCTTTAGGGAGGTGTGAGTGACCTCAGGGTTTGATCTTGAGAGCCCTTTGAGACGATTTGTTTAAAAAAAAATGTTTTGTAAAAAGCTTAATTTAACTATTACAACAGATTGGAGACGCTAAAGAGATTCAAAAATTTTATTTTTTTAGGTTTGTATGAAATCCTGTCGTATGTTGAGACTTTTATATATCAAATTATAAATTATAAATATTATAGGACAATTACACACATCGCTATATAGCCCCAAAGTAAGCGTAAGTAGCTGGTGTAATAGATCCTATGATAATTGATGAATATTTTTATATATCATCACCATCATCATTACCAGCCTGTAGACGTCCACTGTTGGACATGGGCCTTTTTTAGGGACTTCCAAACACAACGATCCCGAGCCGCCTGTTGCCAGCGGCTCCCTGCGACACGTTTGATGTCGTCAGTCCACCTGGTTGGGGGTCGACCAACGCTGCGCTTTCCGTTGCGGGGCCAATCTACCACCTTGGGCCCCCAACGTCCATCAGCTGTTCGAACTACGTGCCCCACCCATTGCCACTTCAGTTCTGCGACTCGCTGAGCTATGTCGATTAATTTGGTTTTTATATGTGTTATACATAAATACTTATAATATATAGATGAACACCCAGACACTGGAAAACATTCATGCTCATCACGCAAACGTTTTCCAGATGTGGGAATCGAACCCACGGCCTAGGACGCAGAAGCAGGATCACTACCCACTGCGCCACTCGATCGTCATATCGGAGGATATAGACAAAAAAAAGTAAGTCATTTTGTGCATGTCTGAGATCTAGTCGCACAGTCTAGTCTAGTAGGTAGTCTAGGACACAGTATATCAATTCTTGAAACAAACGTCAACATTGAAGCCGATGTTCAATACAGCAATATAATTTTGCTGTATTGGATTGACAGTCAACTCTAGGTATACGATGCATTTTTTTCTGTATGTATATATGTAGGTAAACATTTCGTAATTTTATTTTTATTTAAAACTAACGCCCTCAACTCTTCCACGATAAATTCTGTTTTGTGATACTTCAACTAAAAGTAGCTTATGTCCTTTCTTAGGCTCTTGACTATATATGTAGTTTTGGCGTCATTGTGTAACAAACAGACAAAGTTATTTTCGCATTTATAGATTTCAGAAAAAAATGTTTATATTTTAAACCAATATGAATAATATAATATTCTTGCATTGAGACAGAATAAAATGTTTGAATATAGAATATAAAAATGAAAAAAGAAATAAGTGGCTGGGGTTTGAATTCTGAATAAAGAACTGCACTAAGTATTTTAAAAATCTATTCGAGTTCCAAAAAAACTTGAAAGCGCAACCATCCGGAATAACTCAGAAATACAGATTATATAGACAATATTCCGGCGCGACGTAAAAATACAGCCAGTATTTTCTAGTGGAAATGGAATTATTCAAATCTATGGATTTGAACGCTGAGTAAATGTCCAATAAAAATGCAAAGAACTGGTACCTATTCTTTCTCCGTAGCTAACTAAATCGCCGCATTAAATGTACGTTTGCACTGACAGCGGGTTGGCATAGTTAATCTATCCCGGGAAGTCCCTTTGGCTTTGGATTACAGGGTAATACACCAGGCCATTTGCGTATTTTGTGTGTTTTTGTAAAACATGCTTTGTACGCTTTTTCATTTTCTAAATGCGCTTGTCAATTGCCTGTCGGTAGGTATAAAGAGGAACTACCAAGCGCTTTAACAAATGAGTAGATAAACAGAACAGAGACAAAGCTTCTTTAAAACGTACAAAATTGTTACCTATTTTGGCACAATATAATACTTGCTTCCTACTAACCAAACAAACAACGTGTCACACTGGCATGACTCTAAGATTGTCAACTAACTGTGCCGCGTACGCGACAAGCGGTTGGTGATAACTCACAAATGCCCCGCGTGCTTATTGAATTTAATGCTTTATAAAGCTTTGTCTCTGTTCCGTTTATCTACTCATGTAGCTTTAGCGTTCCGGTACGATGTCATGTAGAAACCGAAAGGGGTGTGGATTTAATCCTACTCCTAACAAGTTAGCGCGCTTCCTTCTTAGATTGTGTTATCATTACCAACATGTGTGATTGATAGTCAAGGGCTAACTTGCAATTAATAAAAAAATATCTTACTTACTTGTAAATACTAAAACCAAAACCAAACCGTCTTCCAAAAATAGAATGTCTATACAAAGTGTTAAAAAAATCTATGACCTTATCTCCACACTACACTACACAATTATGTCAATTTATATTAGCCGCCGGAGGTAAAAATATCATCATTATTTTACAGTGAACAATATTTCATTAATATTTTCTTATTTCTACTTTCTTATTACTCGAAATTCGACAAATTATACAAACTAGATGATCTTCAAACAATTTCTTGTTAAATTTGGATGACGTAAAGGGTCCAGTACAGAATGGCGTATGCTGGCCCACTACAAGGAATCGCCATTGTGTATTTGTCGATGTGTATGTGTGTGTTGTCGATCATGGCGCACAATCGGGATGTTGTTGGTTTTTCGGGCACACTTCAAAGGAATCGTGGCGTATCGTGGCCTGTGGTGGTCACACAATCGACCATTGCTTAGTTCGCCGCCGACCAACAATCGGGATAGTATAGTAGTGCCCTTGTTGCGTGTGAGGTACTTAATTCAATTTTTGATCGCTCAAAATGTCATTATCGTGGGACAATGAAGAATAATAACTTTGTGGTAGTACAAACTTCTGTGTACTCGTAGGCAGTATATAAATAAATAGCCACGGCCAAAATTGTTACCACGTCCATCGCAAGTGTTTTGCCAGGCAGCAATGAGCCCCATTGTGTGAACACCAAATGATCATGGCTTATTGTTGTGCATTGCAAAGCATGGCCCATCACAAGCCATTGTGTACTGGGCCCTGACACGTTTTGTGCATTTTTTTTCTGGAAAACATCCATGGTCATCACACAAACATTTTCCAGATGTGGGAATCGAACCCACGACTTAGGACGCAGAAGCAGGGTCACTGCACACTGCGCCACTCGGCGGTCCAGATATATCATACTTTTGATGAAATTACATTTGTATGTTAAAAACTCAGATACGAAAGTTACAGATACGAAAAGCAATCGTCAGCTAGCACTTAGGGCACGCCCTTACCTTACTATTTTAAAACCTATTTTTCAATACTACGTACTGAGCACTTCCCCTCTCGAGAACCTACCTGGGGGATGGCCAATTTGCTTTTCACAATAAAATTATTCTTCTTCGCTTTTATTTTATTTAGGTATTGTTGGCAGATTTAATGCTATGTTCACACGGGCTTTTCTACATTTTTTTTTAAATATTCTGTAATATAAAATGTTTGAGTCTAATAGTAATGACCTATATGTATATAAATTATAAGGCTACAGAAGGCAGTCTCTTGAAACGGCGCATTGTGAAGAGGTTCCTTAATTTTAAGCAATAATATAAAAAGCATTACAAACAGTGAAGGAGATTTTTTATAAATTTTATTTGTGGTTTTAATTTAGTTTTTAAGTGAAAACCACTTGCCCTTCTATTATTCTAGGACAGACTTTCATACAAATTTTCTTACCTAATGCTCTCTCTATATCTGCTTCTGACAACACTGGATTAACTCAATGTTTCCGGCAAGACGTTTCGTTTGACACACATGATGTTTGATGTGTTGATTGGCGAGGCGTATCTAAGATGGCGACTGCATTTTGTTTGGATAGCAAGTACGGTTTGTTTGTCAGTATCATTAGAATTTAACGAAATTTTCCTTAATCCAAATTTTACGGATATATGTCGTCGACTCGAAAATATTTTTTATGTTTTGTTGTTCATCTAAGGTTTCGATCGAGTCTACCGTACTCCGTGACGAAATTATTAATATAGATCAGCAAAACTAATAGAAAACAATGAAGATAAAATATAGAGACACTAATTATAGGTCCCGGGTTCAATTTCCGGCTGGGCCAATTAAGATTCTCTAAATCGGTCCAGGTCTGGCTGGTGGAAGGCTTCGGCCGTGGCTAATTACCAGCCTACCGACAAAGAGGCTTTAGAGGAGATTTAACGTTCCGGTACGATATCCTGTAGAACCCAAAAGGGATGTGGGTTTCACCCTACTCCTAACAAGTTACACCCCGCTTACATCTTAGATTGCATAATCACTTACCATCAGGTATGATTGCAGTCAAGTGATAACTTGAAAAATCCCACGGGAATGGGGTGTACGCGAGTGAGGCCGCGGGGCATAGTTAGTATCATAAAAATATAAAAAAATAGGTAGCGCCAGCATGTCGAAATAGAAATAATAAAAACGCCTATCTACATTTAATAGCAATGCTATCTCAAGTACTTTAAGTAAAAAATATTTAAATATAATTTTTAAAGCTCTTCATTCATTTCTGGTATGAAAATACATTTCTCTCATTAAAACTATTTAATTTATAATAGAATAATATTTTATTTATGTATTTAACAGTTTTAAATATTTCACTGACTATATTCAATTGGAATGTTCAAATTCTATTCGCACGAATTAAAAGTAAGACTATAATTTAAAAACACGAAATATGGCACTAAAATAGATTAAGTGAATTGATTAAAGATTACTTAAATAACATTTTTTTTTTACATAAAAATAAAAAGTAAAAAAGAAATAAAAAGCTAGGTCCCACCGAGATTTGAACTCGGATCGTTGGATTCAGAGTCCAAAGTGCTAACCATTACACCATGGGACCGCTGAGTGAAGCGACGGAATTTAGCTACATACTCCAAAAAGAGATCTACTACGCATGTTCATGACCATTTTAAACGCTATCCCGCTTGTTGCTACCTGAATTTCACATATCTGTCAATGAAATATAACACTTATGTCTATAGAAATAAAACATACTTTAAAATGTAGTTTATGTAATTTAAACAGAGATAGAATGAATGCAATTAATTGGCAAATGGATGAATACAGGTGTTAATTTTAGAATGGCCTATTATTAAGTGATATTATTATTTTTAGAGATAATAATAATATCAATAATATAGTTCGGCCTTTGAAGAATTGGTTATCACCCCTTAAATATCCCCATGTTACGTACGTACATATAGTACCTATACTACACGTATGGCACTTGATTGAGAATGCTTGTCAACAAACAAATTTAAAATGAAGGTAGAAAATGCAATAACAAGGTAGAAATTGCAATGGCTAATAAATTTAAAATTATGTTTTGTTATTTTAAAAAATCTGATTTAAATTTTTTTATATTAATTAATCTTTGAATTAATTAGTTTTAAGCTTACTAATCTAATTTATTGTCATGAATTCGTTATTAACTAGTTATTTAAAATAAAATAGGTGTAAAATGACTAGTGATTTCTACCTTCATTTTTAATTTGTTTGTTGACAAGCATTCTCAATCGAGTTTGGCTTTAGTATAGTATGGACATTTTTTGTTTGTTACACATGAAGGGCTTAATACACTAATGACTGAGTCACTCTCACTAAAATAGAAAGGTATTTATGTATTTATACTTTATTTTATCGTTAGCAGCCTATTAACGGCCCACTACAGGGTCAGGCCTCCCTTCTTACAGGAGAGGGGATATGGAGCGTACATCCACCACGCTGCTCCAATGCGGGTTAGTGGGCTTAGGGTGATAATGTTTCATGTATTAACGATCACTATCAGATATTGATGATAGTGACGGGACCGACGGCTTAACGTGCTCTCCGAGGCACGGGGGTATAACACCACCAACTTCCAGACTCCGGGCTTGGAATGTACTGAACATTTCATAGAAGAATGAAAAAGCTCAGAATTATTCCATGAACAGATCCAGGGATCGAACCCAGGACCTCGTGATCTAAGCCACATAGGCTAACCACTAGACCAACGAGGTAGTCACTTATTATATACTTTATTTGTACTCCAATAATAATATTATGAAGGAAGTAAAGGTACAAAAGGCGGCCTTATCGCTTAGTAGCGATTTCTTACAGGCAACCTTGGGCTTAGGAAAATATCAGGAACAAACTGCAGGTGGTGTATTTTAATAAGATACGTACATTAAAATAATTACATACTAATACACAAAATAACACAAATTACAATAAACATCAAAATAAATGTCTTAAGAGTATGTATGTAGTAATCCTATTTTAGTGAAAGTGACTCAATACTTAGTCAATTGTTAATTTAGTTAAATAAATAATCAATGAAGCTGTTATCTAAAGGTATTTATAATAACAGTAATTGATGTGACGCGATGCATCGCATCATCCGGCACTCGGCCGCTGTAAGGCGATTAGCGAGGCTTCGATCCGAGATGAGTGCGCGCTAAGCTTATTATCGACAAAGGAACACGGCTGTATTATATCTACTGACTTCGTGCCGATTACGAGCGAGCGTACAGATTCAAAATTCAATCAAGTTTTTTTTATTGAAATCACAGCACCGAGTTCTGATCCTTTTAAGTCACAACATTGAATTACTTATAGCGTTGCTGCCTCGTTGGTCTAATGGGACTGCCTGGTTAGCTTATCTGGCGTCGATAACCAGGTCCTGGGTTCTAAGCCTGGGTTGGGTCACGGAATAATTCTGAGTTTTTCAATTTTCTATGAATGTCTCAGTACATTCCAAGCCCGGAGTCGGGAAGTTGGTGGTGTTACACCCCCGTGCCTCGGAGAGCACGTTAAGCCGTCGGTCCCGGTCACCGTCATCAACATATGATAGTGATCGTTAATAAATGACGCATTATCACCCTAAGCCCGCCAACCCGCATTGGAGCAGCGTGGTGGATGTACGCTCCATATCCCCTCTCCTAGAAGGAGAGAGGCATGCCCTGTAGTGGGCCGTTAATAGGCTGATAATGATGAATCCTTGCTTATATAAGCGTGTAAGTTTGTACTTATGTAGATATGGATTGAAGTTTGTTACTTTTCACGTAAAAACTACTGGATGGATTTAGATTAAAATACACATTAGTATAGCTTACATATCAGAATAACATATGGGATACTTTTTATCCCAAAATTCCTACGGAACGGTAACATGAACGTGAAACTATTTTTTAAACCGACGAAAAAAAAATGGAGGAGTTTCTCAATTCGACACGTATATTTTTTTTTATGACCACGCATAACTTTTTACAGAGTAGTCCGATTTTGATAATTCTTTTTGACGTGAAAACGTCTTATAATTCGATAGAGCCGGCTGCACGCACGAAAAAACATGACTTATGCGTTACCTCGCTTTGAGGCGTTCCATGTAAGGCTTGAAGTGCAAGCGAGAGCGCAGAACGAACGACAAAGAAGCACATTCGGCCTTTGCGTTCGGCGGCGTTCGACATCCGTCTATTAAATATATTAATTTTAAATAAAAAATTAATAAATTTATAAATTAATATATTTATTATAAATTTAAAATATAAATTTATAAAATCAAAATCAATTATTTTATTAATTTAAATTAATATTTATAAAAATATACTTAAATTAAAAATTTTAATAACCAATTAAATGCTACCATTCCATCAGAATTTTCTTAAGACGTTGTCACGTTCAACTATCGTCAGTAAACCGACTGTACAGACAACCAATTATTTTTTTATTAAAAAGGGCACACTTCCAAGATGATTCCACTGTCATCATGTTAGGATCTGATGATGATATCCTGGGAAAATTTAAGGATCTCTTCAAATTTTATAGGCACACTTGCAGCGATTTCGGTTTTTGTGTAAGTATCGGTAGCTTTTTGGCTACAGCGACTTCATAGATATGCTTAAGTAAATTAAAGCAACTAAATGATACAGTTATTCTTTACATTTAGAGCGTTTTGAGTAGGTTCTATTTATTGGTAAAACTTTATTTTGTTTTGCATCGTTTTATTTTATAATACACATTTTTTTAAATAGATTTTTAGATTATAATTTTTAAATACAATTATATATATTCATGCTTTTCTTATTGTTATTAGTGTACATTAGATATATAATTAAGTGGTAAAGTTTATGTATTTGTTTTGTAAATTAGATAAAAGCGTGTACAAAAGTGCAAGCAATGTCTGCTTTAAAACGATTTTGCATACGTTAGGCATGGTATTTTAAGTTATATATGTTATGTAAGTGTAATTATGTAAAAATCACTAGTAGACATAAATAAATAAATAACTTTTTATTATTATATCGTCAAGACGTGAATTGCCAACTGGATACTGCATTCACATACATCTCAGTCATGCCTGCGCCTTGAGTGATCGAAGGTCTTTGCACATCTATCGGAAGATGCATCATGTATTACCGGCACCGTAACGTCAGAACAGACAAATATGAATAAAACATTTTTCATCCTCAGCCGATGATGCGTTAGTGACTGTTGATACGCTCGACGTATCTTCCGTCGGATGTGAAAAGTCCCTTAATTCTCTCGCTAAAAGCAATTCTAGATACAACTGAGTACGTATTGATATCTCATTGCTTTTAGCCTGTATTTTATTAATGAAATAGATAAACAAAAACAAGCAGTCTCCGCTATACTGTGTGATATAATTCAGTTAATACTTAGTTGTACTTGTGTTTAGTTTAGTTTCCAACTTCGTGCTTCGACGAACGGTTAGTTGCTAGAATTAGCGGCCGCCTGTCACACCGAAATGTATCTAGATTTTTTATATGATACCAAGCCTATCTTCTACTTGAGCAATGCTTCGTAGGAACACTTTCTACAAAGTGTCCATCAACCCGAGGCATAGTCTAAGTCTCAAGTTGCATCATGACCATGCGCATACCGCTTGGCGACGGAAATAAGCAGTTTGTTAGTGCTTGTCTGGACGAGCACTATTACATAAAGCTTTTCTACTCTTTGGTCCCTGTATTTATAGCCATAGACGCTGTGTATTTAAAGAGGCTACTAAAATATACAGACGTTAGAATCATTACCTATACTACAGCTAGACTGGTTTATTTTGCTTACTTCCACAGTGTGATGTCTTATGGCATCTTGTTGTGGGGAAAGGCTGCTGACATAAATTCTGTCTTTATACTTCAGAAACGAGCAATTCGGTCGATTTATAAACTTAAACCACGCGAGTCCCTTCGAGTCAAATTTAAAGAAATAGGAATTCTTACAGTAGCCTGTCAATACATATTCAATAACCTAGTTTATGTTAAACAAAATATAAATATGTATAAACAGAAAAAGGATTTAAACGACCGTCTTCCTAGAAACGGACATAAGTTAGTCATATCAGCTTATCGCCTCCGAAAAGTACAAAAATCTTTCGTAGGATTGGGTGTACTCTTCTACAACAAGATGCCCAATTCAGTTTTAGATCTGCCATTGCATAAGTTTAAACAATGTATTAAAACTCACTTACTGAGTCAGGGTTATTATACTATCGATGAATTTTTAAATGACAAAGATGTTCAAATCCAATTGGATAGGCTTTCAACTTCACACAGGAAATAAAATAAATAACTTTATGTAACAACACACTTAATATTGTAAAATTGATAATATTATAAAAAGAGCAACTGTTGAGTTTCTTGCCGGCTCTTCTCAACAGGGCCTGCCTTCCGAGCCGGTGGTAGAGTCACTACAAATAGTCCAATTTGACGTTTCAAAAGTGCTTGTAATAAGCCTACTTGAAATAAATGATTTTGAATTTGAATTTGAATTTGAATTTACTATATATGTACCTATAAATCTTATGAAAAAATTAAAAATACAATAGAAAACGCATGTTCTCTACAAAGTAGATTGTTGAGTGCAAACTTGGGTCTGCACTGTAATGTTTTGCATCAACCTTATACGCACGGCAAAAGTGTGGAATGCCCTTCCGGCGTCCGTGTTTCCTACCACCTATAATATGATCATCTTCAAGGTAAGAGTGAATAGGCATCTTCTAGGTAAGCGCGTTCCAACTTAGACCTCATTATTGCTTTCTATCAGGCGTGATTGTAGTCAAGCGCAAGCCTATCTACCATAAAAAAAATGTACGAGTACATCTGCACAGCGTCTGTACTGTGCTGTCGCAGTACGTCGAGCGTGTATGTTATACAATGGCTTACTTTATACCATTGAAAAATGGTTATTGAACTGTCATCCCTACATTTTATATACACAGAAAATATGTAAAATTATCTTTTTAGGGTGATATTTTTATAAAGGTATCTTCTTCGTGTGGAGTGGTAGCAAGCTCCGCAACCCGTCGCCATTCCCGCTCCCGTATTGCACTTCTAGTCAATTCGTGGACTCTTATTTAGAGTGATTATTGAAGGATAACTATAAATTACCGTAATTGTGTATAAATATAAACATAACATGATAAGGTTTGTAATACAAACAAATAGAGTTGTGTTATGAAAAACACAAGTAAACCCACTCGCAACAAGCGAATTTTAATTTGGGTGCCTAATAAATTTTACTACTAACTGCGCACGCATAAACTAAATATTCGTTTGCTGCAGTGCCATACATCGTAATGAAATTCACAATTTTTATATACACGCTCATAGTAAAACAGCCCGCACATTCCACAATAAATATCACTTAGCGAAAAATTGCTAAACTACATTGCGATTCGGCTGGCGGAATGGGGGGAATTATTGCAAATTCTTTTAAAAGCACTGCAGGGTTTGGACTTTGTCCAAAATCGCTTTAAATGATCACCCGCAAACAAAAGCCGCGTTATCCTAACCACCCGAGCATAATGCTACAGTGCCATTGTCTGTGGAACGGGTTTAATAGGTTACATTTTATTATGTGTTCTGCAGTGGTCATAAAATTTATGATGATGACAGGTTCGCGTTTGATCATATCTCTAGCAGCTAAATACTAACATTAAAGAAATGCTGCCGCTTTAGCAAATGCAGTCAAATTACCTCTATTTTTGCTGGTATAAAAATTTGCAGTTGTATGCAACGAAAGAAAAATAAATTATATAGTTAGGCAAGTATTTAGTTTAATTATATATATGGTTGGTTAATTTACCTTTCGTAATAAGGGTCAATGGAGAAGAGGTTTAGGTATTTTGTGGGTTATTCTGCTTGTTTCGTGAAATTTGAAACTAATTATTATTATTAATTTTATTATAACTTACTAAGATAGCAAGTATTCCATTAAATTGGAATGCAGAGATGTTCCTTATTTCACTGGTCTTGCGTGCGTCTTTTCTTTTTTACAATAATAACTTTCACACAAAAATAATTATAGTCAAAAGTGAATTGGAGTACCTGGATTGCGCATTACGGACGGCGCTGCGCTTAGTTAAATCCGCGTTATGTTCTTAGCGGTGTGACTCTGAGTAGACTGTTTGAAATAGGAAGCGATTCAATTGCAATAGTCGTAACAATCAATTTGCAGCGCGTTTAACAAGTCACCAACACTACTAGATGGCGTCAACATCATCGATTGGAGCGCGCGAATGTAAGACAGAATCCACCAATTACCGCATGGATTACGCATTACGCAAGGACGTTTGACGCATGTTTGCGTCATGTTCTTACCGGTGTGACAGTGCGCCTCGTTAACTGTTTGAATTAATAGGAAGCGATTTAATTGCAATAGTCGTAGTAATGCAGGAGGTTCGACAAATCACCAGCACCACTTTATGCCTTTTACGTCATCGTTTAGAACACGCGAATATAACGAAGATTACTCCAATTAACGCATTGATTACGCATTACGCAAGGACGTTTGACGCAAGTTTGCGTCATGTTCTTGCCGGTGTGACAGTGCGCCGCGTTAACTGTTTGAATTAATAGGAAGCGATTCAATTGCAATAGTCGTAGCAATCAATTTGCGGCGGGTTCGACAAAGCGAACCGTTTCGCGCTTAATTAGTTTTGTGTTTTGTGCGCTGTGTTGATCATTTAACACTCCACCATCGAATTATTCCTGCTTGTTTTTGCGCGGTCCAACGGTTAGGATTTAGGTTTATATACCAAATACATAATCTAAACTTGATCAGTGAGAGATAGAACCTCACTTATCTCTTTTTGCACATCCTTCAAATCTACTACTCCTTCCACTTCTGTTCAAAACGAACTTTCATGATTATTGGCAGATTGAGATTTTTCTTAATTTGTCTTGGTCTGGCTGGTGGGAGGCTTTCGCCGTGGCTAGTTACCACCCTACCGACAAAGACGTACCGCCAAGCGATTAAGCGTTCCGGTACGATGTCGTGTAGACACCGAAAGGGGTGTGGATTTCGTCCTACTCCTTACAAGTTAGCCCGCTTCCATCTTAGATTGCATTGCCACGTAACATCAGGTGTGATAGCAGTTAAGGGCCAACTTGTAGTACATAAAAAAAAACGAAAAAAAAGCCCCGAATCGGGATTTTGATGGTGTTATTACTCGGAGAGCAGGTTAATCCGTCGGTCGCGGTCACTATCATCAACATCTATAGTGATCGTTAATAAATAAAACATTATTATCCTAAGCCCACCAACCCGCTTTGGGGTTGCGTTGTGGGTGTAAACTACACTCTCTTACAATACAATTATGTGGACTTGGACGACATAGACTTTTCAGTTATTTTAAATTAAAAACCCAATGTTTGAACTGATTTTTTTCGAATTTTTTTCAAGTCAAGGGCCAACTTGTAGTTGATAAAAAAAATCAGCCACTACAGGGCCAGAATGTCGATTCTGCTACGTGATTCTACAGTGTGAGTCTCGACGTTGTCTCTATCTCTATCTGTCTAACACTACAAATAGAGAGGCATAGAGACGTAGTCAAGACTCGGAGTTTCGAATTTCGTTACAGAATCGAACTTTCTTCATGTAGGAGAGTATATAATATGGTATCCATCAAGCTGCTCCAATGCAAATTTGCGGGCTTAGGGTTGTTTGAGGGGTTCGGAACAAATATATTAAAATACTTGGCCAATTGGGGATCTGGGCCTTTTAAATCTTCTATCCACTAGAAGAAGCTACACACATATAATATCATCATCATCATTATCAGCCTATTAACAGCCCATTACAGGGACCTCCCTCCTTATAGGAGAGGAGATATGGAGCGTACACCCACCACGCTGCTCCAATGTGGGTTGGGGGGCCTAGGATGATAATGTTTCATTTATTAACGATCACTATCAGATGTTGATGACAGTGACCGGAACTGACGGCTTAACGTGTTCTCCGAGGCACGGGAGTGTAACACCTCCAACTTCCCGACTCCGGGCTTGGAATGTAATGAGAATTTCATATATAATATACCTGACCCGGCAAACGTTAAAAATTAAAAAAAAAATTAGATGAAAATTAGATAGTAGCCGATTCTCATACCTGCTGAATACACATACAAAATTTGGTAAAAATCGGTAAAGCCGTTTCGGAGGAGTACGGTAACTAACATTGTGACAGGGAAATTTTATATATTAGATATATCATTCCAAAATGACATCCCAATCCTTTAATATTTTTAATATAATATTCTTTCTAAAAGACAAGGTTCCGAGAGAAAAAGTAAAAAAATACCGAATTTCACTATAGTACAAACTTACAAAAAGTAAAAAAAAGAAACCAACCAACCAAACTCCACTTAATAAGATTTTCGATACACTAAATCCGATCGAAAGTCAAGCTTGCCAATTTAAACAAATCCAAAATAAAGCTACCTCATTAGTCTGCATTTGGGAGTAAGCCTCGGCGATTACTCTCTGCACGAAAGGAAGTAACAAGGAACTGCAACTTAATTTATTTTTTAAATTTTATATTCAATTAAAAAACAAATTGCAAAGTTATTTGGTCGAAAAAATAGAGATTACCTAGAAAGTTTTCCGGAAGTTTTGAAAATTGGCAATTTTATAGATTTTGATATGCTCTTTCCAAATTTCAACTTTGCCACCTCGTATGTTTGCCGCTCGCGCCGCCATATTGAAAAAATGGCGCCCAAAAGCAGTTTTTTGATAATAACTCCTTTCCGGCGCATTTTACAGGAAAAACATATCTATACAAAATAAAAGTAGAGAAAATTTCCTACAATTTATGTCATAATCTTTTCATTCCTAAAATGACTCTACTAAAAATACACTATGTATTTTTAGTAGTTAGTTTTAAAAATAATTTCTTATTAATCGCGATCTAAAAATTATTTTTATTTTTTTATTTATTTATTTAGGTTACCAACAGGTTACGATTGGCATAAATATAACAATAGTAAGATCTTAAAAACTAAATGTTTAATTGTAAACCTACTTATTACTAAACACAACATGCTAACTTAAAAATACTACTTAGAAAGACAAACAAAAAGCAAAAATTATAAAACTATGATGTTTTTGCGATTTCTCTGATGGTCTACTGATGGATTTTCAAACGATTTTCATATCCTTATGGCATTTTAGAGCGTAGCCCACCGTGCTAATCCAATGCAAGTTGAAGTGACAACATTTATAATTGTGTTAATGTCACTGTTAGATAGAAAGAAAGAAAGATAGAAGAGAAAATCTTTATAATTGTAATTATATCACACATAATAATTGTTTATTCAGACAAAAATGTGTGGACAACAGAAAACAAGGACCCAGCTCAGAAATAACTGCATGCTCTTAAAAAAATATGCAACACTTATATTCAGCTGGGCCCTAGGCAAGGCCGCCTCCACTTTCCAAACTATCCTTTCAGTCTTTTCAAAATTGAGAACGAAATCTATAATAAGTTAATAACTAAACAATAATAATAATGAGCTAAATTAATTAGTTAAGGTAATTATATAGATGTTAATTATCCTGCCCATTTTGGCCCCGGTGTCGCAGTGATATGCGCAGTGGATTTGTAAGACAGAGTTCCTGGGTTCGATAGCCAGCTGGGCCGATTAAGATTTTCTAAAATTGGTCTAGGTCTAGTTGGAGGGAGACTTTGGCCTTGGCCAGTTACCAAGCTATTTAGTGTACCGGTACTATATCGTGTAGTAACAGAAAGGGGTGTGGATTTCATCCTACTCCTTAAAAGTTAGCCAGCTTCTCTTCTTATTATTTCTTAGATTGCATCTTAGATTGCATCATCACTTACCATTAGGTGTGATCGCAGTCAAGAGCTAACTTGTAATGTAATCAAAACATTTAAACACAACTAAACGTGGAACACCTTTAAATTCTGCATAGTAAAATTGACTAAGAATTTCTTTAAACATTCTTAATAAATAACTCTAGACTGAAATCCGAGACCTCGCAATACGAAGTGACGTAGATCAACCAACCACTAGACCAACGGAGCAGTTCTATAAATATAAAATTAAGTTAAAGTAATTAACATGTAGTTCTACTGTGACACGTGTGAGTGCAAGTTCTAAGTCAAAGGAGTTTATAATTTAACTGCGCCTTATCTCCGAAATCAGGGCACAGTGTGCAGAGCACGTTAACTTGCTCAAAGCTTGCATTATGAAGTGCCCGCCTTTGCCAGCTTATAGATCTCGGGACGGCATTAATAAAGATTAAGCTGTATTAATATTCTTAAACGTACGTTTATACTACGTCTAAACGATATCAAAACGACTACTTAAATTAACGACACAATCTTAAAACTATTTTATGGTAACATCGAAACAATAAAAACTGTTGCGTTGCATGTAATGTCTACATAGGATTAATGTTTAACTATTTTTAGTTAAGTTACTTGTATTACGCAAATTTAGTTTTAGTTAAAATTAATCAGTGTATTTCACCTAGTGTTTACCATTATTACATTAGAAAGTCTATTTGCATAGGTTAATTTATAGTTGTGGATTTTTTTGGCCAAGCTGGGTGCCTTAGAAAACTCTGAGCTTTAATATATTTAATTTTAACTTTACGACATTAATTATTATCAACGTCATCTTATAAAACTAACGTACCAATTCTATTCAGAATCAGATTATATCTATTACTATATAATCTGATATCTATTGACATATACATAAAATTGGACTGCATGTTTGTAATATTGAAATAACCGTTTTTACGACATGCACACGAATACGGTACGTACACTAAACAACATTTTGTTCCGGCTAATCTCTGAAACAAACAGTCGGATTGTAAAAAATACTTTTTGTGTATAACAGCCAGATATTCCCACGGGAAAAAGAACTACGCGAGTGAAAACGCGGGTGATGGCTAGTATCTAATAAAATATTTGTGACTTAGACTTAACTAAAGATAATTAGAGAGTATGCTATGAAATGTGGCAGTTCCATGGCTGTCGCATTGGGGTTTCGATCACGTTACGACATAATGCAAACGTGCTATCAAATCTCTCCGGGACGGATTACAGTTGCTCGGCGCTGAATAAAATATAACGAACTGAATCCCATCGTCTGAAAGATGCCGTGTAAAGTAATTTACGTTTCTCAGGTGATTTTTATCTGCGGCGCAGTCCGGTGCGAGTTCCCGGGGTATTTCACTTTTCACAGAGTCTGGATTTCTGTAGAGTGAAATTATGTTTTAAGCAAATTGAGGTGCCTTGTAATACGTTTTGTTAACATAGTACTGTATTTTGGTTTTATTATTTTAGCTTCGCATTATTTCAAAAAGATTATAAAAGGTCATGTTTGATATAGGTGTATAATAAAACACTTTTTGAAAAACTTAAGTACCTTGTTAAATATTTAATCTGTCTATTGTTTATGACAGTGTTAATTTTAAGTTTTTTGTTTTATTTACTTAAAATGAATGAAATTGTTACCTTACTTTAGTGTACCTAACAAGTATATTCTTAAGTCAAGATCTGGCTCGTGAGTGGCATCGGCCGTGGCTAGTTACCACCCTGCGATTAGCATTCCGGTACTTTGTCGTATAGAAACCGAAAGGGTTTAGATTTTATCCTTATAATAGAACCGACTCAAAACGTACAAAAACCTTTGTGGGTTGTAGGTAATGTTCTTAAAGTAGAAACCTTGGCTGGCACCGACTCCTAGATATGCTTAAGTAAATTAAAGCTACTTACTAAATGACGCAGTTATTTTTTACTTTTTAGTTCGTTTTGAGTCGGTTCTATTTTTTGTTAAAAAATTTTATTTCTTACTTTGTAGTGATTTATCGCCACGTAACGTACTCGTACTACCAACACCTTGGAAGTGTGCCCTTTCTTATGAAAAGAGAATTATTAAAATCGGACAACTCTGTAAAAAGTTATGCATGGTCATACATAAAATATATATATATATATATATTTTATGTATGACCATGCATAACTTTTTACAGAGTATATATATACATACGTGTCGAATTGAAAACCTCCTCCGATTTTTCGTCTGTTAAAAAAAGAAAAATATTTTTTATCTGCCAATGTTGTGCAGGAGACATCAACTTACGATTTAAACTTTTACCGGATATTCGTTGTAGGATATGATTTATACAATTAACGGGATCCGGGTTCAGCTCTCTTAATAAGCACTAAGTGCTGCCCGGAGCCGCTAAAGTGTAATTTAGTGCCGCTGCTCCTGCCAAATCCACTTACTGGACGGCTAACTTTACACTCGGTACGTATTTTCAAGATTTTATGATACCTACTTCTGCTTTCAGCCAATCTGATCTAGAACAAGGCTTTTTTATTTATACTAGGCAGGCGTTGTTCAGCTATACATGTTCTTTTGTACAAAATACTAGAATCGCGATAAAATGGGCAGTGGGATTAATACGGTGATAATACTTTACGACCTATCAAATACATATACAAAAATATTTCATTAACAACGATCGAGCTGTTTTGAAAATATTAGACTGTGGTATACCATGATCCATGATATACTCCATAGTTGCCTCTTAGTTCCCTGTGGTAGTGGCATAGGCTCTTTTAGCTCTTATAAAATGACGAAGGTATAGACGCACTTGCTCTTGACCTATAATTTAGATTAAAATTATAGTTCATAGAATAGGCGTATCTTATCGTCTACAACTTCTACACTTACCATTTAGAGCGCCGAGTGTGAGTGTCGCTGCGTGAATAATAAAGTCAATTTATATAGAAAACGAAACGTTTTCTTAAGTTTTTAAATACGTTTTATTAAGTATTTAAGTCACCGCATTCACACTAAAATTATAAAACTGAAAGTTTGTATGTGTTTGTATGTTTGTTACACCCTCACGCCACAATTGTTTATCCGATTTGATTGAAATTTGATATAGAGACAAATTATACCATGGATTGGAATATAGGCTAGAGTACTTTTTATCCTAAAATGACGAAAGCGGAAAGTATTTATGCAGGTGAAATAGGAGGCATCCTCTTGATCTATATCTATTAATTTAACTAAATAAATAAATTACGCAGAGCCTCGGTTAAAAAACTCACACTAGGCCATCGATGAGATCGTAAACAACGATCTATCCCGAGTATCTGATGTAAGAATGTAAGTTTTAAAGAAAGAAAAGCATAATTGATAGTTACAGTAAGAACTACAAGCCTTTGCTGCTGTATTTCACAAATTTCCATAGAATAAGTTGCATTATGCTGATTTATGTAGGATACGCTAATACTTTAAAGACACTTTTAGTTCAAGCGTCGGTCCGTCTCTCACGGAATTAAGGAAACTGTGTAATTGAAAAAGTTCCCTCTGTCGGTATCTATTTACATTTTCTTTGCTGGTTTTTATTGCATCTTATTTACGTTTTTAACTACAAACGCAATACAGAGGTGCTAAAAAGTATAAGGCTTTTTTTTTCGACTACAAGTTGGCCCATGACTGCTATCACACCTGATGTAAAGTGATGATGCAATCTAAGGTGGAAGCGGGCTAACTTGTTAGTAGTTTGAGCCACACACCTTTCGGTTTCTATACGACATCGCTAAATCGCTTGGCGGTACGTCTTTGTCGGTAGGGTGGTAACTAGCCATGGCGAAAGCCTACCACCAGCCAAATTAAGAAAAATCTTAATCTGCCCCGCCGGGGATCGAACCCAGAACCTCTGTGTTATAAATTCATCGCGCTTACCACTGCGCCACGGAGGTCGTCAAAAGTGTTTACTACAAATATTCTTAAATATTTAATAGTGGTTTTCCAAGGATTACTACGAAGCTAAGCGACGGATGATTTTTCAAATTATGCTGAGGAAAATTACGCTTTATGCTTTTACGTGATTCATCATCATCATTATCAGTATATTAATGGCCCACTACAGGATCAGACCTCTATCTTTTTAGGAGAGGGGATGTTGATCCACCACGCTACTCAAATGCGGGTTGGCGGGCTTAGGGTGATAATGTTTCATTTATTAACGATCACTATCAGATATTAACAGTGACCGGGACGGACGGCTTAACGTGCTCTCCAAGGCACAGGGGTGTATCACCACCAACTTTCCGACTCCGAACTTGGAGATAAACTGAAAATTTCATAGAAGAATGGAAAAGTAAGAATTATTCCGTGACTCGAGCCGATATTCGAACCCAGGGCCTCCTGATCGAAGCTCAATAGGCTATCCGCTAACTTGCATGATTAAGAGTTTGGAACTTTAAGCCATCATAGACACAGGCACACAAAGTTTTACACCTATGCCTCAGGTAATCACAAGTGGTCACTTTTTGTGGGTATTCTATTAAAAAAAAATGTGTGCGTGTACTAGCGTACACTCGTAAGAAGTGAAACTAACTAACTAGCTTATCAACATTCAAGTATTAGATAAAATTGATACCATAATTACACCTAAGTATTAGAAAAAGAGATGTAATTACTTACTTTTTTTAAAAATTCACTAGAATTAGAATTAAAATTAACCCTTTGATTTTGCTGATCACTTCAATATAACATATATATATGACGGCGCCTGCGTCATCGTACACGACTAGAAGGAAGTCTGTGTACTGCACGTGCATCAGCTACGCCCTCTTGCGGCTGCGCATCGTTCGATACCCCCACTCACCCCACTACTTGAGTCATTCTAAGTTGTATAAAAGAAGCGGGTCTACACTGGAGGGCAGTCTAGGCTCTCGCGTGGCGCGGTGCAGACGTTGTACTTTGCTTATCGCTTAACCTAGACAACTCTGATAATTAATTTGTGCAAACGAATTAATTATTACTCTCAGCTTGAGTCGCAGTGTCTTGGGGTTGCATTAATTAACACGAGACGTTACGCATCATTGTAATACCATAATTTGCCAGTAGTAATTCACTGTTAATTAAGTTGCCGTTAATTATTCTTTCAGTTATCTATTTGTGGTTTAGTTATAATTACTCTAAATTCAAAGGCTTACCCTATTATTTTACTAACTATGTCCAACCCTCTCTTGACATCAGAAGTGGGATCGGATCCATCCCCACTACAATAACTTGGAAAGTATGGACCTTATCATTGCACTTCCTCACTCACAAAATAAAACAAAGTAAAAGCAATTCTCTTAGTGATGATGACGTGACGGCGGATGATTTAAAAACCGACAGTCATCTAATTAATCTAGAAATTGATAGTCAAATTAATGATATTGAAATTATTAGTCCATGCCAAAACAATTCAGATACCATATCAGTCGATAACGTAACTATGTCTGCCCACTCTGACACTATGTCTGATAACTTTGATACTGACTCTGTACAATGTAAACCTCACAACATTGTGATGCAGGCTGATGTTCACATAACTAATAAAAAATAATAAAAGAAACAAGAAAAAAAATAATAATAAAAAAAAATGAAACAAAAGAAAAAGAGAAAAAAAAGAGTAACTATCATTGAAGGCGCAAGCGGACCAGTGATAGGGCTATAGGGAATTATGAGTTCCGGTCTAGCAAAGGTTAAAAAAAAGAAAAAAAAAAAACGAAAAAAATAATAATAATAATAAAAAGAGAAAAAAAAATAGTCGTTGCAGGGCTTAGCTGGTCCAATGACTTTGCTAAAGGGATCAATGTCCTGTCTAGCACCACCAGCTATAGGGAATTGATCTGGTCTAGCATTCTCTAAATTCCAATACTTACCCTATTATTTTACTAACTATGTCCAACCCTCTTTCGACATATATATATTTATCACGTCACTTCCATAAGTCAAAGATGGCGCGTAACGGAAAAATGTGACGCGTAACGAAAAAATGTTACACTAAATTTTTTTCCAACCCCGATAAAGAAGTTTCACTTCAATAAACATAACCCGCATTTCTTTGGCTTTCGCGATCTTTTTTTCCATCCTCACCATCTTAACGGTTGGTCATCAACGACATCAAGATTCTCCAGAACTTTTCTTCCACGAACCTCTAAATTGTGGAATCAACTTCCCGCCCGGGTTTTTCCTAGGAATTTTAATATAGGGTATTTAAGGGGCGTATCAACTCTTTCCTCAGAGGCCGGCAACGCACTAGCAATGCTTCTGGTGTTGCAATTGTTTATGGGCGGCGGTAATCGCTTAACATCAGGCGACCCGCATGCTCGTTTGCCCGCTTTATTTTCGATAAAAAAAAATCTGAGCACCTACCGCTAGACTACGGCGTCCAAATGGCGCCTGTGCCAAAATAATGCATGATGTTATGTTTAATTTTTATATCCAGTTATAAAGTAATGTCCTATAAAGTAATGACATACCTATTAATATAAACATTGTTCGTTGCATGTCTTGCGAAGTATTGCTCTATATATAGGATGGTTCCCACTAGGTCGACTGACGACACCAAACGGGTCACAGGGAGCCACTAATCACATGCGGCTCAGGGTCGTTGTGTTTGGAAGTCCCTAAAAAGGCATATGCCCAGCAGTGGACGTCCACCGACTGTTAATGATGGTGATGATGATAGGATGATTTTACATTTATTATCACGACGATCATCTAAACTTTCTTTAAATATAATTTTATTGCTACACACAGTTAGCATAGCAAAAGAACGGTACGCGGTTTGCCGTCACAGCATTCAAGTCGATTGCTGACAAGACCCACCAATAAATGTTTCACACAAAAAGGTTAAATAAATGCCGCAAGCAATAAAAGCCGCAGTTAAGGTCTTTTTACATTTGACGGAAGATACGAAGAACGTATGCCTCCCGTCCAATGAGTGAGTTGACGACTGAACGCAATATCGGTGAAAGATTAAAATGATTTATTGTAATTAATTATCTGTACTAACTTCCGTTTGATGTGCCAATACCAGTGTGATGACTTCGTACAAATCTCCTTTGTTTCTCAAGATGTTTTCAACTTCCTGGCAAAATGGAAGATAAAATGAATATTGTTCGAATAGTCGAACTAAAATTTTCGCGATGCGTGACAATAGAATGTGAAAGATTAGATTCAGTCACTGCCGGCAGTGGATCCTATTAATGTTAATATATTAATTATGTAATTTTTATTACAGTTCTATCTACCGTATAAGTCTATCGTTTGGCTCACACAACCTCTGAGCCTGGCACGATGTTTCGCGTCTAGTAGGCGTAGACATTTTCAAAATTAAGTTGCAGTATAAATGTTAAAAATGTTATGTTAAATAATTTAGAATTTAGAAAGTATTTAGAATGGTTAAATACTAAGTCTGCCATAAACGTCTGCATAATTAAGATAGAGAAACTTTCCGATTTATCGCGGAATCGCTCAGCGCCTTCTAAATCCGCCCTTATACACTGTGCATACTTTGCACTATAGGTAAAACTGGCCATGCAGATGTGCAAAGACCCTAACAGCCGCAGTTATAAAGCAGCAAAAACAGTAAAAGACCGCCAAACGCACCCAGGTCTGCATATAAACAAACCGATAGGTTAAATGCAGGCGCGGTCCGCATTGCGTCCGCACGTCCGTACATTTACATAAGCTCAACACATCTGCGCCGGTTTTGGCAACATTTGTTTGTGACTTGATGCCGACATTTTTAAATAATTGCCTAAACCAGGGGCTCTTATACTTTTGAAATTAAACATGCATCATTTATGAACATTATTAACAGCCTATTAAAGGTCCATTACAGAGCTAGGTCTCCCTCTTTATTTGTAAGAGAATAGACCTTAAGGGAAGAAAATTGAGAGAGAGTTCAAAAATAAAAATTACCAGCGAACTAGATGAACGAAACGACCAATCCATATGTAATTATACCTTTTGCAATTCACGAAGGTTGAACGTGGTCTATATTGGCGTAGCGTGCGTGTCTTACGGAGCGATCAGTTGGGACCGAAACGTCGCAACGGTCACTTGTGCTTGTTGTTTTCACGACGTTAATTGCCACAAAGTACTGCCAATATGCGTAGTTGTGTATACTTTTATTAGAATGTCTAAAATAATGCAATTAGTTAGTTAGTTATATTAGTAAATGGGGTATATAATATAGAGATTATTCAGTGAATATTGTTTTGAGTTAAATATTACATTATATACAACGTTGGCTTAGTAAATAAATAAAGCGTCGCGTACCACATATACCAAAAGGTTAATTGGCCTTCTATGAAAAGAACTACAATAGTCGTAGCACTAAACTTTACAAAGATCTGAACAGCACTTCGTCGTGATTGACTCCACAAAAGATCTGCAAGGCAGTTAATACGTCGCAGCACGATTTATTGTTCGCTCCAGTTCAGGAGATATCTAGAAAGATATACGCCTTTGAATCTCCTGCAATCTGGGATTCTCTAGGGAAAAGATATGCTACATAAAATATCCTATTATACTATTTATACATAGTTTATTCGTACAAATAAACAAAATAGAAATGGCTGTTTGTAGTTTCAACAGATTTTCACGAAATGCACAAAGTAATACATACATCAACATCACGCCTTGTTCCCATAGGGGTAGGCAGAGACCACATCCCTCCATTTGCCACGGTCCTTGCATACCTCCTTAGCTTCTTCCACTCTCATTAATCCTTTCATACAAGTTCGTCGGTTTAGGGTACTCTTGACCTGGCCATTATTTAAAATATCCTGAATTTGGTCCAGGAACATTCGCCTAGGCCTTCCCCTTCCAACTTCCTCGCCTTGTAAATCTCTTTTGTTAATCTTCTTTCATCTATTCTCTCTACATGTCCAAACCATCTAAGCATCCCTTTCTCAATTTTAGTCACTACATCTTCTTTTACACCACACTTTTCTCTTATCACACCATTTTTAACTCTGTCACACAGTTTTAACCCGCACATACTCCTCAATGCTCTCATCTCTACCGCATTTATTTTACACATTTACTAGCTGACCCGGCAAGCGTTGTTTTGCCATATAAATAATTTTCTAGTAATTTCTAGTGTAGACAAAAAATAGCTTACTTATTGTAAGTATGTATGTATGTTAGAATGTGTATATTGTATGTATGTAAGAATGTGGTATATGCGTGAAATAAGCATGGAGCACTGTGAACGATGAGGGAATATAAAAGTAACGAAAGGCAAACATTATACACTCAAAATTGATAATTTAATTATTATTGATTAAATTGGAATGATTAAAAGTTAAAATGAGAGTTACACTGAGATAGCAAAATAATAATTGTCAACGTTACTACTACACTTGATGCATAAACAATATTGATGGCCGACAACTGTGTAGGGAGTGAGAAAGAAAGGAGACCGGCTTTGTTCTCATCCCTACTCCGTGCTGTTTACTGGGTCAGAAGTGACACCTGTAGACATCTGGCGGGGATAACTAATCAAATGACGATTGATCAGTTTTCGTCCGGAGAGGAAAAATGATTATTAAAATGGCTATTAAAAAATAAGGGTTGATCGTAGAAGGGTGAAAATTAAGGATTGTATGTATTTTTGTATGTTGTATCATAAAAAAATAGAAATTAAAAATTTTGTCTAAAAAATAAAAAAAAAATTTAGGGGTGGACTACCCCTAACATTTAGGGGGATGAAAAATAGATGTTGGCCGATTCTCATAGATACCGGATAAGCACAAAAAATTTCATCAAAGTCGGTCAAGCCGTTTCGGAGGAGTATGGCAACGAAAACTGTGACACGAGAATTTAATATATTAGATTTTACGCCACGAAATAATCAAAATCAAAAAATCTATTTTTTAATAATAGTTTGTTTTTGTGTTATTTCAATTCCACCCAAAATAGAGAACAAAATCTTGTAAACAATACATAGTACATTTGTCCAATAATCCATTCACACAAAATTTGCTATTCGTAATTTTAATATTGCATTCTTTATTTTAATAACGTTGTAGTCACCTCCATTATATTACAACATCTTCAAGATAGCTCAAGGAAATTAAAAGAAGAGTTTTCAAGATAGCTTTTAAAGTGCGCTTTTAAGAATAACAGTTTAATACGTTTGAGCCTGTAAAAGCCTTTACAGCGCGCTAAGGAGACGTTCAGCGAGTCTTTGTCTTGACAACGTGCAGATTAAGTTAGCGAACGTAGGATGTGGTCTAAGAGTGCGGTGGACAGACCTTCGGCATTTTATAGAAGCCAGCTTCTTAGAGGAGAGTGGATATGGAACTTACACACGCTGCTGCAATACGAGTTGGCAAGGTTAAGGTTCCCCCACACATCCGGTGTAGCATGGACGCAAGGGCCGAGCGAGTTCTATATTAACTAGTACATAACAAATCAAAAAAAATTGCCAGAATTTGGTACAATTTTCAGCTTATAGAAGCCAGCTTCTTAGAGGAGAGTGGATATGGAACTCACACATGCTGCTCCAATACGAGTTGGCAAGGTTAAGGTTCCGCCACACGTCCTGTGTAGCATGGACGCAAGGGCCGAGCGAGTTCTCTATTAACTAGTACATAACAAATCAAAAAAAATTGCCAATACAATTTTCAGCTTATAGAAGCCAGCTTCTTAGAGGAGAGTGGATATGGAACTCACACATGCTGCTCCAATACGAGTTGGCAAGGTTAAGGTTCCGCCACACGTCCTGTGTAGCATGGACGCAAGGGCCGAGCGAGTTCTCTATTAACTAGTACATAACAAATCAAAAAAAATTGCCAGAATTTGGTACAATTTTCAGCTTATAGAAGCCAGCTTCTTAGAGGAGAGTGGATATGGAACTCACACATGCTGCTCCAATACATTATAGTAAGTCCACACGTCGTGTAGCATGGACGCCTCGATTAACTAGTACATAACAAATGAAAAAAAATCATTCTTTATTTGCTTCTTAGAGGAGAGTGGATATGGAACTCACACATGCTGCTCCAATACGAGTTGGCAAGGTTAAGGTTCCGCCACACGTCCTGTGTAGCATGGACGCAAGGGCCGAGCGAGTTCTCTATTAACTAGTACATAACAAATCAAAAAAAATTGCCAGAATTTGGTACAATTTTCAGCTTAGAAACTATTTAGGCAGCCAAACATTCTGCCATCTCAACATGCAAATTACAGTTAAATATAAAATCACAATTAAAATATGTATCAGGTCAATGTCCAAACTGTTAAAATTAGTCATTGTAAAAAAAATAATAAAATAAAATAACAAAGTCTATTTAATAATAATGTCCAAAAATAAGAAATAAAATAATTAAAATGAAATGGATTCGTTAATTTTATAATAGATTTTTTCTAATAGCCATGTATTTCATTCTTTTTTAAAAGTGTGTAGAGGCTAGAGGCATCGACTGAATCTTGCAGGGTAAGTTATTAAATGCCATTCATCATCATCATCATTATCAGTCTATTAACGGCCCACTACAGGCCAGGCCTCCTTCCTTATAGGAGAGGGGTATGGAGCGTAGACCCACGACGCTGCTCCAATGCGGGTTGGCGGGCTTACGGTGATAATGTTTCATTTATTAACGATCACTATCAGATGTTGATGACAGCGACCGCAAAGGCCATTATTGCCATGAAATAGGTATTCTTTTCCGTTAATAAGTTAAAATGTCGCATCTCCTGTCCAACTAATCCATGAGTTTGTTTGATGTTTGATTATTTAACGTACACTATCAGTTGTTAATGATAGTGAGCGGAACGACTTAAAGGGCTGTTCGAAGAACGAGGGCGTGCCATGCCGTTATTGAAACTCTGAGCTTTGAATTTTACTAAAAATATATTCGAAGAAAGAAAAACTAATACTACAGCTCGACCCAAGATTCGAAAATCCTGCCTCGTGATTAGAAGAAAAACAAAATAGCTTTATTAAAATAACGTAGGTCTGGTCTTCGCCGTATCTCGTTCTTATGCTGCGTTCGCAAAGTAACGCCTCTTACATTAACTTTTTATTCAGCTATTCGAAATTAGTCGGCGTTATTGAATATACGCGTTACTTTACGGAATTTAATAAGAAACGAAAAATTTAGGAGCTAATTGACCCAATTTTCATCGCTTATAGCTAAGAACTTTACACGTTGACATAAGATATACAAATCTAATATATAAAATTCTCGTGTCACAGTTTTCGTTGTCATACTCCTCCGAAACGGCTTTACCGATTTTTACCAAATTTTGTATGCGTATTGAGCAGGTCTGAGAATCGGCTACTGTCTAATTTTCATCTATATTTTTTTTTAATTTTTAATGCAAAACAACGTTTGCCGGGTCAGCTAGTATACATATATATTTATACGCTTACTTAGACGTTGGGGTAATAAAGTGCTAGAATGCCGACCCCGCATCGAAAAGCACAGTGTTGGTCGATCCCCCACTGAGTGGACTGACATGTCGCAGGGAGCCGCTGGGTAAATGCGGCTCAGGATCGTTGTGTTTGGAAGTCCCTAAAAAAGCCCTATGTCCAACAGTGGAAGTCCACAGGCTGTTAATGATAATGATGATGATGATGATAGTTATGAAGTATATCGGTCATGTCAGTTTTCAAGCAAAAAATACCATCACAATTGTTTCCTTCATTTTCATTTATAAGCTACTATCCCATACAAAGGCTCATGGAGACGGACAGACAAGTCAATATTATAATATCCTTTGTTTATTTTGGAAAATCAGAGCCATCGAAAAGACAGAAAACAAATTTATCCTTTTTGAGAGTCCAGATATAACACGTACCCGCTTTCACATACCATCTTTGTTAACCTTTATTCTCTTAATGTTTTTTAAAATCATTGCTTTAGATGCTTCTTCCAATTGGTTAACCCAAGATGGTTAAGACGTATAGTTACAATGTTGCATGTGGCACAACATTTTGAATTATACATTATATTTTTCCGTTTGTTCGTCTTGCTATTAATTTATTTACAAAACAAATGAATATGTATCACAAAACACCCATTTCCCGATGAAGTCTGTGTGGAAAACGCAGAAATGGAAAATATTTGTAATTCTTTAATAATGAAATGCGCCCGAACCGCCAGCCGTTGAAACTTGAATAAAATTATTTACATAATTGCTTAGATATATCAAGCTTACTATTAATAATAGATAGGACTAATGTAAATAACACTTGGAAGTGTATAAATAGGTAAAACACACACCTGCTAAAAATAAATAAATTTTTACCTGTAATAAAAATAAAATATTGGCTGACGGAAGAACCCCGGGCAGGCTCCGGGATTTGGCCGATATGTAGGGTTCCATAAAACTAAATTCAAATACATACGTTTGTTTCAATAACCATTTAAATAATTGCTTAGATGTTAAAAATTAATTATTAGTAATAGGAAGGACTAAACTTAACTCAAATATATTTGTTTTCAAGCACTTTTGAAACGCCAAGCTTGACTGTTTGTAGTGTCTCTACCACCAATCAGTAAGGCAGAAGAAGTAGTAATAGAGATTCATGAAACCGACCAGCTTATTCAACAAAAACTGTGTCAGCGTATATTATTTAAAGGCACAATGAAAATCTGTTCAGTAGTTTTTAAGTTTGTTACAAATCTACAGACAGACGCTGCGTAAGATACTGTCTTATAATAAGTAGCGATTACATTAATATTAACTACACAGAAAATAAAATTAACCTGCGCTTAAAAACTTGAACACGAATTTAACACGATTTTAAAAATTGTCGTAACATAAAAATTAGAAGTATTGCCGCTCTATAACATTAAATATCTTTACATGGCACTGAGCACAGAACCTTAGCTACTTCATTTAAAAATGAAATTTGTTTTAGAATTATGCAAATTGAAAGAAAGGTCAAATTATCATTTTTTATATTTCGACGGGATCAAAAATGTACGCTGTTTTAATTTTGACGGCTTAATGAAGGTAGAAAGAAAATATATTGCGTGAAAAGGAACAAAAGGGGTAATTTATTATGCATATTACGAGTGCTTGTTTGTTATGTTTTAACTGCCTCGTTGTTCTAGTTCGTCTACGAATTGTTCAGTTCAAGGTTCGGATCCTGTGTTGGTTAAAAATTAACGAGATTTAGTCCCTTAAAATATTCTTAATAGCAGACTGGAGTAAGAAAGCTCACTATCAGCTTATTTTAACAACTACTAACCCGGGCTACCCTTCTTATAAAAGAGAAAAAATGGAGCTTAAAGCCACCACACTGCTCCAGTGCGCGTTGGTGGGTGTACTCTGTAAATCTACGGTGGTGTAAAACAATAAATTTACCAAGTCAATGCTAAAAATGTTTATCTAACTATACTCGGAATTTTAATTCGATTCCAGATTTGACAATTTCAGTGTTGCAACGTTACGACTAGTAAGAAATAGTGACGTTGCGAAATTATTCGATATGGAAATGGAATATTTCCGGATCGATTCTTCTCGTTTATAATTTTACTCTCGTAAACTAAGTATATCAGAAAATTGAATATTTCTGAACCGATAATTTAGTTTTGACCATTAATTAACCATCTGAAACATTTCTTTTATAATTGTGTGTGAAATAAATGAAAAAATTGATCATGAAGAACATGACAAATAAAACAGATAGATGTATTATGGTAATAATTTATTTTATAAATTGTCGTCGTCATCGCTATCGCTATCGCTAGGCATTATAAGTTTTGTTTTTAATATAAAAACAAAAATATTAACTTTTTATAAAATAAAGCAGCGATTACTAATTAATAAATAATTATTTTGAGCAATGATGTATTTATTTAAATAAAAATCAATAATTTAGTCTTTAATTGGCACACTGATAGCACACACACTGATTGTTTATCGATTTTTGTGTTCATCACTACACTATTATTTCACAAAATGTGGTATCATTATTTCACAAAATGACAGTAGCTAATGTCAAATCTGGAATCGAATTAAAATTCTGACTATAAACCGAACTGGAGCTCAATTCCAGGATCTCGTGATCCGAAACATAGACTTACTTCAGGACTAGCGAAAAAGTTAGCAAAATAAATATAAATTATTTCTTTTACTAACTTTTTTGTTACTCCAGAAGTAAGCCTATGTTTCGGAGCAGTGAAGAGCCGATAAAAGGCCCATAAAACTCCCTTAAACAGTAAATGTTAAATTCACTTAGATAAAGATAAAAATAACCTAAGCAGCATAAATATTTACCACAAGAAGGCACCTAAGAATTCAAAAAAGAAGAAAGAATTGAGAACAGTTCCAAGACTTATTGTACCACAAGTGCATCTTCCTAGCCGTAAATACTGTGAATAAGTAAAAATTCGGCAGCCTTGCCCCGTGGCGGCTTAAATATTAACGAGTAGGTAAGGCTGGCTGTTTTACATCTCGCGGGCGATGCATCTCCGTGCAGCGGCTGTTTTAATATTTAGGCGTTGAGATGAGAGTACTTCTGCCGTATTACTGTGGGACATAAACTGTGTATGAGGTCCATGTGACGCTTTAGTGTGATACGTGTATGCATGATTACTTGAATATTATTCAAATTCATTTATTTAACTAGGTTGACTGACCAGCACTTTCGGAACGTCAAGTCAGTGCGTAGTGAGTCTACTACCGGTTCGGTTGTTTTTTTTTTTCTTTTTAATTTTATAATCATTTGACTTGAATATTATGGTAACTTTCACAGATTAAGTAAATATATATCATCATTATCTCATCAGGCGTTTATCGGCTTTGGTTTTTTGGCTTTTCCCACGGCCTTTGGACCTTTTGTAAAGACTTCCAAACATTAGATTCTAAGTTGATAGTGACCAGCTGTTTACTGTGATATTATAAATGCAATCAGTCCCAGCCAAAAGGTCGAACTGTACACTATAGTATCAATTCCATCACCTTGAGTGCTCAACGTCCATCCAAATTATGTGCTAGTAGCTTTGTGTCTCACATCTTGTATGTGGATTTCCTCATTTCTCAGCAATGATACTCGTACTCCCAGCATAACTAACTCTATCGCCCACTGCGTGACTCTAAACCTTTTAAACCCCCGGCGCTAATGTCGATGTCTGTGTGTACTTTCTTGCGGTAGTTCTTATGTTTGATAAAAATTGGTCTAAAATGGCCGCCACTACAAAATGATTGATTGCACATTTTTTCACAGCTCCCTCAATACCGGTCTTAAATGAAGGACTTCATAGTCAGTAGAATACACACTCACATACACAGTTAGTAGAATGGCGATTTACAACTTTATCGGTTATTTTTTAATTTTCAATTTAATCTTGCTGTAGTTGTAGCCATTGCTAGCAAACAAGTCACTCAATCTAATTAATTAATAATTAACAAGAAATAACAGACATACCATATTTCTGCTATTTGCATTGGAAAATAATGTAGAAGTAAAACGTTTAAAGCAGATTGCCTCTAGCCAGCGGCTGTGTTTACTTTTTGATGTTTAATGCTAGAAAGGTATTCCTTTCTAGCATTGAACATGTACCTCAGTACCTACACTTTACAAAATACAACAATTATGCGTCATTGAAATAATGCAGCAATGTTTGCAACTTTGGCTGCGTCAGCGAATCATTATTTAAAACTTTAAAAATATCTAAGCGGCGTACAATTGAAGCATCGTCACTTAACATAAAGTGAGATCGCAGTCAAAGTTTGAATAGGAAAAATTTGACGTGCATCGCGCAGCAAGCGCTCGTGATAAATAAGAAAGTTCCAACTCCTCTCCAGTGTAGATCAAATATTTAGATGCTCACGACCGAATGCTTTACGTTTTGTATGTACATTGCAGTTAAGCTAGACTTATATGGATATACTCCGCCTTTTAAGAAGTGAAAACTTCTTTAGGCGCAACTTTTGGGTAAAAAAATCATGGAACTAGCGTCATCGTTACCGAACTATCAGTCAGCTATATGTATACTGTGTATATAATATGTGTACTATTTGTTATATATTGATGTTTTTTTATTCTACAATAAAACCCATGACTACAAAATCATCTAAATCTGTAATTGCTAACTTAGTTGCCTTTAGAAAATAGATATTATTAAAAAACAAAAAAACTCGACTCCGTGAAAAATTGTTAAATCATTTGGACCTTAAGTAATTATTAAAGAAATTGAAATAATAGAAATCGCAAATCTCTTTTTTTGATTCCTAAGCTAATGAGTGCCTGATCTGCCACATACACTGAATAAGTTATGGCTTTGTAGAAAATATTATTAGATATTAATTAGTATTGTTCGTTTAGTCTTTCAACTTTTTTATTTTTAAAAGACTTCATTAAAATTATTTTTTGAATATGATTCCACAGGCAATGATATTATCATGATAAATTACGAGAGTTGAGGCAGTCTTATCCATGTTAAGTCCAATTCATCAATAGTCGGTCCAACAGTGAACAAATATTTTATCGGGTATTACTCGATGCCCGACCGGCATTCTATGCTCCAAATATTCACACAACCTCGATCTGAATACTGTACACTACACTTGTAGGTATCAAGTAATCGTTACAATAGCATACCTATTAAAATCAGCTTTTTTTGGATTTGACCATTGTAGAGTCTGAAGATCCTCGTAAATCTTTTTAAATCCTGATTTTCCAGTCAAGTGTGGGTGGCATTCCTGCTTAGATGCTTCAGTTTTGTACATGGAAAATATTAACCGTAACTAACTTATCACACCAGATCACTTTAAAATGTTGATCAAAGTGACCGAGACCAACGGCTTAACGTGCTCTACGAGGTACGGGGTTCATCACCAAGTTTCTGACTCCAGGCTTGGAATATTCTGAAAACTTCATAAAAAAATGAAAATCACTGAATTATTCCGTGCCCAGGGTCGAATCTAGGACCTCGTGATCGAAGCCATATAATGGATGTATCTCCATAAACATGGACATATATTTACTTTGGTATTGGTAATCGAATCATGAAAAAAATAATTGTTTAAGTACAAAAATTTTGAGCAACAGTAATTTTAGCACGTAAATAGAATGAATTGAAAACCAAACTTCTTTACTAAAGCCAAACTCCATTGAGAATGCTTGTCAACAAAAAAAATAAAAATGAAGGTAGAAATCACTAGTCATTTTACTTCTAATTTTTTTATTTAACTTGTTAATGACGGATTCATGACAATAAATTAAATTAGAAAGCTTAAAACTAATTAATATATTCAATATCTTTTAAATAAGATTTTTTAAAATAACAGAACATAATTTTAAATTTTTTAGGCATAAAATGTGTTGCATTTTCTACCTTCATTTTAAATTTGTTTTTTGACAAGCATTCTCAATCGAATTTGGCTTTAGTATAGTAAATTAGTTTACACACCTGCACTCATGGCGAAACAGTTACACGCTACTAAAAAAGTTACAGTTTTGTTAGTCAGTAACCGTATTTACATTACGAAATAGCGTTTCAGCTTGCGCTGCGAAATTTTTCTAAGTAACTACCCACTTTTTTCTAAAATTCCCTCTGCGCGGGTGAATTTTATATCAACTACTCAAACACTGGGAGTGCATGGCTCCTGCTGAGTGCAAGATCGTTGCTTTTTCTTTATTTTCGACGGAAAATTTTTAAAACTCCGTCACGGCTTTTAAGCGCACCCTTTGATTTAAATTCACAGAAAGTTGTCCCCTGACATTAAGGCCCGGGACGCACTGTTGCGTTGCGTTCTGTTGTATTCAGTTTTGCGTTCTGCGTTATGTTATGTCACATAGAATGCCCTTGATTGATTAAGTATTGTTTGTAATACTGTTTATAGTTCATAAGTTAGAAAGCTGCGAAAAATAATTAGAATTGAAGGAAAAATATAACGATCATTCGACGCAATATAAAATTTTGAGAGAAAGACGTAGGTACTTTTTTTCTGCAATCAACAATTGCATATTTTATAGAAAAAAACAAAACGAACAAATTGGGTCGTAACTGATGACTGATAAAGCAGCAATTTCGTATTTGTTAATTAAAAATTTTAACTTATAGACTACGGTTCTATGAAGATTAATGAATCCTGTAACATAATGTTTTTTTTGGGTGTTAGGTTTGTTTGTGTGTTACGTGTATTTTCATTACATTTGAATACATCAGTGTGTCCGCCGCTTAAGATTGGTTCAAAAGTTTTTCAAAAGTTGAATAGATTAACGCGGCTTTAAATAATTATAATATTTAGTAAGTTTCACAACAAACTCCGACCGCGAAACTTTTTAATTTTGAATGAAAACCATATATTTTTTCGCTTTACAAACTTTTTAGTGCACTTGGGAAATTCTGACAAAGGTAAAATTATTATAAGGGTCCTTTGTGGAACTCTATGCTTATGTTGAGAACTTCCCACAATATCAATGCTTATTTTACTGCCTTTTATTTCTTTTGCCTGTTTATTCAGGTCAGTAGCCCTACCTATTCTGTAACGATGTTTCTATAACACGGCAATACGAACTTCGAATTTGATTCTCTCTCTCTCTCAATCGTGTTAGAATGAGAGAGTTAGATTAATTCGAAACATACTATCGAGTTATAAAAATGTCGTCACAGAATAGCTACGGCTCTCGTAATTGTATTTTAAAACAGTTATTTCCAATTGTCTCTATGGTACAGTTGTTAGTTTAGGCATCTTAGGATCATGAGGTTCAAGTCCTGTTTTATATACCACCAACACAATCTGAAAGATAGAATCCATAATGGGGAAATCCGAAGAAGAACCAAAGTAGTAGACATAGCTCAAAGGATAAGCACGTTGAAGTGGCAATGGGCAGGCCATACAATTCGCAGAACTATTGTCGCTGGAGCCGGCGTGTTCTGAAGTGGAGACCACGAACCACTAAGCGCAGTGTAGGACGCCCTCCAGCCCGATGGTCTGACGACCACAAAAAGGTAGTGGGAAGTGGCTGGATGAGAAAGGCAGAGGATCTTGTGTGGTAGCGCGCTCTCGGATAGGCATATGTCCAGCAGTGGACTAATACAGGCTGTTGATGATGATGATGAACACCATCCACCACTATCACCAGGGTATATAGAGTTTAAGAGTTCTTCTTTCTTTTCTGCTACGATATTCACAGTAGCTATGTGAAATTGGGAAATTACTTACTTCTCTGAAAAGTGCATATAATATTGAAAAATGTAGATACATAATAAGTATATAGAAAATAACTGCCTCGTTGGTTCAGTGCATAGCGGTTAACTATGTAAATTCGTATCACGAGGTCCTGAGTTCGTATTATGGAATAATACTGAGTAATTCATTCTTTTAAGATATTCTCACTAAAAAATCTTAGCCTGGAGTTAGGAAGTAGTTTTGGTTTGGCTCATTATCATCAATACCTGATAGTGATCCTTAAGGAATCAAGTATTATCACCCTAAGCTCGCCAAACCACATTGTAGCAGCATGGTAAATCAATGCCCTATATCATCATCATCACGTGGTGCCATCCTCAAAACGAAGTTTGACGGTCATTATGCGAAAAACTTTTCTATTTTGCACAACTCTCTTTAGTTGCGGGTAATTGAGTCCGGTCCACTCTCTTATGTCGTCCAACCATTTCCGCCTTTGACGATCAGGTGCTCTCTTGCCCTGTAGCTTTCCTTCCTAAATTAATCTTGGAAAGGAAAACTGAGCTCCTCTTTGAAGGTGTCCAAAGAAACTTAGCTTTCTCTGCATGATAGTGGTCATGAGTTTCCTCTTTTCATTCATCCTTTCCAGTACCCTGTTATTAGGTGTGTGTAATGCTCTATATACTCTTCTATAATTAAGCCTGGTTCTATAGTGGGACATTTATAGGCTAATTATAATAAAGAAACTGCTGTAAAATAAATTGAATTGAATTAAATTGCAAGCACTGAGTCATAGAAAACTTGCCGGTTAACCGGCGGTCTGAAGTCGTAGTAATTTATCGCGCTCCTCCTACAAGATATACGCCCTAGTTCCAACTTGTCTTCATATATCTCGCGCGGATAGAGAAAAGATATAAATGTAGCTATCTAGTTATCTCTTACAATATATTGTTATACCACGGACTTGGATTTTGCTAGATGCCTCTTTGTTATGAAATCCAACAGTGTCCAACTCGGATTGGCGTGCTTAAGATAATATTTACGACTTTCTACTACATGGCTGCTGGCCACAAGTGGCTCAGGATCGTTCGAAATCGAAAGGCCTACGTCCAGCAGTGGACGTCCATCGGCTGTTAATGATGATGATGATGATGATGACTATTTGAGGATGTGACGGCTGTATTCGTCGTGGTCGTATCCCTAAGCCTAGAAGGTCGTGTTCATAATCTATCCTACGAAATGCTGCTGATTTGATGATATAAAATCATGGTTTTCCTTTTATCACTTAAATACCTTAGCCCCTCAATTGTTACAATAAAAAATGCTTAAGATAGTATTATTATTTTCCAGGAAAAAAATCGGTTGTCTGTAAAGTCGGTTTACTGACGATAGTTGAACGTGACAATGTCTTAAGAAAATACTGATGGAATGGTAGCATTTAATTGGTTATTAAAATTTTTAATTTAAGTATATTTTTATAAATATTAATTTAAAGTAATAAAATAATTGATTTTGATTTTATAAATTTATATTTTAAATTTATAATAAATATATTAATTTATAAATATATTAATTTTTAATTTAAAATTAATAAATTTAATAATTATAATTTAATAGACAGATGTAGAACGCTGCCGAACGCAAAGGCCGATTGTGCTTCTTTGTCGCTCGTTCCGCGCTCTCGCTTGCACTTCAAGCCTTACATGGAACGCCTCAAAGCGAGGTAACGCCGCATGAGTCATGTTTTTTCGTGCGTGCAGCCGGCTCTATCGAATTATAAGACGTTGTGACGTCAAAAACATTATATTTGATAGCCCGTACAAGGATCTCGTGATCCACACCACCACTCTTCAAACGAGGCAGTTAGAAGCCTACATGAAGTAAAAGAATTTGAAATGTTTGTGAAGATTTCTATTCAAGAATACCATAAACTTCAAGAAGAAAATGTATCAACTCACAGCGCGGTAAACTAGAACTGTTTTTTTGTGTCCCATTGTACCTTTTATACGAGAGACAATAAGAAACGCGAATGTGGAAACTTGCATGCAGCAGTGTACCATGTACACTCATTTCGGAATTAAACATTCTTTTTATTGCATTTCTCTTGCACCGAACTGAGCCAAAGATTTGGTTTTCTTCTTTTTTGCAAACGTTCGCGGATTTTAAAATGGGACAGTGCCAAAAAAGGGTTCTCACAAGGAGTGTTGCCTGTTTCTGTTTACTCGAAAAAACTCAATTTAATTTAATATCTTTATTTGTTATCGAGGACACTAATGGAACAGCTTTATCCAAAAACAATGTTCTTTAAATGCAACCGCTATTTAAATTAGTCTGCTTTTCTTAAATGAATTTTGCTATTTTGGGATTAAAATTCTTATTTTAGATGGAAATAAAAAGAAACCTTTATATATATGATAGCCAGACCATGAGTTTAAGTTATTTTGTGTACATAGACTAATTTGAACGACGATGATTAAACTCGTACGCACACTCGTCTTCTCCATTTTTCTATATGGAGCGGAGACATGGACCATAAAATCTGCCGATCGCAAACGAATAGACGCTTTTGAGATGTGGTGCTGGAGAAAAATGCTCCGGATTCCATGGACCGCTATTCGGACCAACGCATCCATACTTGCTAAGCTAAAAAGAAGGTAAAAGATCATTTTGAACTTCCAATCAATATTTTCAATAAATAATATCTTCATCATGTCCTAATAACTCAATTCAATTAAAACAATTCAATTTAATTTTCATTTCAATTGTAATTCTTAATAAATAATTTTTAGTATTTAATTTATATTTACTTTTTGTGTCATTTTTTTAGTACCTAGAAGTAAGTTTTTTGTGTTATTTAAGATAAGTTTGTTTTTATGTATTCATTCAAGAAAGTAGAGTTAACTTTTTACTTGTCATTTGTATTGTGTGATTGATATGAGCGCTTATGATTGATATAAATATCAGAAGTTGTAATCTACCTATTATTTAATAACAATGTTAAATATTTATATTGTTAGCGTTCTTTTAAATAAATAAATAAATAAATAAGCTCAAGATTAAATCGAGGCTCTCCACCATGTGCCTCAAGCGTGTACTAGAATACTTTGGACACATTGCCAGGAAAGACAGAGATAATCTAGAGAAACTAGTAGTCACTGGCAAAGTAGAAGGAATAAAAATTTTGTAACAAAAAATAGAACCGACTCAAAACGCACTATAAAGTAAAAAATAACTGTGTCATTTAGTTGCTTTAATTTACTTAAAATAAAGCTGCCGATACTTACACTAAAACCGAAAACGCTGCAAGTGTGTCTATAAAAGGAGAATGCCAGACAATGTATAGGACTTTAACCCACTAATAAAAACATATTGTACAACAACGTATTATGCATCATTTTATTGCATTTTGTTTACTATTTAATATAAATTACAATAAAAAGCTCTAGAACTCGGAGTATCGACACGAGCCTAACGTTGGTAATCGTCCATTTCCGTATTGTTTTTCCCTATATTTGTCACCCTGACATGACAGTCGCAAAGCTGCCTTAAATACATTTTTAAACAGGCTTAACGACTCTGGATACTAGCTTTTTTGTTTTGAGCGTACTGTTGATGAAAATACAATTAAAACGATTTAAAAGACTAGAACCCAGTGCAACAATAAAGATTTAAAAATGCGTAGAATGTAAATTAAAAGGAAATAGTTCAATTACTTTTTTTAACACAATTTTATTCCGATGTCTAACAGTAAAAATGGCTTATTGTAGAACATTTATATAATAATAGGATATTTTTAGCATATTTACAATTTGTGTTCTTTCTGGGTTAGGATCTGGCATTCTCCTTTGAAGAGTTCCTTTAATTTGGAAGTGTGCGCTTTCTAATAACAAAAGAATTATTAAAATCGGACAACTCTGTAATATATGTGTGGTCATACATAAAAAAAATATACGTGTCGAATTCAGAACCTCCTCCGTTTTTTTTGGCGGTTAAAAAGACCAAAGGTTTTTTGGCGTTAGTCTGGCCAAATCCGTACCACACTCGACTCCTCGATGTATGATGCTCTTAAAATAGCTGGTAATAGGAGAAGATGGCGTAACATCGTAAGGAAGGTCACAAATGGAGGTGGTCACGACCCTCAAACATGAGGAAAACGACTCACGGAAGAGGAGGAGACTAATTTGTGTATTGTACGTTGATTCTTTATGAAAATACATCGTATGATCATCACTTTTGACAATGTCACTTTTGACATTTTTTTTTGTTACATCCGCTTTTCAACCGTTGTACCTCGGCACACTAATATTCCTACGAAAAGGGCAAGTATGCGGGTGAAACCGCGGGCGCCCACTAGTTCGTGATATGAATAATTATTCCAACTTAATTTCTATAATAACATCTCTATCCAATAGAACAGTGTAGTTTTCTTAAGATCTCAACTGAGATATAAAGCGGAATTGAAATGCGGCGAACCGTGTAATTTTACTTAAAAGGAAAAGGAAATGAGTTAAGGAATTGTTTCGCTTAATATTATGAATTTCGTAATCTCGGAACGGCTTACTCGGGGCCCTCTTTGACTATATTTAATAGAACTTCCGCTTTTCATAACTAAAGAGTTTAGAAACATAATTTTAACGTTTTCACGTATTAAGAGCTTGAATAAAACGGTTATTTAACAAGATAACCCTAATACCAACGATCGTATACATAACGATTTTTTCTTATTTATACCTTAGAACATGTCGTTTCACAGATTAGCCATAACATACAAACAGGCGTGTCTGTTTGTATGTTATGGCTAAAATAAAAAAAAATGTTTTTTTTATCTTGGTACCATATTCATGTACATTTAGTAAAAAGCTATTAATTTTAAATTACTAACAAACATTTAAAGTACATAGCCAAAAATTGCATACAAGTCTGCCCCAGAGATGTCCAGAGATGATATCTATAATGTTCTATTTAAATAATAACAAAGTAACATGTAACGTAATGAAAAAAGTTGATTTTTCCATACTTTGACGACGGTCACGTGATTCAGAACACGAAAAACCGATTGAAATTCATAATTTTTTTGATATATTTCCAGTGATTGCTATGAAACATAGGTAGTTCTTTAAAATTCTTTGTGTATTTAAATAAAATACTTAATATGAGCATACGTTTAGACAATGTTCTTTTATTTTTATAGATCAAAAATGCGTTAATCTTATGGAAACCCCTGTTTTACGTCAAAAGTTAATTAAAAATATCAGTTTGTGAACTCGAAAACTTTTGTGCCTCAGATGATGCGTGAAATCGCGATAAACTTGCCGCTATTGGATAATCAAAGCATAGTTGAGCAACAATTGCCAAGTCGATAAAAGATCGCCTACTATTTAAAGTTTAATTATATTCCCAATAGAATTCCTTGTTTAAGTTCGCCATTTTGTGTACTCTATAGTTGCCAAGTTTTCAACTGCTATCAGAAGTGGGATTAAAATCCGACCAAGCGTGTAATTATACTTACAGGGTAATATTACAATTCATTAACAGCCCAGTATGCCTTTACTAGGCTTAGCTACCTCGTTGTTTCAGTGGTTAGGACATGTTGTATGAATCCAGTTGCCTTTTACAAAACTACCGAATTTCAGAGACGTTTTGTTTTTAGAAGTAATTATTATTATTGGCATGGTACCGGCACGGTAAACTTGCCGCAATTGAATAATCAAAGGCATCAGTTGCCAAGTCGATAAAAGATCACCTACAATTTAAAGTTTAATTATATTCCTCATAGAATTCCTTGTTTAAGTTCGCCATTTTGTTTACTCTATAGTTGCCAAGTTTTCAACTGCTATCAGAAGTGGGATTAAAATCCGACCAACCGTGTAATTATACTTACAGGGTACAGTATTAATTGATAGATTAGTCAAGTCATTAACAGCCCAGTAATTAATAATTAGTCTAGGCTATGATGTTTTATTTTAATCCCAATAAATTTAACAAGACATTTATTGGGATTAGACTGCCTCGTTGGTCTAGTGGTTAGCCGACGTGGCTTCGATCACGAGGTCCTGGGTTCGATCCCTGAGTCGGGCCATGGAATAATTCTGAGCTTCTTCATTCTTCTATGAAATGTTCAGTACATTCCAAGCCCGGAGTCTGGAAGTTGGTGGTGTTACACCCCCGTGCCTCGAAGAGCGCGTTAAGCCGTCGGTCCCGGTCACTATAATCAACATCTGATAGTGATCGTTAATAAATGAAACATTATCACCCTAAGCCCGCCAACCCGCATTGGAGCAACCTGGTGGGTGTACGCTCCATATCCCCCCTCCTATAAGGAGGGAGGCCTGGGCCTGTAGTGGGCCGATAATAGGCTGATAATGATGATGATGATGTTTGCATTTAATTGCCCCTTCTACGAAACTATCAAAGTTCACAAACGTTTTGTTTTTAGAAGTATTTTTTATTATTGCCATGGTACCGCCACAATAACCTGGTCGCAATTGGATACTCAACAGGCATAGTCGAGCAATAGTTGCCAAGTTGATAAAAGATCGCCCACTATTCAAAGTTTAATTATATAGTTAATAGAATTCCTTGTTTAAGTTCCCCATTTTGTGTACTCTATGTTATTACTATATTGCTAAGTTTTCAATTGCTATCAGAAGTGGGATTAAAAACCGACCAACCGTGTATTACACTTACAGGGTACGATATTAATTCATAGACTAGTTTATTCATCAATAGCTCAGCAATTTTTTTTTTTTTTATAAACATAGCGAGCAAACGAGCAAGCGGATCACCTGATGTTAAGTGACTACCGCCGCCCATGAACAACTGCGACACCAGAGGCGCCACTGATGCGTTGCCGGCCTTTAAGATGTTTATTAACTCTCCCCTTGAAAATCCCCAAATTGTAAGAATGTGGGAACACCGAGGATGGAAGCTCGTTCCATATCTTAGAAGTGCGTGGCAGAAAAGACCTAGTATAGCGGATGGTAGTACTGTACCAGGCATCCAGATGGTGAGGATGAAATTTGTTACTGCGGCGTGAGGTACGGGCAGAGAATCCTGACGGTGGTATTAAGTTAAACAGCTCTTCAGAACACTCTCCAAAATATAGTCTATAAAACACGCAAAGGGAACTGACGTCCCTTCGGTGTTCTAAAGACTCCAGACTATTAGTTAACCTGGGATTGTCAACAAGACGAACGGCCCGCTTTTGGATCCGGTCAAATGGAAGGAGTTGGTACTGTGGTGCACCGGCCCACAAGTGGGAACAGTATTCCAAATGAGGCTGAACTTGAGCCTTGTATAGCAAAAGTCTATGCTTGGGCGCAAAGTATCTTTTTGCCCTACTAAGCACACCAAGTTTTTTTGAGGCTAACTTAGCCTTCCCTTCCAGATGATCACGGAACTGGACTTCGTTCGAAATATTGACGCCAAGAATCCCAATGCTGTTTGAGGTGGTGAGGAGAGTGTTCTGAAATGTAGGAGCGATGTTGAAGGGGGTCTTTTTTGCGGTAAGTGCGCAAACTTGTGTCTTTGTGGCATTAAATTGCATATTGTTTAGTGCTCCCCAATCGGAAACTCGTTTCAGGGTTTCCTCAATATCGGACACAAGTTTGCATCTGTTCTCCATAAGCTGTGCTCCGGATAGCTGTGCATGCCCTTTATAAAGAGCGTCTCCCGTACTGTCATCCGCATAGCAATGAATGTTGTTATTATTTTCCAACATGTCATTGATATGCAGTATGAACAAGGTGGGAGACAGCACAGAGCCCTGCGGTACGCCAGCATTAATGGACTTAGGATCAGAGCAAGAACCATCAACCACTACTCTGATGTTGCGACCATCAAGAAAGCTGGCGACCCATTTGCACAGATTCTCCGGTAGTCCGAAAGATGGTAACTTTGCTAGAAGAGCCGCATGCCATACCCTATCAAAGGCCTTTGCAATATCCAAGCCAACTGCCAGAGCTTCCCCCTTACTATCAATAGCTTCAGCCCATCTATGAGTTAAATACACTAGAAGGTCACCAGCTGAACGACCTTGACGAAAGCCATACTGTCTATCGCTAATGAGCTGGTGCTCTTCTAGGTATTTAAGCAACTGGGAGTTAATAACATGCTCCATCACTTTTGATAGAAGAGAGGTAATTGCAATTGGTCTGTAGTTAGCAGGGACCGATTTATCGCCCTTTTTAGGCACGGGATGAACTAGGGCAGACTTCCAACAAGACGGGACAGTGCTAGTGGAGTACGATAGCTGAAACAGACGCGCCAAAATAGGCGTTAACTCAGGAGCGCATAATTTTAGCACAACTGCGGGGATACCATCTGGCCCACTTGCTTTGTTGATGTCAAGAGAGATAAGCACTTTGCGTATAGAGTTCTGAGTGAAGCGAATTTGACTCAAAGAACTTGTACACCACGGGATGTTGGGTGGTGTTCTCCCATCAACCACAAGCGTTGAGTTAGAGGCAAAGAGAGCGCTCAGGATTTCAGCTTTCTCTTTCGCAGTGTGGGCCAGAGTATCGTCCGGTCGGCGCAAAGGTGGAAATGTAGACTGACAGAAATTGCCCTGGATTGCTTTAGAAAGAGACCAAAAAGCCCGACTTCCAGGAGGCATTGTAACTAGCCTCTGGCCAATTCTGTCAATATGCTTCAACCTTGCTCTGGCAATAGCTTTTTTGTAAGACCTAGTAGCAGCATTAAAGCTTTTCTTCAAGTTTGGGATATTAGAATCAGACTTGCATTGAGCTGAGGCCCAAGACTGGAAGGCATTTTGTTTTAGTCCAAAAGCTTTAAAGCAGTCTGCATTAAACCAACGCTGGGAACGTCCCCCAATAGGAATGGTTGAGTTGGGAATAAAACAAGCCATTCCTTGAAGTATAACGTCAGTAACAGCCTCAGCGCAGATGTTAGTGTCATTTGAAGAAAAGCAAAGCTGGTTCCACGGATACGCAGCATAGAACTCACGCAAACCATCCCAATCAGCAGATTTATAGTGCCACACACGACGGGTACCAGATACACGTGTGCGGGAGAAAGGCTTAACTTGAACCGAAGTCTCCACCAAACAATGGTCAGATGACCCTATAGGTGCATTCACACTGACCTGATAACCGCCAGGGTGACTGGTTAAGAATAAATCTAAAATCGATGGGGTATGGTCCGGAATATCTGGAATTCTGGTAGGTGTCAGCACAAGCTGGCTGAGATCATAAGCCAGGGCAAAGATATAAGCAGCCCTTCCAGCGTGGTCGGTGATGCGTGACCCTAGCCATTCCACATGGTGGGCGTTGAAGTCACCAAGAATTACCACCTCCACAGAAGGTATCTGCTCGAGCATATGGTCTACAGCCCTTTGAATATGCTCAAAGAGGCGGTCAGTTTCAGCATTGCCGCTATGGGACCTGTATAGGCATGCGTAGCCACGGAATTGGCCTCCAAACTCTGTCCGCAGCCAAAGAAGGGACAGATCCCCGACCTCGAAATTATGAAGGCGATGACCACATAAGTCCCCTCTAACATAAACACACACGCCAGCACGCGATAGAAAAGAGTGTTCCAGGTTGTAGCCGGGGTAATTTAAATAAGATACATCATCGGGAGAAGCGATTTGGGTCTCTGTTAAGAACAAAAGAGCCGGCTTTGCTGTTTCGAGATGATGATGAACAGCGTTGAGGTTTGTATGCAAGCCCCTGATGTTGCAGAAGTTCACACGAAGTGTGGAATGGGGTGCCGCTGTAAAACGTTTATTCTTCTTTGTTTTACTATTCATGATGCTTATGGTGTGTGTATACATGGCGAGGGTAAAGCGAACAATCCACCGTCTGTGATCACAAGGGCAATTGAAACAAAGATTAACCCCACCGTATAACGCAGGATGAGTGAGTTACTGGTATGGGGGACGGAAGGGCCCCCAATCCGATCCGCTGAATGACCGGCGGGTTCCACACCGGTCTCCCACTCCGGCACGCCGGTCATTCACCGGGCTTTTTTCGTCGGTGGCGGAGCAGCCTCCCAAGATAGGATATCTTAGGTTCGGGCCCCCTACGGACCAACGGGCGGCCAGCGGACAACCGTTTCATTGGGTCTCCCTGGACCCCATGCCAATATATCACGCCTGTGAAAACGTGAGAGGCTTTTCACTCTGTCGGACCCAATGGTCACAGAAGGTAACACTATTCGAAGGGGAGAAGGAGAGGGGGGAAGACTGGCTCCTCAGCACGCAACCGGAACGCAAGTACATGCTTTGCTACTGATTTAAACTGAGTTGTGGTCGCTAGCCAGACGGATCCGTACAAAGAACCCTACCACAAAGCCGGATACCAGCAGGATTATGTTGTGTGGTATGGTATCAGACACAACAACCCTTGACGGGGACCAAGGTGCGCCAGAGCCTCGTTAGTAGTAGCAGGGTGTACCGCGGGCAGGTGAGGATGACTTTGGCCACAAGATGATGGTGGGCCACTTGCACCCCCAAATTTTAATGTTGTTATAAATTTTAAAATTTTAAAATTTCTAATGTTGTTATATTTTCAATGGTTAGTCTATGTTGGTATAATCCTAACTAATATTATAAATGCGAAAGTAACTCTGTCTGTCTGTCTGTCTTGCTTTCACTCTACAACTACTGAACCGATTTAAATGAAATTTGGTACACAGTAAGGCTAGAGCCTGAAAAAGGACATAGGCTACTTTTAATTGCGAAAAAAGGGTTGTTAGGGGTTAAAGGGGGGATGAAATGTTGTATGAAAGTATCGTCATTTTGAAAGCTAAAGACCTATTTCTTAGGTAGTTGATTAGATATTAATAAATATGACATTCAAAGCTTAGATAAATTAGGCTGCCGTAATAACTAATTCCACGCGGACCAAGTCGCGGGCAAAAGCTAGTATTTTATAAATGCGAAAGTTTCTAAGTATAGATGGATAGATGTTTAATACCCTTTTACGCAGAAACTACTGCGTGGATAGTGATGTAACTTCACAATAATACTTAGCTTACACATCAGAATAATAAATAGGCCACTTTTTATCCCGCTATTTCCAAGGGAACGGGAACTATGCAGGTGTTACCGCATCCATTCATACACACAAACTTTCGCCTTTATAATGATTTTTGACGACCTCCGTGGCGCAGTGGTATGCGTGGTGGATTCATAAGACTGAGGTCCCGGGTTCGATTCCCGGTGGGGCAGATTGGGATTTTTCTTAATTTGTCTTGGTCTGGCTGGTGGGAGGCTTTCGCCGTGGCTAGTTACCACCCTACCGACAAAGACATACCGCCAAGCGACTTAGCGTTCCGGTACGATGTCGTGTAGAAACCGATAGGAGTGTGGATTTCATCGTACTCCTAACAAGTTAGCCCGCTTCCATCTTAGATTGCATCATCACTTGACATCAGGTGTGATAGCAGTCAAGAGCTAACTTGTAGTCAATAAAAAAAAAATAATATTAGTAATACTAAAGGAATAGTTTAAAAAGCAGAAATAAAATATCTGTTTACGTGAGTATATAGTTGGATACATCTTTATTGACAAAAAACTAAAAAAATAAAATCGCATCGGATCAGAAATGAAAGCCAAGTTCGTCTGTGTTACTTAAAAAAACTTATATTTACATAACAATATTGTCCATCTATTGATCAAGACTATTAATAACAAATAATTCTCAATGTCTCGTTGTTTTTATCCTTATAGTAAATACAAATATATAAATACCTAAGGGATTTTATTATAGCTGAATATAGAGGTATAAGTCACAATAATTTAAGTATCAAACTATATTAATATCACAATATAATATAAAGAATACTAAAGAAGTAAGCATTACTTTGCAAAAATCCGCGAATGACTTTGCAATATAATACTGTTGAATAAATAATCAACATCTCCAAATAATTTAGAGATTTAATATATAATATGTAATAAATAGATGATATTTTCGACATTTTTATAATTACAATGTTAATATATACTCATTTTTTAAATATCCAAAACCTGCCCCAAGTGGCATGCACTCCATAAAAGCATAAAACAAATGCTTACCCTAAAAACGCATATTGAGAAATAATTTCCATACTATATGGTTTACTTTCTCAATACCTAACATTGAGCTTGCACCAATAAACCCTTAAAATATTGCAACTTTATTCTCCTTTCATCTATTTAAGATCCCTTCTTAAATATTGCAAAAGTTTCTATTGGTCGATACATATGATACTATACGTGGGCTGGTCCCATTTTGATGCTGTTTTAGCATTTGATTTGGCTAAGGCCTCGAGATAAAGCTGCTTTGGCTGCTTCAGCCGCTTGAGCTGGATTTCCACCGTAAGAGAGGATTCTTAGGAACTGCAAAAAATAAACAAATTTACAATTAGAAGTTAATTTCTCTAACACTAAAAACCCAATAAATCGATCAACTGTACATCCTCCTATCAAAACAGTATATAATAATGCATTAAAATTTTTAAATGAATGATTTTTAATATAAACTGTTGGTATTTCTCGAGATAAACTTTTATAACTACAAATTGATATTAACACAAGAATTCTTTTGTAATTTTCATTATAAAAGTAATTGTTTTATTTCATTTTAGTGTTCTTTCTCTACTGCCAATAATGGTTAATAATGGTTATAAAATTATATATTTTTATAAAATAATTATTATTATTATTTTATTCATTTCTTATAGTAACAACTTGGCCAACTTGTTTCCGTACTACATAATACGGAACATTTGGCTGATTTAGAGATTTTTAACTCGTATTATAATGTCCTCATAGTTCCTCTAAATTACATAAAAGGTGTAAAATTATAATTACATTCTAAACACCCTACTAATCCTGAACCCATAGATTATATAAATATGAACACATATTGGAGTACGTACAATATTTTATTTATTATTTATATTTTATCTTAAACCCATTAACTGTGTTACAATGCCTATTATTTATTTCTTATTGTGTCACGTAAATTAAAATGCAATCAAAAGTAATTTTGTCTATGATTATTGTCATTTATAATTTTGTATTTTACAGTATTTTAAAATGCATAATTAATATCAAAACAATTCAAGAAAATTAAAAACAAGATTATTTCAGAGAGCATAATTTATTTATAAAATGGTTGAAAAAAAAATAATAAAATAATTTTAAAATTCATAATTAATTAAATAAATAATACTAAAAATATTAAAAAAAAGTTATTGTGAAGAAAAATAAAAAAACAAAAATTATTGTCAGAAGTGGGATTCGAACCCACGCCCTCAGAGAGGACCAGAACAGCTCGCACCTACTGAGTAGGCAAGGTAACCTTGAGTCTGGCGCCTTAGACCGCTCGGCCATCCTGACAGATAGCAGCAATGTCGAAATTACCGATGTGTTTTTTAGAGTATTTAGTTGTATACATTTTTATTATATTTCATTTGATAATGAAAATGAATTTGTGAAAAGTAGGCTAGTTAGTTAAATATCTAGTTATAAATTGTAATAGCGATTTATATTTGAGGTATATGCTGTTGTCCAAATAAATAAGAATATCACCTTGTAGGTACTGCTTTTCAATACAATTTTTTTTATACATTACAAGTTAGCCCTTGACTGAGCAATCTCTTGATGGTACGTGTCGGTCCGTAGGGTGGTAACTAGCCACGACCGAGACCTCCCACCAGCCAGATCTAGACTAATTTAGAAAATCTTAATCGGCCCCGGGACTCGAACCCGGGACTTCCATCTTTTAAATCCACCACGCATACCACTGAGCCACGGAGGTCGTCAAAATTAATTATACTTATTAATATTCTTTTACTGTAATTTTGTGTAATAATTATGCTCACTGCCATACCTACCTACTTAATGGTTATTGTTTATAGTTACAATTACAAATTTATAATAATTTAAATGCTAGCCTATGTGGTTTCGATCACGAGGTACTGGGTTCGAATCCTGGAACCAGCCGCGGTGCTGATTGAGCTTTTCATTTTTTTATGAAATCTTCGGTACATTCGAAGCTTTCTGACGACCTCCGTGGCGCAGTGGTATGCGCGGTGGATATATAAGACGGAGGTCCTGGTTTCGATTCCCGGTGGGGCAGATTGAGATTTTTCTTAATTTGTCTTGGTCTGGCTGGTGGGAGGCTTTCGCCGTAGCTAGTTACCACCCTACCGACAAAGACGTATCGCCAAGCGATTTAGCGTTCCGGTACGATGTCGTGTAGAAACCGAAAGGGGTGTGGATTTCATCCTACTCCTAACAAGTTAGCCCGCTTCCATCTTAGACTGCATCATCACTTAACATCAGGTGTGATAGTAGTCAAGGGCCAACTTGTAGTCGATAAAAAAAAAAAAAAAAAGCCCCGAATCGGGATTTTGATGGTGTTATTACTCGGAGAGCAGGTTAATCCGTCGGTCGCGGTCACTATCATCAACATATATAGTGATCGTTAATAAATAAAACATTATTATCCTAAGCCCACCAACCCGTTTTGGGGTTGCGTTGTGGGTGTAAACTACACTCTCTTACAATACAATTATGTGGACTTGGACGACATAGACTTTTCAGTTATTTTAAATTAAAAACCTTATGTCTGAACTGATTTTTTTCGAATTTTTTTTAAAACCAATTCGGAAGTAAGCTATTCTAATAAAAAAACAATTTTCAAAATCGGTTTCGAAATGGCAGAGTTACGAGGTAACAAATATTTGAAAAAAAAAATAAATCGACCCTGTTCTTTTTAACCGACAAAAAAAACGGAAGAGGTTCTCAATTTGACACGTATATTTTTTTTCATTTTTTTAAGTATGACCACGCATAACTTTTTACAGAGTTGTCCGATTTTGATAATTCTTTTTGTATTAGAATAAGCACACTTCCAACTTCCTCTTCGGGCACCGACTTCATAGATATGCTTAAGTGAATTAAAGCAACTTATAGACAGTTATTTTTTACTTTTGAGTGCGTTTTGAGTCTGTTCTATTTTTATTTAAATATTTTTATTTCTTACTTTTTAGTGATTTATCGCCACGTAACGTACTCGTACTATACTCTTATATTATATTATACGGCACTAGTAGCCAAAGAGCTACCGATACCGAGACAAAAACCGAAATCGCTGTAAGCGTGTCTCCAAAATTTGAAGAGTTCCTTCAATTTCCCCAGGATTTCATCATCAGACCCTAACATGGTGACAATGGGACCACCTCGGAAGTATGCCTTTATTTTTTACTTTTTAGTGCTTTTGGAGTCAGTTCTATTTTTTGTGAAATTTTTTTTTTCGAGTCAGTTTAAAATAACAATACCTCATAAGAATATCGATTAAGTGACTCTGAGCCTTCTTATAAAGCTCGTCCATCCATTCAATAGTATGCTTTTGCCATACCAGGGTGAGGTGGTGGACACACCATTGGCGGCGCAGTACTCCTTGTTGGCGAGCTTATAGCTTCCCTACACGATGGGCGTTCGCGGGACCATCAAACGTACCGTGAGATTGCTATGGTTGCAAAACATCTACACGATGGCGGCGTTCAATGTCCGTTTGTCGCTGTAACTAGGTGTACGTGGATCGACACTTTTGACGACCTCCGTGGCGCAGTGGTATGCGCGGTGGATTTATAAGACGGAGGTCCTGGGTTCGATTCCCGGCGGGGCAGATTGAGATTTTTCTTAGTATGTCTTGGTCTGGCTGGTGGGAGGCTTTCGCCGTGGCTAGTTACCACCCTACCGACAATGACGTACCGCTAAGCGATTTAGCGTTCCGGTACGATGTCGCGTAGAAACCAAAAGGGGTGTGAATTTTCGTCCCACTCCTAACAAGTTAGCCCGCTTCCATCTTAGACTGCATCATCACTTAATATCAGGTGTGATAGCAGTCAAGGGCCAACTTGTAGTCGATATAAAAAAATACACTTTTATCTATTTAGGACGAACTGTAATTTTTATAAAGTATACAAGAAACAAGTTATTACAAAAACCAATTCAATATACTTGATACTTTCGCCATTTGACGTTTTACAATGGCAATGGGCCACGTGAAGAAGCGTACAGCTGATTTACTATTCTTTGATGTGTAGCCGAAAAACCAACAGCGACGCCATCCTCAAATCTTAGCACTCCATCCCTCAAATGCCATTACTACACATCGTGTAGAGGAGTTATTAGACGCCGCGAGACCATGTCTGATGGTCAATCATGTACTTACGTTTCCAACTTCGGGCAGAGCCAGTCTGACGATCTCCCTGACTTCAGCGACACTGGCGGCGGTGACGGCGTTGGCCACGTTGTTGCTCCTCAGGTTCCAGGCGGTGGACAGGCGTTTGGCGGCGCAGTACTCCTCGTTAAGGAGCCTGGTGAACAGGACATAACATTTCAACCATGATAGATCATCAAAAGAGTCACTCCGAGGTAGCAAATTAATAGTACCCCATGGTTGATGAACGGAAAAAAGATCATCCAGAACCTTTTTTTTATGTACTACAAGTTGGCCCTTAACTGCTATCACACCTGATGTTAAGTGATAATGCAATCTAAGATGGAAGCGGGCTAACTTGTTAGGAGTAGGATGGAAATCCACACCCCTTGCGGTTTCTACACGACATTGTATCGGAACGCTAAATCGCTTGGCGGTACGTCTTTGTCGGTAGGTAACTAGCCACGGCGAAAGCCTCCCACCTGCCAGACCAAGACAAATTAAGAAAAATCTCAATCTGCCCCGCCGAGAATCGAACCCGGGACCTCAGTCTTATAAATCCACCGCGCATACCACTGCGCTACGGAGGCTGTCAAACTATTAGAGATTGGGCTTTTTGGCTATTGTCTACTATAAATAGTAAATATATTATAGCTGTGTAGAAATACTGCAGTAGGGAATTGATAGGCAAGCGAAATAAAACTTCCAATATTTTCTAAAGAATTTTTGATGTATAAACGGAGAAGCAACGAAAAGAAAGAAAAAGAACTCATTTCATGTAAAGAAAGAGAACTCATTCCTCCTGACAGAGACTTCGCGATCGCTAAGGCCGACATGGTATCACAAAGTTCTGAAGTATCCACATTAATATCTTAACAAGTAGGATCTATTTACTCACTGGAACTCGTAAGGGCTGCTCTCTCTAAGGATCTTGTCCCAAGCAGCTTCGAACTGGCAGCTTCTTCCACCGCCGAGACAGTTGCCACGGGAACCGGACTGAATGAATAATTGAACAAATCAATTAACAAAAGCTTCATTCATAAAAAGTAGGATTAATAGACTGACCGCTTCGTAGGTCTAGTGGCTAAGGTTAACACTAACAGTGGCTTCTGATTCTCTTTCGATGAAATAAATGAAATAAAATATGGCTATTTATTAATATAAATGAGTTTTGTTACTCAGCGAGCTATGGAGAGAGCTGTGCTTGGAATTTCTTTAAGAGAAAAAATCCGGAACGAAGTGATTCGGCAAAGAACTAAAGTAAACGACATATCTCTCGGGTCTAGTACATTGAAGTGGCAGTGGGCTCGTCATGTCTGTCGAACGACTGATGGTCGTTGGAGTCGAAAGGTCCTGGAGTGGAGATCGCGTCTCGGCAAGCGGAGTGTAGGGCGTCCCCCAGCTAGATGGAGCGACGATATCCGGAGGGTGGCTGGCACCGACTGGATGCAGAAAGCCTGTAATAGACTAGGTTGGCGCTGCTTGAAGAAGGCCTATGTCCAACATTGGATGCATGATGGCTGATGATGATGATGATTATGATGATGATTCCCCTAAGAAATATTAATATTATAAATATTGATATTATAATATAAAAAGTTAGGAGTAGTTGAGAAGTTACATTATTACAGCCTCGGATCCCAGTAATTAATTATCAACGTCTGACAGTGATCATTGAAATATCAAAATATCACTCTAAGGCGTATGGTCAAGTCCAAGTTCCATAACCCCGCTTCTTAATTAAAGCAAATAAAAAAAATAGCTGAATGAAGGCTGAATAATGATGAATGATGAATCGTTACAAAAAGTAGAATTAATATCAATAAAAGTCCAAATACATAGTTTCAGTTTAGCCGACAACAGAGCTGACAAATATAGATGGACGTGGAGTGCAAGTCATCGTTCTATTCAAGTTTGGCGTGTAAACAATTGTAACGTATTCGTATCACTGGAAATATTGTAGAGAACAGACGATTTTTAATGAAAAATAAATGTAAATAAACGAGGACTACTTGATCTGCTAAGTTTTTATATTTTCAATTTCAATTTAATTGAATACTGATAGGTAATTAAACCTCGCGACAAGCATTTGTGATCATATAAATTGTCAATTTCAAATTATATGTAATGAGGTTATAAACTGATAGTTAACATTTTTTGGGAAAAAAATATTTTTACCTTTTTAGAGCGTTGTAATAAAACCTTTTCTAAAAGTTGTTTTGCATTTTATTTATTAGTAAGACTATAACCTGTCAATAATTTCTTCTGTTTATTTACGTTTATTTAGTAACATCAGTAGCGATGAAGTAGTAGACAAAGGAGAAAGCAGCTTCCTACCTAACGCTTGACGCAGATTAACGTTGTTGTTAGTTAGTTGATTTACATACCAAATAACGGACGCTATTAGGGTTGTTGACGAGTGTGACGATGACGTCAATGCTGTTACATACCGAATAACGGACGCTGTTAGGGTTGTTGACGTTGACGATGATGCGCTGGATGAACCCGGCCAACGTTTGACGCAGACCAGCGTTGTTGTTAGCGGAAGAGTTGATTTACATACCGAATAACGGACGCTGTTAGGGTTGTTGACGAGTCTGACGATGATGTCAATGTAGCCGTTGACACGCTGGATGAACCCGGCCAACGCTTGACGCAGACCAGCGTTGTTGTTAGCAGAGGAGTTGATGACCTATTTAGAACATGAACAAAATTATCAATTTACACTTATCTTTATCTTGACTTATGCTTATCTTCTTAACGGCCTCCTTGGCATAGTAATCAGCGCGGCGGATTTAAAAGACGGAAGTCCTGGGTTCTGTTCCCGGCGGGGCAGATAGAGATTTTCTTAATTATTCGTTGCGTTGTGGGTGAAATCGCAGGCGTCCGCTAATTTTCAATAAGTAGATTATTTATATTTAGTAGCAGCTCATCATCATCTAATCAGCTCATTGACATCCACTGGTAATCATAGGTCTTTTTCAAGGCCTTAAAAAACACAACGATCCTAAGCTGCCTGTGACCAGCAGATCCCTGGTAGTAGAATAGTAGCTCAATAAAAGTAAGTACAATAAAAAAATCTTACAGCAGCGGCTTCGCAAGCGTCACCAGGGATGCCAGGAGCGTTCTCTCCCAGAATCACGATGGTCTGAATAGCGGCTGCGGCCTGGTTGATGGACGCGAGGTCGTGGATGGCGGGCACCAAAATCTGCTGGTAGAGCGGAATGTCCCCGCCGTCCAACCACTCTAAAGCACCGGTGGTGACATTGCTGATGGAAACACATGATAGTTAATTAAACCTCGCGACAAGCTTTTTTGGTCATACAAATTGTATATAATGAGGTTATAAATTGATAGTTAACATTTTTGGGAAAAAATTATTTTTATCTATTTAGAGCGTTGTAATAAAAGCTTTTTTAAAAGTTGTTTTGTATTTTATTTATTAGTAAGACTATAACCTGTCAATCATTTCTTCTGTTTATTTACGTTTATTTAGTAACATCAGTTGCGATGAAGTAGTAGACAAAGGAGAAAGCAGCTTCCTACCTAATGATTAAATACAAAAAAAAACATAAGGTCTAAATCCTAACACAATCCCTACAACGAAATTGAATGGGAATATTGACAGAGGAAGTATGAAAGTAAAACAAATGCCGTACAAATGAGAACATTGAAAGATATTAGTGGAGTAAAACTGAGTGAAAGAATTAAGAGTAGTGTGATAAGAGAACAGTGTGGTATAAAAAATTTAACAAAAAATAGAACCGACTCAAAACGCACTAAAAAGTAAAAAATAACTGTGTCATTTTGTTGCTTTAATTTACTTAAGCATATCCTATGAATTCTACGATCTACGTAACCGACGAAAAAAAACGGAGGAGGTTCTCAATTCGACACGTAAATTTTTTTTTATATGTATGACCACGCATAACTTTTTACAGAGTTGTCTGATTTTGATAATTATTTTTTTATTAGTGAGGGCATAAATCCAAAGTGGTCCCGTTGTCATCACGTTAGGATCTGATGATAATATCCTGGGGAAATTGAAAAAACTCTTCAAATTTTGGAGGCACGCTTAAAGCGATTTCGGTTTTTGTCTCGGTATTGGTAGCTTTTTGGCTACTAGTGCCGTATAATATACTATGACAGTACAGTACGAGTACGCTACGTGGCGATAAATCACTAAAAAGTAAGAAATAAAAATTTTTAACAAAAAATAGAACCGACTCAAAACGCACTAAAAATTAAAAAATAACTGTCATTTTTCATTTTGTTGCTTTAATTTACTTAAGCATATCTATGAAGTTGATGCCAGCAAGTTTACGGAACATTTATTTAACGTAGTAGAGCAGTTTGTGAGTTCTAGGTTATGTCCTTAAAGTAGAGACCTTGGCTGGCACCGACTCATAGATAATTAGGCTTAAGTAAATTAAAGCAAGTAAATAACACAGTTATTTTTTACTTTTTAGTGTGTTTTGAGTCGGTTCTATTTTTTGATAAACATTTTTAGTTCTTACTTTTTAGTGATTTATCGCTACGTAACGTACTCGTACTATACTCTCATAGTATATTATACGGCTCTAGTAGACAAAAAGCTACCGATACTTACACAAAAACCGAAATCGCTGCAAGTGTGCATATAAAATTTGAATATTTGAAAGTGTGCCCTTTCTAATAAAAAAAAAATTATCAAAATCGGACAACTCTGTAAAAAGTTATGCGTGGTCATACTTAAAAAAAATATACGTGTCGAATTGAGAACCTCCTCCGTTTTAATTTCGTCGGTTAAAAACAAGATGGAAGTAAGAATAAAATCAAGAAAGGTATGTTAAAATGAACGAAATGTGACTTATGAATTTTTTTACTGTGTTATTGTTTGATCTTTTTTATTATTTGATCAATTTAATTATTTTTTTCGACATTTTATCTGATATAAAGTCAAGTTTTAAAAAAGCATTTAAAACTTCAATAGTTTGATATCGTTCATTTACCCAATTGTGAAAAATTGTAATGCAAAGTTTATAAAAAAAAAAGACGTGTGGCACTCGGAGACTGCCGCGGTAAAGCTATTGCATAGAAGTTAAGTCAAGTTAATGGGTGACTGATTTTTATTATTTTTTTTTATTGTTTGACTTTTTTTTATAAATTTAAATTAAAAAAAGAAAAGAAATAAAATAAAATAAAAAAAGTAAAAAGCCAACATCACGCGGTGTTCCCAGGCGGTCATCCATCCAAGTACTGACCGCGCCCGATGTTGCTTAACTTCGGTGATCGGACTAGAACCGGTGTATTCAACATGGTATGGACGTTGACAAACAAAGTTACGAATAACATAATCTGAGTAAAAAGTAGCACCGCTGTGCCGGTCGGAGTGGGCGGTGTTAGGTTTTTTCGTTACGGAATTTCTGTATTCGTTCTCCACGCTCAAGGCCCGCGATAGAAGCTATGCAATAGCTTAAAAATCAGTGGAGGATCAAAGGATACAAATAAGCTCGGGTCTGGGAACGACTTCCAGTTGTTCACACTCCTGCATTTCTACTACGCCCGATATTAATTCGCTTCAAAAATTTGGTCGACCGAAAGTAGCTAAAAACACTCCTCAATTTTTTTCCTATAAGGATATGTCATCATATCTGGGATCGGCCAAGCCGTTTTTTTTTTTTATCGACTACAAGTTGGCCCTTGACTGCTATCACACCTGATGTTAAGTGATGATGCAATCTAAGATGAAAGCGGGCTAACTTGTTAGGAGTAGGATGAAATCCGAACCCCTATCGGTTTCTACACGACATCGTACCGGAACGCTATATCGCTTGGCGGTACGTCTTTGTCGGTAGGGTGGTAACTAGCCACGGCGAAAGCCTCCCACCAGCCAGACCAAGGCAAATTAAGAAAAATCTCAATCTGCCCCACCGGGAATCGAACCCAGGACCTCCGTCTTATAAATCCACCGCGCATACCACTGCGCCACGGAGGTCTTCAAAATTTGGGAATGTTTGGGAATTGTAAGAGAATATATAAATAGTGCGGACAGACAGACAGACACAACAAGAATATAAAGCATACCGCAGAAACGTAATGAGATTGCAAGTATACCTGTTGATTAGTTGACCATTGTCAGGTACAGACGGAGCTTCGGCGAGACCGTAGAAGTTCACATTCGCATATGGCAGAGACAACGCGTTCTGTTGACAAAAAAAAAATAAACAAATATAAAAAATATATTATGGCGCGCAGTGGTGTGTGCGGTGGATTTATAAGACAGAGGTCCTGGGTTCGATTCCCGGCGGGGCAGATTGAGATTTTTCTTAATTTGTCTTGGTCTGGCTGGTGGGAGGCTTTCGCCGTGGCTAGTTACCACCCTACCGACAAAGACGTACCGCCAAGCGATTTAGCGTCCCGGTACGATGTCGTGTAGAAACCGATAGGAGTGTGGATTTTCGTCCTACTCCTAACAAGTTAGCCCGCTTCCATCTTAGACTGCACCATCACTTAACATCAGGTGTGATAGCAGTCAAGGGCCGACTTGTAGTCGATAAAAAAAAAATATTATTCTTTAAAAAATTATGATCTCCATATGATGTAAATTGTAAATATAGGTAATAATAAAAAACTAGACTTCAGAAGCCAAATATATATTCCTATCATCATCGTTGATGTACATTGGGGGCTCTAGGTGCTAGAATGGCGATCCCGCACCGGAAAGCGCAGTCGACTCCCACCAGATGGGCTGACGATATTAAACGTGTCGCAGGCAGTAGCTGCTGTCCCTAAAAAGGCATATATCCATCGGCTATAATTTACTAGCTATATTATAAAATTAAATCAGGAATGTAAGTACACAAATACCTACTCCAAATGTTGCTATTGAAATGAATTGATTACAAAATTAAAAGTTGAATTGATTGTTCGACTACAAAACCACACATAAAACTGAACTCAAACTAATAACAAAAACTGTAACGTCAGCGTTCGTTTGTATAAAAATTGACTCAAAATTCCCAAGCGAAATAACTAGAAACTGTTTTCCAAATAATTCACGTGGGAGATCGTAACCGCATCAGCTGTCAACGTGCTTGTTAGGGAATTGTTCCGATTGGTTAGCTGCGGTTCGCCGCCATCTTGTTCCAATTTTGAATTTGCACGCCAAAGGTTAGCTTTTGTAAGTGTATTGTTTGCATTGTTATTTCACCAGAGATGTACAAAATAGTTCCATAAAAGCATTTAAATACAAATTGCAAATTACTTACAGATTTTCTATTTTAAATGCAAAATACCAAATACTTTTGCATTTTGTATTTCAAATGTAAAATGCAAAATAGGTATTTTCGAAATGCTTTTTCAAAATAAAATACCTTTTGACCAAATCGTATGATTTTTTATTTATTTTAGAATAGTCATTTATAACATTACTAAAATAAGATTAACCTAAGTTACTCGTCTAAATAGGTCCAGCTGTTTCAGAGATTAGCCGGAACAAACAGATTGACCAAAAGTTAATTGTTGGTGTAGTAGTATAATCAGTAGTTCTATAAAGATAATTTGATTTGAATATTTAAATTAAGAACATTTAAAAGGAGTTTTATATACTTTCAACCCCTATATAATCGTATAGGGTAAAATTTTGAAAAATCCTTGAATAACATAATTATTTATTCAGTAGTTCGTATGCAAATTTTCATTAACATAACTTCAAAGATTAAAGACTTTCCATAGAAACTTTCAACCTCTTCTACTTTAATTTTTTTAAAATATGAACTACAAACGTGCCAAGTTTCATTTTAATACCGCCGACAAAAATCCACTATCGGTCAAATTCAGCAATACAAGCGTTTTGAAGGCGTTTTTATTTTTTGTTAAAATTTTTTTTTAGGCATTTGTTCATTTCATTTTTAATTTGTTTGACTGGTAATTTTGGCTTTAGTATAGCTATATTATAAACTTAATCACCAAATGTATTTTGCATTTTGAAATGAATTTTAAAAATGCAAAGTTGAATTATTGCATCACGATAAGATTTCAAATAAAATAAAAAATATTTTTGTTAAAAAGTATTTAAATGTTTCCAAAATACAAAATAGTATTTTGCATTTTCGTTCCCATTTGTCATTTTAAATTTGCAGTCAAGTATTTCAAATAAATCACATCTCTGTATTTCACACTATAGAAAAAACTAAGTAGTTTTTAAATAACATTAATATAGGTATTTCATAATATAAATAAAGTTACAAATTATCACATTAATATTATAAAAGCGGAAGATTGTGAGTGGGCATGTTTGTAAGGAGTAACAAAGAGGTGCAATTATAGACCCAACCTGACTAAAATTTGGTGGGTAGATAGATTAAAACATTGGGTAACTTTTATCCCGATATTTCCGTTAGTAACAAATATATGCCGTCTAATTCACATAGATGTGTGCGGTACTTACTTAGAAAGAAAGAAGAAAGAAAGAAACATCTTTATTAATGCAATAATGCCACACATCACTTGTTTATTAGTCGCCAGGACGATACCCTGCGATGTGTGGCACAATCCGAAAAAAGGACCCAACTCAGCATATAGCTGCATGCTCTTAAAAAACATGCAACACTTTCAGCTGGGCCCTAGTCAAGGTGCGGCCACACACAATAGCCTAGACAACCTTGCCGTCTTAAATTTAATAAATTAAGAAAAAAACAAAAAAGAAATCTATAATAAGTTAATAACTAAAAAAAATAATAATAAACTAAATTATGACCTAAAATATTGTTATCGTTCCATAATGCTTAATTTACGTATAAAATAAAAATAAAAACATAACTACACATTTCTATATATTCTAAAATGCTAATGCACTGCCTATAAGAATGAAAGGTAATATGAATTAATTATATTCGTGAAAATTTTAAAATTTGATTATATCAGCTTTGAAAAGTTGCTGATGTTACATTCCTTTACTTTGAAGAACAATTAAATAAATTAATTAATTACTTATTGTTTTAAGAAAATGAGCTTTTCTCGGTAAGCTTAGTATTATAGCCAATAGTCAGTTTTTGTCTGTCTCCGGGGCGCAATGGTATGTCCAGTGTATTTATATGGCGGAGATTTTGAGTTCGATACCCGGGTGAAATCGACTCCGCTTTTGGTTTGTACACGACATCGTACTGGAACGCTAAATCGCTTGGCGTCTTAGTCAACTTGTGGTAACTAGCCGCAGCCGAAGCCTCCCACTAGCCATACTTGAACCAATTAAGACGTACCGCCAAGCGATTTAGCGTTCCGGTACGATGTCGTGTAGAAACCGATAGGGGTGTGGATTTTCATCCTACTCCTAACAAGTTAGCCCGCTTCTATTTTAGATTGCATCATCACTTAACATCGGGTGTGATAGCAGTAAAGGGCCAACTTGTAGTCATTAAAAAAAATTAAGAAAATCTTAATTGGCCCAGGACCTCAGTCTTATAAAACAACTGCATCACTAGTAAAGCTAGTAAAGCTATTTCATTGTTAAAAAGTAAAAACCAAGCAGTATTCTGTCGAAACCAACATTTTCGTGTATACATGACATAGCTATCGCTTAAAACGAATATCACATCCAAATACAGATTTCAAGACTCGACAGTGGTTTACGATCGACAATATCACGCCAAACAAAATACCAAAGCCCTCGCAAATCTGCGAATTCTCACACACTCGAGCGGGATGGAAGAGATTTGTACATAAATCATAACTAATACCTACATGGTAATGGAATTCTCGGATATGATGGCATCATATTTTCAGAAGCGGTGGATTCTAGATTACCTACAGACAGATGTTTGACGATCGAAAAGCGATTCCAGGATTCCGTTTAAATTATAATGATTAAGTGGAAAATAAGTATATAGAATTCATATCATCTCAGAAAAATACGAAATATTTCGCCGCGGCTGTTTACTTCAACTGTGACAGAAAGGTTGGGTGTTTTTTTGAGCAAATATTAACTTAACTGTCCAATACCTAAATGCAAGTTATATTTCTGCCAACGTTTCACATTGATATAATTTTTTCTTTTAGTGCCATCTCCTATCGGAGGTTAGCGATCATTAAGGCTGTTTTAAGTTTATTGGCTGCTGCCCAAATCAGTGATCTCCGAAACTACTATCGTTAGTTCTTGAGCCTGGAACGTCTAAGACTGGTACGTTTACCCTTTATCTAGCCCTGAATAATAAACTGAAGCATATCATAGTTTCGCATTCTTTGTATGCATTGCAGAATTTCTTTGGGCTTCCCGATTCTCTGCAGCACAACGGTATTGCGTATGCGATCCTTCGATTATATTCGCAGCATCTGCCATATATATATATATATATATATCTCCATATCTCGAACGTTTCAAGTGTCATGTAAGTATTCAAAATTTCTTATTGTATTCTTCGTAGTACTAATTGAAGTGATAACTTATGCATAGTACTTTTTGAGGTGATAAATAATTTCTTATAGGAGGGTAAATCGCTTTGTTACATAATACTGTGCGGCCCCAGTCTTCCAACTTCTCTTTCCCACGCATACCTTCTCCTCTCTTACTCTCACTGCTAGCCGTATTTAAGTTATTTTTTCTGCCGATGCATACGTTTTTTTCTTAATAAATCAATTATATATTTATATAGAATTCTTTCTTCTTACCTAAATGGCAACTAAACAACTACTAGACTAAAGAAGCAGTTCATAAAGTACACGTATTTGTCAAACGACAAGATTTATGCACACATTACGCATATCTTGGGACGTATCTCTCGATGCGAGTGCCCGTGGGAGTTTACAGATTTACATGCTAATGCGACTGAGGTGACAGATTTGTGTCTGAAATGCGCTCTAATACACGAAGTGTATCGAATTTTGCATTGAAGTCACCTGTGGATTTAGCTTTTATAACCTAGAATATACTAATTAAGTATTTTTTACACTTTTGCCTACATTTACGTATATCAGTATTGAATTCCATTACATTTAGTTTAAAAAAGATAAAATTTTGATTGGAATTAAAAAAATAAAGAGATAATATTCTAGGCTCTCTTATTTTTTGCACTTAGGCCTTTAGATACCCTAACTACGTCACGGCTTAAAAAAAGGAATATTCTCAAAAGGGGCAGTAGGCAAAATTTGGTTGAGAAACTGTCTACTAAAACTGGCTGTTCATAAATTGCACGTATTTGTCAAACGACAAGATTTATGCACACATTACGCATATCTTGGGACGTATCTCGCGACGCGAGTGCCCGTGGGAGTTCGCAGATTTACATGCTAATGCGACTGACGTGACAGGTTTGTGTCTGAAATGCGCTTCAATACACGAAGTGTATCGAATTTCCCACTGAAGTTTGCTTTGGATTTAGCCTTTATGACCAACGATGTACTAAGGATGCGAAGGTACACTGGATTTACATGTTTTGGTATCAACGATGTATTTAGGATGTGTTTTTTCGCAATTGGACATTCTAGAGTCCTGCGGATACTCTGAAACGTACGTAAAGAGTTTTCTGTCGGATTTGAGTTACTCTTTCGCTTGGAATCGTCGGTATTCACCATCCATACCAACATAAATAAATAAATAAATAAATATTATAGGACAATATAACACACGTCGCTACATATCCCCAAAGTAAGCTTAGGTAGCTTGTGTTATGGGTACTATGATAACTGATGAATATTTTAATATATATTATACATAAATACTTGTAATATATAGATAAACACCCAGATACTGGAAAACATCCATGCTCATCACACAAACATTTTCCAGATGTGAGAATCGAACCCACAGCCTAGGACGCAGAAGCAAGGACCCACTGCGCCACTCGGCCGTCGAATAAATAATAATTATTATTTGTACATTCAATCACATATTTCGGTAGTGCCTTCTGTTACAATCGGATTAGTGTCATAGCCCACATTATATTGCTTTAAATTTGCGACGACGTCCGTGGCGCAGTGGTATGTGCGGTGGATTTATATGACGGAGGTCCTGAGTTCGATTCCCCGTGGGGCAGATCGAGATATTTCTTCATTTGTCTTGGTCTGGCAGGTGGGAGGCTTTCGCTGTGGCTAGTTACCACTCTACCGACAAAGACGTATCGCCAAGCGATTTCCGGTACGATGTCGTGTAGAAACCGAAAGGGGTGTGGATTTTCGTCCCACTCCTAACAAGTTAGCCCGCTTCACTTAACATCAGGTGTGATAGCAGTCAAGGGCCAACTTGTAGTCGATAAAAAAAATCCGCCATCTTGTTTATTTACTTGACTTAGAAACAAACTTCTGTTATAGTAATATTAACGTGATCATCTTGGAGTGTAAAAATTGCCTACAACCCATTCCGAACAAACACTGTCATGAGATTTTTTTATATTAAAATCCTTCGGTCGGATCGGTTAAAAATAATAAAAAACAAATGGGGTTTTCACTCACCTGTGCAAAAATTAATACCAATACGAAGGGCAGCATTTTGATGGTCCTACTGAGACCAATCGGTATATACTATACACTACCACCCCCATACAAATCGGTATTTATATCGAAATTATTCTATACAAATAATAATCAGCGTTGTATAAGAAAGCAACTGTTCAAATCTACTCAACTTGCAAATAAAATAAACCAAATAACTGGAAAAGCTATTAAACTATCTTATTATTTAAGTCTTAAGGCTCAATTTTAAATAATAAATGTGTTTAGAACTGTAAATGTATAGTTGTAATTAAGTTATTGTTCAAAGATTTCAAACAAAAGGTTTAATTAAATTGTTTACTTATTCGAATTGTTTTCGTGCACAGTTATTGTTGTATTTTAGTGACAACAATGTGAAATTAAGACGTTAGTCTGGTTTTTGACGTCAATCTGCAAATAAATTGTGTTGAAGGTTTTTTGGGAAATATTCAACCGACTTTGAACAAAATGAGTGCAGGGTAACGTTCTTATTTAGCCAACAATTAAGATTGGCTTTGCAAAATGTAGATATCAGTTAGATTGCTGTTTCTTTAGATGAGTTTTTGAAGTGAAACTTCTTTATCGAGGTTGGAAAAAAAATTAGTGTAACATTTTTTCGTTACGCGTCACATTTTTCCGTTACGCGCCATCTTTGACTTATGGAAGTGACGTGATAAATATATATATATATATATATATATATATATATATATATATATATATATATATATATATATATATATATGTGTGTTATATTGAAGTGATCAGCAAAATCAAAGGGTTTATTTTAATTCTAATTCCAGTGAATTTCTAAAAAAAGTAAGTAATTACATCTCTTTTTCTAATACTTAGGTGTAATTATGGTATTTATTTTTCCACGTTATTTAAAATTAACCTGTTTTTGATTGTATTTTTCAATACTTGGTATCAATTTTTTCTAATACTTGAATGTTGATAAGTTAGTTACTTAGTTTCACTTCTTACGAGTGTACGCTAGTACACGCACACATTTTTTTACTTTGGATACTCATTTTTATATGGGGCTTACTGCACTTCTAGCAAGGCCAAGGTCTTTTAGCAGGTATTTTTTAAAGAGACTACCTGACCCGGCAAACGTTGTTTTGCATTAAAAATTAAAAAAAAAATTTGATGAAAATTAGATAGTAGCCGATTCTAAGACCTGCTGACTACGCATACAAAATTTGGTAAAAATCGGTAAAGCCGTTTCGGAGGAGTACGGTAACTAACATTGTGACAGGGAAATTTAATATATTAGAAGAAGATTTGATATACATCTCGCACCCACTTCTACTGCGTATAAAGTAACCACATAGCCAATTTTAGTTAGTTCATTAGAAAGGTCATAATAAGGCATATTGTAGCCAATAGACCTGATATGGTGATAATTGATCGATTAACGCGCCGTGCAATGATTGTTGATATTACTGTTCCACATGATGATAATCTAGTGAAAGCTGAAAAGGAAAAAGTATCAAAATACTTGGACCTTGCTCATGAGATTGCCGTCATGTGGAATGTTGATTCAACAATGGTTGTTCCTATAGTCGTTTCAGTCATCGGTCTTATAGCGAAAAGCTTTGACGAACATCTTAAAAAGCTTTCGCTTAATTGTTGGATCAGGGGTCGGATACAGAAGGCAGTAATTCTTGATACGGCGCGTATTGTGAGGAGGTTCCTCACTCTGGAGCCCTGACCACCGGTTGCTTGTAATCCCGAGCCCCGCAGCAAGCGGAATGGATTTTTTTTATAATTTTATTAGCATTGTTAAAAAATTTAAAAATAATTGTAAATAAATAAATGAGTGAAAAATTTATTTAGTTTGAATACATGGTCTTTAGGAATACTTCTTTCCCATGGTACTATAAGCTCAACAAGTACTATAGGTACATTTGAGTTGTTTTGAAAAAAACAGGTGCAGAGCCTGGAATTGAGTAAGGCTTACTGGTAAAAGTCGCACTTGAGCCTACTTTAACGAAGTTAGTTTGTCTGTTATTCGTCGTCAACCCTTTTTGAGCTCTAGCTACTGAAAACCTTATAGCTTCACGTATGATTTCTAGTATTCTATCGTGGTGGCATGAGTAAAGACCCCTGTCCAGGAACACCTTGGATCTTACCATTGTGCCTTACAGTGCCTTTATTACTGGCATTAAGATAAAATAACTCTATATATATAGTAACTCTACCAAAGGTTCAGAAAACAAAAACTACTCTTCTTGAAAACAAAGATAACTTTTGAAACCGATGTACAACGGTTGCAAAGTGGACAGAAAACAGAAAATGATCGACGAGATGTTCATAGGATGTGTTCAGATTTTTTAAAAATCTACGTACTGAAAGTGGTGGCATTAAATCTTATCATTCATCATCATTATCAGCCTATTAACGGCCCACTACAGGGCCAGGCCTCCCTCCTTATTGCTATAAGGTGGGTTTACGCTGCTCCAATGCGGGTTGGAGGGCTTAGGGTGATAATGTTTCATTTATTAACGAGATCACAATCAGATGCTGATGAGGCACGGGGGTACGAACACCACCAACTTCCAGACTCCGGGCTTGTAATGTACTGAACATTTCATAGAAGAATGAAAAAGCTCAGAATTATTCCATGACCCGACCCAGGAATCGAACCCAGGACCTCGTGATCGAAGCCACATAGGCTAACCACTAGGCAGTCATAAAAACATTCATGTAAGACAGGCATTAAACCTCATATGCATGTAATTATACCGGCAGCTATATCTTTAAGAAGAGTAATTCTATCTTTAAAACACTTATGTACCTAATAGGCAGAGAGAAATATCTAACTTAGGTTGAGATAGGTTTCGCTATGCAGTAGGTACTCATACTTCATTACTCGACGCGCAAAAGGAATGGCCTGCGGCATTTTGCCGTTTACCTGCTACATTTGTTAAGGTTGCCACTACATTAACAGAAATTATTTAACTAGCCACATTATAACCTACCGACTCATATTGATTAACTAGCCACATTAAAACCTACCGACTCATATTGTTTAATTAGCCACATTAAAACCTACCGACTCATATTGTTTAACTAGCCACATTAAAACCTACCGACTCATATTGTTTAACTAACCACATTAAAACCTACCGACTCATATTGCTTAACTAGCCACACTAAAACCTACCGACTCATATTGTTTAACTAGCCACATTAAAACCTACCGACTCATATTGTTTAATTAGCCACATTAAAACCTACCGACTCATATTGCTTAACTAGCCACATTAAAACCTACCGACTCATATTGTTTAATTAGCCACATTAAAACCTACCGACTCATATTGCTTAACTAGCCACATTAAAACCTACCGACTCATATTGTTTAATTAGCCACATTAAAACCTACCGACTTATATTGTTTAATTAGCCACACTAAAACCTACAGACTCATATTGCTTAACTAGCCACATTAAAACCTACAGACTCATATTGTTTAACTAGCCACATTAAAACCTACCGACTCATATTGTTTAATTAGCCACATTAAAACCTACCGACTCATATTGCTTAACTAGCCACATTAAAACCTACCGACTCATATTGTTTAACTAGCCTCATTAAAACCTACCGACTCATATTGCTTAACGTTCCCTACGCAAGTATTCCGTCTATTGAGAGAGAGAGAGATTGTTAATTGCTTGATTGCTATTTTTAACCGACGAAAAAAAACGGAACAGGTTCTCAATTCGACATGTATATTTTTTTTTCATCCAGACCACACGTAACTTTTTGGAGAGTTATCCGATTTTGATAATTCTTTTTTTATTAGAAAGGGCACACTTCCGTGATGGTCCCATTGTCATCATGTTAGGATCTGATGATGATATCCTGGGAAAATTGAAGTAACTCTTCAAATTTTATAGGCACACTTGCAGCGATTTCGGTTTTTGTGTAAGTGTCGGTAGCTTTTTAGCTACAAGTACGTTATGTGGCGAGAAGTCAGTAAAAAGTAAGAAATAAAAATTTTTAACAAAAAATAGAACCGACTCAAAACGCACTAAAAAGGTGCCAGCCAAGGTTTCTACTTTAAGAACGTTACCGTACCCACAAACTTCTTTACTACGTTAAATAAATGTTCCTAAAACTTGGCTGGCACCAACTTCATAGATATGCTTAAGTAAATTAAAGCAACTAAATGACACAGTTATTTCGTACTTTGTAGTGCGTTTTGTCGGTTCTATTTTTTGTTAAAAAATTTTATAATAAAATAGCAACGTTTCTGCCTCGTTGATAATATTTTCAGCAAAGATTGACTACCTACGTCGCAGGTATTCGCGTCAAGTTATAAGACGGAGGTCCTGGGTTCGATTCCTGGTGGGGCAGATTGAGATTTTTCTTAATTTGCCTTAGTCTGGCTGGTGGGAGGCTTTCGCCGTGGCTAGTTACCACCCTACCGACAAAGATGTACCGCCAAGCGATATAGCGTTCCGGTACGATGTCGTGTAGAAACCGATAGGGGTTCGGATTTCATCCTACTCAACAAATTTTCACTTAACATCAGGTGTGATAGCTAAGCCCTTTATCGATAAAAAAAAACCACAGAGTAATGAAGCTGGTGATGTTAAGCCCTCTTGCCTCGGAAAAGACGTTAAGCCGTCGGTCACGATAAATACACATTTGAGAATCATTAAAGAACATCTATATCCTCTCTTCTATAAGGAGTAACGCCTTACCCTAAAGTGGGCCGTCTATATGGCCTATAATGACGACAATGAGGACCGAAAGTACTTGAGAAGTAAGTAAGTTTGTATGATTGATAGATTCATAACTTGAAAGTTGGCAGCCCTGTGCAACGCAATAAAGTTTCTAGCAAGTAAAAACTGTTTACGAGCCAACCGACACAGTCAGCAATTCCCGTTCGCACTCCACAAAGCGCGCCGGTTACTATATTCCGCATTATTAACTTTATGAGAAATTATTTCATAACATCAACTACAGTGTTATTAGTTAACACATGACAAAGATAACTGCAGTCGTAAACCAGACGCCCTTTGTAGATAATATAAATTATATCTACCTACATACATACTAAAGCCGAGTGGGGGAATTTTACAGAGTCGCCCTAGAGCAACTGCCGAGGAAACAGAAGATGTGTTGGTTGGAGTAATGTTATCTTTCTTAGTTATGTTGTCTATCTTGAAGACGACTTTGGGCTCGCATGCTGTCGGGTGAGGATAAATGGCATAGATACGCCCATATGTTCCGAGCTATAATGATAAAAAGGGAAAAAAGGAGAGAGCAAAATAGAGATAGCGAGACAGATAATACAAGAGGGATCATAATATGCTAAGCGGTTCCGTGCTGACTAAGGAGTTGGGGGAGTTATTTTAGTCCATGCGAGCCGGACATACCCTGCTTAACGGCAAAATTCCAAAAGTTACCTGCATACCTACTAGAAGGCCAGATTTTTACAGAGTCGCTCCATAAAAAGTTAACGTTTTTTTATTCTCTATTTAACCCTTGTTCACACTTTTGTGTTAATCACTTTTGTTGATAAGTGATAATGCAATCCAAAAAGAGCTAACTTGTCAGGAGTAGAATGACATCTACGTTCCTTTCAGTTTCTAAGTCTTTTGGCGGCATATCTTTATCGGTATAATGGTAACTAGCCACGGCTACCAGCCAGACCAGAACCAATCAATTAGCCCAGCAAGGAATCGAACCCAGGCTTATTCAACTTATAAGTCTATTTAACAGCATACTATTGGACCTTTGAAGGCCTCCAAATATTCTATAGGAGAGAGGTATATAAATCCTTCAAGTTTAGAATGTATTAAATTAGAAGAAAAACACAATAAATGAACATAGTATTGTTCTCATTATATAAACAGAATTTGAGTTTGTAGAAATAACTTATGTATGAAAAATTCTCGCAAGAAAAGTGTCCCAACAATAGCAAAGACGTCCACATCTGACGCAAGCAACAATAACTTCTCCCGTGAAACAATAGCTACATTCTGAGGCGAAACAATTTCACGGAGATTCCTGATCCGCAGATTTATGCAACATTTGTACGAGCTCCCTACACTCCGATACTGGGGAGCTGTGGCCGCGGCACGAGCGGAGCGGGTACATCGCGGAAGACGAGAAACAATAGCTACATTCTGAGGCGAAACAATTTCACGGAGATTCCTGATCCGCAGATTTATGCAACATTTGTACGAGCTACAGAGATGTCCACATCTGACGCAAGCAACAATAACTTCTCCCGTGAAACAATAGCTACATTCTGAGGCGAAACAATTTCACGGAGATTCCTGATCCGCAGATTTATGCAACATTTGTACGAGCTCCCTACACTCCGATACTGGGGAGCTGTGGCCGCGGCACGAGCGGAGCGGGTAGCGGAGCGACGAGCGGAGTCCAACACTAACAGAGATGTCCACATCTGACGCAAGCAACAATAACTTCTCCCGTGAAACAATAGCGACAGTCTTTACCTATCTTTACAATATAAAAATAACTATTTATTTATGCTACTGTCAAGTCTCAAGTAATGAAGACCATTGAAGTACGGGTGATTTTTCTGCCATCAGGCGAAGCTGAATATCAGAACTGCATACGCGCTACATGGCTAATTATAGGTACCTTCGAAACCTTTTGAACAGCCATGAAATCATTAAAAAAAATATTTTACTTGCGTTGCGAATACCCGCGACTCTATCCGCGAAAAATTCTGTTTTATAATAGTTCGACAAAAAAAATGCCTATGTCTCTAGGCTATCTCTGTTCCTTTATTTAAATCAGTTCAGTAGCGTAGGCGTTATTGAATGACAAACAGACCGTAATTAAAGACAGATTTACTTTCGCATTTATAATATTAGTATATAGATTTGATATATAGGATATAGATTAAAACTAGCTGACCCGGCGAACTTTGTTCCGCCTTAATGGCAATAAATAAGCAGATTTTTTTTTATTGGAAAAAAAATCCAAAAAAAAAATTTAATAACTACATTAATCATTCATTATTATTTCTGTATTTTAGTAGGTACATAGGTTGCTCTTCACTTAAGCACCTTGTGATACACGACATTTTTTGTTTTATTATCAGGCGCAAAAACAACCAACGCAGATGGTCTTCCGACCCGTGAACATGCCACGTATAATTGACCATGGGAAAAACATGAATTTTCTAGATTTAAACCACAAACTTTTAAGGATTGGCCTTGTGATTTGTTGATGGTCATGGCAAATGCAAGACGTATCGGAAATAGAAGTCTTTTAAATTCAAACGGCATATCGGTTGGGATCATCGGGATCCTCGGAATGAGAACTTCCTCACCTTTGAATTTTCCTATCATTATCGTAGCGTAAATTACATTGTTCATCAATTTACTAACCACCAAACGCGTACCGTTGCACAGTTTTGGTTGGTTTATGTTTCGAAGCATGATTACTACGGAGCCAACCTTTAGGCGTAAATTGTGCGGTGGTAAGCCAGGCACGTCCAAAGAGTTTAAAAATTCAATTGGATAGTTGGTGGCTTCATCTTCATTTGTGACGCAGTCAATAGATTTGAATGAATGCATTGTTCCAATGATCTTATTTTGAATTATGTAGTTCAGGTCATCTACATCTTTATTCTTAGCCGCTAAAATTGCTCGCTCACTCAACCATTCATTATTTTTGTAGTTAGAAATAATATTTGGAAATACATAAAACTTGTGTAGAAATAAATAAATAAATAAATTCCAAATTCCAATCAATGAAGTTTATGCGACTGTTGCAGCCGAAAATATTACAACCCACCAAAGCACGATAACGTTTAAATTAATATCGTAACCGCAAAGTTGTATTATTTATCAGCAAATTTAATAAAAAGCTACTAAAAAGCTACTACTAATTACATTGTTGATAAGTTCGTCTTTTGATGAGACAAAATTACAGAAATTATTTGGAAATGAAATTAATCCGCTCGATTCATCGACAGGTACTTGACCATTACCGATAGTCAGCAATTGCTCCGAGAAATCTTCAGCAGATGTATCATTAAGCAATGTAACTCTCATGTTTGTTGTCAGCTGCAGTTTCTTCACATAGCGCCATAGATTTGACGATTTGAGGCAAGCGTTTATTTCGTCGGCAGCCGTAGATCTTGGAATTACTGGCAGTATTTGGCGGAAATCGCCAGACAGTAAAATCATTGCTCCTCAAAAACATCTCGAGTCATTGCGTAAATCTTTTAATGTTCGGTTAAGTGCTTCTAATGCACGTTTATGCGCCATTGTGCATTCGTCCCAGATGATGATTTTCGATGCCGCTAAAACTTTGGCCATTGCTGAGTGTTTTGCAATATTACACGTTGGTTCTTCAATAGTTTGAAGATTTAACGGTAATTTGAATGCTGATTGAGCTGTACGGCATTCTTCTAACAATGTGGCTGCTATTCCAGAAGAAGCAACTGCAACCGCTATGTTGGATTTCGCCCGAACAGTTGCTAAAACTAATGACATAAGGAATGTCTTGCCAGTTCCACCAGGGGCATCTAGGAAATATAAACCACCATTTTCATCAGCGATTGCCTTCATTAAAGTGTCATAAACTTCCTTTTGTTGGTAATTAAACAGGGGTACATTCCTTTGAACTACTAAATCTAATTCCTGGTGATCATATTCACGTTCCCGTTCCAATTCTCGATTAAATGCGTCATTCATTTCACGATTTGGCGCTGGCATTCCTAACCTGATTAATAAATTACCGCACATGAGGTAACACATATCTTCGATCAAAAGTAAAGCACGATTATGTATCTCCTCATTCATCTCAATATCGTGATTTCTGGAACTGACACGACTTTGATGTAAAATATCTTCTGACATACTACCCTTGTATTTGTGCCACAGGTTACATGGGTTTGATGGAAAACATGTCGAAATTATGATAGCGAATAATGTGCGTATCTGACTTGGAGATGCAGAGATAATGGCTTCAGCGATTGTCGTATCCCAATGGGTATCGTTTTCTAATAAGTTCAATTCTTCACATGCAGCACGATATGTTGGGAATATAACACCATTAACAGTTCGTAGTGTCTCAAATGAAGTTGGCCCACGCACATTTACCAGCAACAACCGCAAATAGAAACATTCATCATTATTTGGATGAACTGTATACATACGACCAAGAGCATCAGTAGAACGCACATCTGGATACCCAGGAACAGCATCACCTTGCTTCCGTCTTTGAAAATTCTTGGATGAAGCATTCCAAGTATAATAACGTGGCATCTCCGAGTAAAGCAAAGTTCTTGCAAACTGATCGCTTTGGCAGATTGCAAAAAAACTGGTCAATGTAGTTGCTGGAGGTGTTTCAGCACGTTGCATAGCATTTGAAGCCGTGAAATATACTCGTTGACCATTCTCCAGATGCACCGCCAAATGTATAACAGTAGGATGACGTTCGTGAATGGGAAATGCGAATATACGCCAAATCGCTTCATTACAGTTCACATAACGACCAACTTGATAGCGTGAAATTTCATCGTTGGTATTCGAGGATTGCAATCCAAAAACCGCCATATCACTGCCTTTCGTGACATATTTGCAAATATATTTTATGGACTTAACTGAATTGCAGTTTTCAACGTTGCAATGTGTCTTGAACGTTTTAGAAATAAGTGGTGAATATGGAACAATCACTTTCGTTGTGACAGTTCGACCGTTGTCATCTGGTGATCGACGCCGATACAGCGGATACCCATCGTTGCCAGTGACAGTCTCCGCCGTTAATTTCCGTGGATATCGTTTAGAGCACTTTCCATCGACCATGCAAGGTGATTGGGGGTTGATGGCACCACACGGTCCATGAATAATATTAGTAGTAACAACATCATGTAGGTCTGGATCGACTTCATGATCAGGAATCTCGGCACATATGATATCATCTATTTGGTCAGGCTGAATTCTTTCCACTAACCAAATAAGAATGTGTGCGTGCGGCAGGCCTCGCTTTTGCCATTCGATTGAATACATCCAGCATCGAGTATCTCCAAAGACGCGTTGTTTAACAATAAAGTTCATCACGGACCGAATTTTTTGCCTGAATATACGTGCTGTGATGTCGTGTCTATCATTTGATGTTTGTCCGGGAAGCAGCAATTGAGTAATTTCTATCCATTTTGGATTACAGGTAAAAGTAATAAAGAGATCTGGCCGGCCGTAATGACGCACATATGTCATTGCATCTTGTGCATATTCATGCATATGACGTGGGCTACCAATGTACGTCGCCGGCAGTATAGTTAATCGACCAATATTAGCTGTATTTCCTTCAGTACTAACTGCATCACGTAAATGGATGTACTCCTCAGAACGCAGTTTGGCTTGGTTCAACCTAATAAATGTTAAACGTTCCGTTTCTATTTTTACATACATGTCAACGCAATACTGCTGAAACAATCGACGAAACCGCAGCAAATAGTTGTCAGCATTTTGACGAATCATCAAACGATATGCATAATAATTCTTTGTAGTTTCTTCACCTGAAATTAAAAATTTGATAATTAACCATTTCAAAGGCAAATAATACAGACATTAACCATTATTAAGATACTGATACTTTACCATTCAATGGATTTATCATTTTAATATTAAAATAATATCCATCTTCTCCTTGCCAAAACATCAGTGGGTATTGCAATGCGTCATATGATCGATGAGTTTCAGATATTTGTTGCAGTTGCCCAGTATCGCGACGTGTAAGCACAATATCGCGTTTTTCCAATTGTTCACCAACAATCAGGATGGCAACTTCGTCTACTGTTGGAGCATTAAATGTGCGTTCGTGTGTTCCAGATGGTCGTTTATCTGCTTTGATGACAACTTTATAGTCATCATTTGGCATGCGCTCTAAAGCACTCTTAAACAACCTGACCAACGCATGATGTTCATGAAGCAGACACTGCAAGTCTTGAAGAATTGCTCGCTTCATTCCTGCATTGATCCCTAGGCGTCGATCAAGTTGTTCTTCCATGTTGCCCATGAAATATATTTGTAAAAATTTATTCTGTGTATCTTCGAAAGGTAGTAATGATCCAATTCGATGGTGAATCTGTCCTTGTATCTACAAAATAAAAACCAGACAGTATTAACTGGGTTATAAACACTTTTTCTGTGGGAGAGTAGAGTTCAGTATTAGCAAATATAATACATACCAATAGATAAAGTAAGTTATTCTTTAACTACATTCTATGTAAGTACAAAAATAAATACCTTAAATGTCGGATTAAATCCTCCTTCTTCGATAATGTCTGCCCCAAATGACGTCATTTGGAAACAACTATTGTATTTTCGAGTATTTGCAAGAAAGTGGCGTGATTCTTGTGTTTCGCCACAAAGCAATGAATACAATGGCTCATGTGGCGGAGTCAACACTGGCAATTTCACTTTACCATTAAGGCAGCTTAATCCAGGCGATTCTCCGGAAAACTTTAATGCACCACAATACTCGCAAACAACGTCCATTTGCCCAATGCAAACGCTAGGATGCAAGCTGTAATCATTGCTGCAATCGTATCGAAACGCTGCTCGATTCAAATCAGCTAAATATCTTGTTCTGCGTCGCAAATTATCTATTTGTTGACTTCTGTTGTTCGCTCGACGATTCTGCATTCCCAACCGAGCTGTTTCACGGGCTGCTTCACTTTGCTCTCGTGATTGAGAAGCACGAAGTCGAGCCATACTATCGCGGCGCTGTTCACGTGCAATTTCTTGTTCTTCTTCAGTCCTTTCATTTGCAGTATTTTGTATTCTTCTTGCATTACGGCTTTGTCGGGAAAGATTCGATCGTCTTGGTCGCGGCATTATTAATTAAACTTCACTTCACTTCAATCCACTTGTTAATTATTTATTTAATAGAAATAGTTTTAATGTTGATTTTTTACAAATATCAAATTGTCATCCATACGTCATTACATAGCTGTCATTTGCGTTTTGTTATTCCAAGTCTGATTCTTTTTTGTTATACCACGTTTTATAGTGACTGACGTTTCATGTCAAGTCACACGGGAACGCTGTCGAACGGGATAAAAAGTATCCTATGTCCGTCTCCTGGCTCTAAGCTACCTCCCTACCAATTTTCAGCCAAATCTGTTCTGCCGTTCTTGAGTTATAAGTGGTGTAACTAACACGACTTTCTTTTATATATATAGATGAATTAATCTTTTTATTCCACTCTTCCGCTCCTAACTTGGGAGTAAGTAAAAGTCCAATCCGCGGATAAAGCTGCTAGGTAATCCACTGTTTCCTACGGGATAGCCCGCGATTCAGGCTGTTCCGAAACAAAGAAAAATGTGTCGTCCGCACGTGCTGCCTTGCATAGTAAAAACACTAAAAAATAGGTTGAGTTCCAATAAACACAAAAGATTTTATTTCTGAAACGTTTTATACGAAATATGCCGTTATTTTCCGCCTCTCAATATCGGTGGGTTAAGCGGAAAGATAGAAATATATAAAATAGATTATGAAACGAATGCATGGTTAAAAATTCTAATTAATTTATTTCAACTAGGTTATACCGTCAAGTATGTCAGAGTCGTAGTGACTTTACCAACGGTTCCGAAAGCAGATTCTACAGAGAAGAGTTGAGGAGAAACTCAACAGTTGGTCTTTTAAAATGAATGTTTTATTTTTATAATTTACAATTAAAGTTAACCTGTTTTGCGACTATTTATTTTTTCAACTTTGAAGCGACTCCATTCAAATTGAAACAGTATTTTCTTGAGAAAGAATACAATAAGGAACTTAAGCTAACTTATCCTAATAACTATACAAATAATGCCCACGTGGTATGGTGGCAAGAATACTGGCTGCATTTCCGCGTTGGATAGCCAGGCTAATCCTTTGCGCAAAAAATAAGCCAGCCCTTCAGTCACCAGTTTTGTATGCAGAAGAAAGCAAAGCAGAATGCCTTCAAAAACTTTTGTTATTATAATGGAATTTATAAAACTTGAACATATATATGCTCTTAAACCGAAGAAAGTAAGAATTATAACACACGCGCAAAATTCAAAAGCCTTTACGAGGTGATAAAAGAAGGTCTTGGGTTGGATTCCCGACTGGGCCAATTGAAACTTAATTAGTCCAGCTCTGCCTGGTAGCAAGCTTCAGCCATGGTTAGTTACCACCCTGTTAGCAAAGATGTACCAAGCAATTTAAGGGTACAAAACAATGTGCAGAAACCGAAGGGGTTTGTTTTTTATCCTAATGCAAACAACTTAGCCCGGTTCCGTCTTTATCATCACTTACCATTAGGTGACATTGCAGTCAAGAGCTAATCTATACTAAATAACATTCCATTGTATACTAGAAAATACAAATTCCAACTCTATTCAACAAAATATCTACTTCAAAACGGTTGAAACTGATTTATCGCGTTTAAATAAATAATTTGACTTCTAAGCCGAGAAAAAAACCGCCTTGCACGCCAAGATAAGCGGGATCTCCTTATAAATTATTTATTAACTGCTCCCCGACACTTCTCTTGTTACGGAACGCTTTGTTCGGGTATTTCATTCTTAAAAACCGGCAAACGAAATGAGAAATATTTTTGCCGGTGGTGACCATGATTCTCAACTTTAAATACCATCCACAAACAAACCATGAATTTAAAAAGTTTAATTTTAATTATTAATTGGATATGTCTAATGCTATAGGGCACCAGCGATGCCATCCAAGTGACATCAGTTGTTTTTTTTTGATAGCTTCATAGTTTCCTCCGGTTCTGAACAAAGACCAGATTTGACTTAACCTACCCTTAACAATCACATGAAAATCCGTTAGGTAGGTTAAAAGATTAGTACAACCAGACTAAGAGATGGAACCACAGCCAGACAAAAGAGTTTGAAACAAATGTTATTAATAATTAGGGCAACAACAGAATGTTGCCCTTATTATTATTTAATTCAAAATACTTGTGATTTCTACTTTCTATTAAATAACATGCTATTACTATTAACCCTGAATCTTGCGTTTGTCGTTTCGTCTGCTTGCTTTTCGTGAGAGCAAACTATTACACACAGTCTGTTGTCGTGTCTGATAATAAGACAAACATTAGCCTGCCAACCCGCGGGCAGCGTTAGGGCTTATGGGCTTATTTACCAAAATTCCTACACTTCAAAAAATAAATCAAGGCCAGTGCTGGCTATGAAAACAAGGTAATGACGGTTTTATCCACTTTGAATAATTTTAGGATTTATAAGGCGAGAGTGAATGAGAATGTTGGGAGAAGAAAGACTAAGGTGAACTTCCTGGATCTAATCCAAGACATTCTGATTAAAAGCCAGTTCAAAAGTACCTTAAGCCGATGTAATTGTATGAAAGATTTGAAAAATTGGAAGAAGCGAGACAGATGTGCAAGGATCATGAGAAGTAGAAGGACGTAGTCTCTGCCTATTCCTATGGGAATGAGGTATTTAATAATTTTAGGATATGTCCCATTATACTGACGTGAACATGGTCCTCCTAACTCTGAGGCGTTTTGTATGACGTTGATAACAGATGTTTGGACGGACGTCTGCGCGGCATCTTCTTTGAAATACAAGTGATATTAAATTCTTTAAAATGTCCGTTCTGGTTTAGCGTTTTATTATTATGTTAGGCTTCATTAAATAAGGCTAGCACAAGTGGCGTAACGTTACTATCTCGGTATATTAGTTTTTTATAATAATATTGAATAGAAGCAGGCTTTGCTTTGCGGAAGTTCATTCATCATTCTCAGGCTATTAAGGGCCCACTACGGTGCCAGGTGTCCGCTCTTATAGAGAATGGGATACAACCACCACGCTTCAATGCGCATTGGTGGGCATACTGTGATAGTGATTTATTATTTAACGATTACTACTTCTATCGACGTTGATACCTGGGACAGCTTAAAGCTCTCCGAGGCACGGTGATATATCACCAACTTCCCGTTTCCCAGCTTCGAATTTTACTAAAAGTTTCTTACGAGAAAGAATCACTTACAACCTAAGAAGGTAGACAAAATGTATTAAGCCATTAACCAAATTATATAGAATATATTATGTCCATCTACAGGATATCTCAGTTCTTATGAAAATCGATTTAGCAACAAAACTTAAAGTACGTAGCAAACAAACGGTTATTCGCTTTTATATTAGTTTGTTAATTGATTTCAAATGTTTTTTTCACGACTATTAAAATGTACAATGTCGAATCGATTCAATTGTAACATGCATAATTTATTTCAACACTATTTTACACCATACGATAAGATTTATTTTCGCAAGAAAATTAATAAGGTCTGTTATTATGTGATTTTTGTTTTAATGATAAATTATATTAATGATAAACTTTGGAGCAAATAATGGGCCACTTTTAGTCTCGAAAATAAAAATAAGTGAAGTAGGGGCTAGAAATTTATATGGATATTAAATTTTTCTTCCGCTATAATATAATTTTTTTGTTTCTATAAAATAAGCTCGCGCTTGACCACGATCTCCCCTGATAGGAAGTTAGTTAGATGTGGTCTAGAGTGGGACGCGATTCCTTAGAAATTGCCTATACACTCTTATTAGAATATCAACTCATCTGCATATCTACTAATTTTATTTTATTGGAACGAAGTTCCTTATCGCGCGTTGTGAAAGGGGGCTAGACGGAAAAAATTCGTACGAAAAGTTGTCACGACACTTTTTGATCAAAGGATCTTGCCGCCGCCTTTGATGTGTGTGCGCGTGAGCGGCGGGGGCGCCCGCGCTGTATGCTGTCTCGCGCTCTCGTGGCGCCCTCTGGTGTTTTGGTGTACAACAACAAATATTATTATTACTTAAAAAAAATAAAATTTTATTATAATTCCTTCACTAATTAATCGAAAGGAACTTCGTTCCATCCGGGTGTCCCTTGACACCTCTCAACTTTTCAATATATACGCCGATTCACACACTTCAACCATCTCTTCTTTGCAGTGCCGTAACTCGGGCAGTGCCAGCGGTGCCGAGGTACAGGACGCAGACCCTGGAGGGGCGCAGAAATGACCAGACCATAAACAAACATTACCTTATTTATAGTCAGATACAAGTCTGTAGGGCGCAGTTATGCACGCTGGCACGCATACATTGCTGGTTAAGGCTCTGCTACTTTGGCTTTCCTCTCTTACGTCTCTTGACTTCCATTTCTCTCTACCGTCACATGCCCACTTTCTTTCCTTTCTGAGTCTTTATTTGGTTAATGTTGACCATTATTTCAATGTTTGCGATACGACCGATGCCTCAAATCTGTTGTAAATTGTATTTTATTTTCACACGTTCCTATTATTCACGGTTATATTGCCGTATACGAGTAAGTTAAATAAATAAAGTTACAATTACTTCTTACAATACGTATCCATAATAGGTAAAATGATTGAGCAATTGACGTGTATTACAATTTCCCTTCTCTTGGTGAGTTTGAACTATTATCTAATAATTATTATCAACATTTTTTTTTATCGACTACAAGTTGGCCCTTGAGTGCTATTACACCTGATGTTAAATGATGATGCAATATAAGATGCAGGCTAACATGTTATTTATTGTTAATGTGCTGGAATGGCGACCCCCCACCAGGTGGTCTGACGACATCAAACGTGTCGCAGGGAGCCGCTAGCCACATGCGGCTCAGGATAGTTGTTTTTGGAAGTCCCTAAAAAAGGCCTACATCCAGCAGTGGACGTTAATGTTGATGATGTTTAGTTTTATTGTGTTTTAGACGACCTCCGTGGCGCAGTGGTATGCGCGATGGATTTATAAGGCGGAGGTCCTGGGTTCGATTCCCGGCGGAAAAGATTGAGATTTTTCTTAATTTGTCTTGGTCTGGCTGGTGGGAGGCTTTCGCCGTGGCTAGTTAACACCCTACCGACAAAGACGTACCGCCAAGCGATTTAGCGTTCCGGTACGATGTCGTGTTGAATCCGATAGGGGTGTGGATTTTCATCCTACTCCTAACAAGTTAGCCCGTTTCCATCTTAGATTGCATTATCACTTAACATCAGGTGTGATAGCAGTCAAGGGCCAACTTGTAGGCATTAAAAAAAAATCTCACTTTGTCTAAATAGTTCATACCAATCAACTCCGCTGTAAACATTAGGCGTTTCATACGCCTAATGTTTACAGCGGTCCGTTTGAATCCATGGTCCATTCTTTGTCACCTTTCACTCGTCACCAACATTGAAGCTACTCGGTGTGTCAGTCCCAAATCCCCTCTTATATTCTAGAAATAAAGCTCTGCAGTTAGTCACTGCATTAAAGTTACGATGATCGTCTGATAATTAAATCTTTTTTTTCAGCTTTTCAGCATCACAATAGCAGCAAATCCTAATAATACGTTTGGATTTGACAGAATCATGGACGTGACGAAAAACTATTTCACTAAAGTTTTCCATATTTAGCAATACAAACTACATTACGGCAATAAATTAATATTTTTTTACATAGTATTTATTTTTAAGCGACTTCAAAAAAAAAGGAGTTTCTCAATTCGACCGTATATATATATTTTTTTTTTTTATGTGTGTTCGCGCATAACTTCGTCGTATATAAACCGATTTTGATAATTCTTTTTTTGTTGGAAAGTAGACAGTCCGGTGGTGGTACCATGACAGGATCTGATGATGGGATCCTGGAGAAAACGAGGGGAACTTTCAAAAATTGTAGGGACAACAAGTACGTTTGTTAATTTTTCCGGTAAGTATTTAAAAGCACTACAATTTGATGAAGGTCTGGAGTCGATCTGATGATGGAGCCGATCTATATATAAGAGAACTCCGTAACGTTTTACAGTAGCTACCTTGTGTTTGGGCTCGATTAATTTGTCTCAATGAGAACTTTACATTTAGATGGGCTGTGACTGTCATTGAGGGTCTGGTGATGAAGACGAAGTACAATTAAGGGAGCTCCGTAACGTTTTACAGTAGCTACCTTGTGTTTGGGCTCGATTAATTTGTCTCAATGAGAACTTTACATTTAGATGGGCTGTGACTGTCATTGAGGGTCTGGTGATGAAGACGACGTACAGTTAAGGGAGCTCCGTAACGTTTTACAGGAGCTACCTTGTGTTTGGGCTCGATTAATTTGTCTCAATGAGAACTTTACATTTAGATGAGCTGTGACTGTCATTGAAGGTCTGGTGATGAAGACGAAGTACAATTAAGGGAGCTCCGTAACGTTTTACAGAAGCTACCTTGTGTTTGGGCTCGATTAATTTGTCTCAATGAGAACTTTACATTTAGATGGGCTGTGACTGTCATTGAGGGTCTGGTGATGAAGACGAGGGACAGCTGAGGGAGCTCTTTAACGGTTTACAGTAGCTACCTTGTGTTTGGGCTCGATTAATTTGTCTCAATGAGAACTTTATAGTTAGATGGGCTGTGACTGTCATTGAAGGTCTGGCGATGAAGAAGAAGGACAGCTGAGGGAGCTCTTTAACGCTTTACAGTAGCTACTTTGTGATTGGGCTCGATTAATTAATGTCTCAATGAGAAGTTTGAAAGGTTATAGTTTCCAGTTAGTTTAATGTTTACTATGTCATGATCCAATGATGAGATCTACGAAAACTCGAGGAAACTCTTCAAACTTTATATGCACTTTTGCAGGGACGTCGGAATGTTATAAGTAGCTAGTGAATATTGGTACTTATGGTTTAGTTCCAGTAGGTTTATTAGTATATTTGTTGTTGATAAAGCACTAAAAAGTATAAAATAAAAAAATTTTAACAAAAAATAAAAACGCCTTCAAAACGCATTAAAAAGTAAAAAATAACTACGTCATTTACTTACTTTAATTTACTTAATCACATATATATATATAGCACCGACTTCATATATGTGATTAAGTAAATTAAAGTAAGTAAATGACGTAGTTATTTTTTACTTTTTAGTGCGTTTTGAAGGCGTTTTTACTTTTTTTGTTAAAATTTTTTTATACGAAACCATGAAACTGTGAAATGAATATATTTGCATTCATCGTAAGGGTACCAGGTCCATAGTGTGGCAGAAAGGCACTTCGAACAGGCTCCTTCGTAACACCTCAACACCAGTGGCGTGCACTTCATAAATGCAAAAACGCACTGCCTACCCTAAAGACACATTGCAAACCAATACTGGAGGAGAAATTCTCGTGTAGACAGTACCTATAATGCTTGCCCTAGTTAAAAACCTTGTGCACGCCACTGCTCGACACATCTATAGAGTTACTATGTTCTACGTAATAACATAGTAAAGCAATGGACACAATAAGATTTCATACTTATACGAATATTTAAAAGTATCCATTACGCGAAGCACAAACATACAAATAAAGAAAAAATTTATCCCACCAAAAACATTCTATAAAAACTAGCTAAGTCTCAATGGAGCTGCTTGTTCATCTCTAAAAAGTAATGAAATCTAGACAAAGTCGTGCCAAGTCTAAGCTGCGATTTCTTTATTATTATAGTTAACTAGCTGACCCGGCAAACGTTGTTTTGCTTAAAAAATTAAAAAAAAATTAGATGAAAATTAGATAGTAGCCGATTCTCAGACCTGCTGAATACGCATACACATCAAAATCGGTCAAGTCGTTTCGGAGGAGTATGGCAACGAAAACTGTGACACGAGAATTTTATATATCAGATGTTGTTGAACATTTTTTGATAAGGCGGTATAATTATGTCGATGTCTAATAGTTTGGTTGGGCTCTTGTGTGTTCTAATCAGGTTCACCAGGTACTCCAGATCTTCGATTATCCTAGTTTTTATAGTTTCTCCTTTATTTGGTCATTAAACCCTAACTCTGTACCAAATTTCAGCTCTCTGAGTTTATGGGAAGTACTTGTTCTATTTTGATGATCATGAATGAGTGTCGTAAATGCGAAACTTTGCTTTCGTTTAACTTCGGAACTGAATGACCTACAGACTTGAAATTATGGATTTTAAGTAAGTGATTATAGCTTACTGGATGACGGAAATTTCAGCATTCTAGTCTTTTCCAAAGGTTCTAAACAATGCTTGTAAAATAACCCAATGAGAAAATCTGAAGCCTTCATTTAGTTTACGTAGAATGGATCTCGGCGAAGGGTTGAGGTTTGATATTGGATTGGAGTATTTGTCGTTTCGTAATTTTAGATACAGTTATTAGGCTGATACCTATGTTTACTATAATAATCAATTCTTTATTTCGACCATCAATGGATCATATTATGTGTTAGTAACGAATAACTTAAAAATCTAGTGTTAGTAACAAAATATCTTATAATCTAAGCTTACCTAACCTACGACAGGACCGATTTGCCAGCATATGAATCATAGAACAGTGATTCAAATACTGGCAATCTACCTGTCAGAAACCGCCTTCAGAATACCGTTAGAACTAGCTCGGACCCTACTCAACAGGGACGTACACCGCTTCCGCATAGTCGTGTAAAAACAATCTACGCGAGCGTCGGCGAACATCCCTGATGCGCTGCAGGATCGAGGCAGCCCCAACAACATCCTGAACGCATTATTATATTGTACACGCAGGGCATTGTACTGCTTTTGCGTATAGTCCACCCACAGACTGCTCGTGTAAAATGAGGTGCAGTGGGCTTTAAAAAGTGATATTTTTACTAGCACTGTACAGCGAGCAAATCTGCGGACGATCATATTCGCCCTATAATATTAAACCTGAAGAGTTTGTTTGTTATTTTTGTGTTCATTTATCGAAGAAGGCTTTAGGGCTTAGGCTATATAACATCATGCTGCAACCTTACAAACCTTAGGCTATTTTTATTTTCGTGATTTTATTTATTTTAATTTCACGCAGAAGGGGGCGCTGGCATCCGATAGTTCTTTATGAAATAGTAGACAAATTCACCCTATTAGAACACGTGTAAGGAATTAAATAAAATTAGGCCCACTTTAACCAATTACCAAGTTCTCCCGACATCTTAATGTTAAACTCAAGTCCCGACTTGGCTTAGTTGGATTAGCTAACTAACCGTCCCGACGAGTCCCGACATGTCCCGACACGTCCCGACTCGTCAAAACTTAGTTCAATTCACTTATACCAAATACTCGTGAGAAAGGCAAGCTTTTGTGACACTTTGACACAAATCGAGTATGTAACATGAGGGTACTTGTATGATATTGGATTTCTACGCGGACTTGGACTTAACTAGATGCCGCCCATTCGGTAAATACTCGTACACAATACATACATACCATCACGCGTTATTCCCATTGCAATAGACAGAGACCTGGTCCTTCCACTTGCCACGATCCTTGCACATCTTTCTGTCTCATTTTCATTAATCATTTAATTACCTCCGTGGCGCAGTGGTACGCGCGGTGGATTTATAAGACGGAGGTCCTAGTTTCGATTCCCGGCGGGGCAGATTGAGATTTTTCTTAATTTGTCTTGGTCTGGCTGGTGGGAGGCTTTCGCCGTGGCTAGTTACCGACAAAGACGTACCGCCAAGCGATTTAGCGTTCCGGTACGATGTCGTGTAGAAACCGAAAGGGGTGTCGATTTTCGTCCCACTCCTAACAAGTTAGCCCGCTTCCGTCTTAGACTGCATCATCACCTAACATCAGGTGTGATAGAAGTCAAGGGCCAGCTTGTATTCGATAAAAAAAAACCTTTGATACAAGTACGTCGGTTTAGGATAATAGACCTGGCCTTTAATCAGAATACCTGGATTTGATCCAGGAACGTTCGCGGTTCGCCTTGGTGTTCCCCTTCCAATATTCCCATTTTATCTTGCCCTATAAATCCCTTCCGTAAGTCTCCTTTCAATCATCCTGTCTACATGAAACCAAACAAACCATCTCAATATACCTTTCTCTATTTATGTATTTCAATCGATCGACCCCTATATATTTTTTAACCGACGAAAAAAAACGGAAGCGGTTCTCAATTCGACACATATATTTTTCTTATGTATGACCATGCATAACTCTTTACAGAGTTGTCCGATTTTGATAATTATCTTATTCGAAAGGGCACACTTCCAAGGTGGTCCCATTGTCATCATGTTAGGATCAGACGATGATATCCTGGGAAAATTGAAGGAACTCTTCAAATTTTATAGGCACACTTGCAGCAATTTCGGTTTTAGTGTAAATATCGGTAGCTTTTTGGCTACAAGTGCCGTATAATGTACTATGACAGTATAGTACGAATACGTTACATGGCGATAAATCACTAAAAAGTAAGAAATAAAAATTTTTAACAAAAAATAGAACCGACTCAAAACGCACTAAAAAGTAAAAAATTACTGTGTCTTTTAATTGCTTTAATTTACTTAAGCATATCTAGGAGTCGGTGACAGCCAAGGTTTCTACTTTAAGGACATTACCTAGAACCCACATACTGCTTTACTACGTTAAACAAATGTTCCTTAAACTTGGCTGGTACCGACTTCACAGATATGCTTAAGTAAATTAAAGCAACTAAATGACGCAGTTATTTTTTACTTTTTGGTGCGTTTTGGAATCGGTTCTATTTTTTTGTTAATTTTTTTATAAAGAAACATTCGTAGCAGGTGACACGCCGTTTTTAAACGACTTCAAAAAAAAAAGGAGTTTCTCAATTCGACCGTATATATATATTTTTTTATGTGTGTTCGCTCATAACTTCGTCGTTTATGAACCGATTTTGATAATTCTTTTTTTGTTGGAAAGTAGATAGTTCGGTGGTGGTACCATGATAAGGAAACCATGATCTGATGATGGGATCCTGGAGAAACCGAGGGAAACTTTCAAAAATTGTAGGGACAACAAGTATGTTTGTTAATTTTTCCGATAAGTATTTAAAAGTACTACAATTTGATGAAGGTCTGGAGTCGATCTGATGATGGAGCCGATCTACATATAAGAGAACTCCTTGACGATTTACTGCATTTACCTTGTCATATAAATACATATAAATTAGCTAGTATTAGCCCTGTCACGTCGCCTGCTGCCAGATAAGTTTGTAGCACTACAATGTCATAAACTCCTTACATATAACTGTAACTAATCTGTGCTATATTATAATCTGCAAGTGTTACTTCAGATCATAGCTTCAGATGCTGTCAATTTGATTATTTCAATTTACGAGTTTAGTTTAGTCTATTTTGAATTTTATTGAAGTTTTTATTGATGAATGAAATTATTATGTTTAATGGATATATTGAGGGAAACTACAAATTTACGTATTAAACTTAAATATTGAAAATGAATTTAAAACAGTGGCTATGGCAACTCTGGCTTGGCGTTTTGTATTGTTGTGTATGTTAATCGTAAGTACCTATCTTAATGTTTGGGATAATCGTGAGAACTAGGGGCACATGAATATATAAAAGGAACAGAGGCAAAGCTTGTTAAGAACGTGCAAAATTGCTACCTATTTTGGTAGGGTTGTCACAATAGGTTAAGACAAATTAAACAAACAACGTGTCGCACTGACATGGCCCTAAGATTATCAACGAACTGTGCCAGCGTAAACCTGTTTTTCCAGTCTCGCCGCGTACGCGACAAACGGTTGGTGGTCACTCACAATGCCCCGCGTGCTTGTAATAGTGCAACCGATTCGCGCGGTAATATGAAGCTTTGTTTCTGTTCCTTTTACTACTCATGTGCTAGGGGTAATGATAGCCTCCGTACCCCAGTGGTATACGCTGTGGATTTATTAGAAGGATTGTACTTAGTTTTTATTTTAATATTATTGTTTTTAACTTTAACTTTCAAGTTTTTCTTCTAATTCAACTTTAAGTTATTGGTATCAATCTAAATGATATTAAAATTATCTCAGAGGCCTTTAAGCACCAAGGATTGGAAAGAAACAGACAACGAATTTTCTAGCGAGGATAGATGGATATACCGCAGTGCGTACAGACCGCAGGAATATACCGACGAAATGTGTTTGCGCATCCGTGCATCGAGCAAGGACATCATTAAAAGATTCTACGCTATACTGCCATAGTAAGTTCGGGGAAATTATTACAACTATACTGTAATTGCGACCACAAGCCGCTGGCCACAGACGGCTCAGGATCGTTGTGTTTGGAAATCCATCCATTTGGAAGTCCATCGACTGTTAATGACGATGATGATGATGATTGCGAACGCCTGAGAATTTGTCTGCATTAAAATTTTCAATTTCCCACCGGAACTATTCAGTTTCTCAGGTAGCCTATGTTTTGATTCAACCAGGTCTTAATTTTAGAACTTTTTTGGGAGAGTATACCTATTATTCCTGTGCTTGTTTCTTCCACCAATTAGGATTGCTGTATTCCAGTTTGAAATATATGGTCACCGGTGAAATTACAGGTACGAGAGGCTTAAAATCTCATTGATGGACAGGTCAGAACTTTGTAGGATTTGTTACCTGGCTATGCTTTGCGAAGTGTTAACAAGTTTACATTTATAGGGAGCTAGGCTATATATTATATAGTTTATAGCACTGGGCTTTCTGTTTGACTACATCATCATATTAGCTCAATTTGCCCAGCGGCTTCCTATAACTTAAGTAACAATGCTACAGGGAATCGACCGCGCTTCCCGGTGCGGAGTTGCCATTCACCACAGCACCGACTCTCCGAATTATGTGCCCCGCCTATTGACTATTTAGCTTTGCAATTACTTATATTCTAATATTTCAGTTTCGACAAGGACCACTCAAACTCGGTATTTATAAACAAGTATCGATCGACAGTGCGCGATCTTTCTGACAGCGACGCACTGGACAGAGAGGCGGCCTTCTACGCAGCCGTGCTCACTCCAATAGTGTTCTTACAGAACCATAGGGAATCTTGGTGTCTTTTGGAGAGGGTACTGTAGATGGTCTTATAACTGATAAATAATAATTATAAAATAAAAATTTTTAAATAAAAATACAACCGACTCAAAACGCACTAAAAAGTAAAAAATAACTGTATCATTTATTATGTATCATTTAGTTGCTTTAATTTACTTAAGCATATCTATGAAGTTGGTGCCAGCCAAGTTTAAGGAACATTTATTTTACGTAGTAAATCAGTTTGTGGGTTCTAGGTAACATCCTTAAAGTAGAAACCTTGGCTGGCACCGACTCCTAGGTATGCTTAAGTAAATTAAAGCAACTAAATGACACAGTTATTTTTTACTTTTTAGTGCGTTTTGAGTCGGTTGTATTTTTATTTAAAAATTTTTATTTCTTACTTTTTAGTGATTTATTGCCACGTAACGTACTCATAATATACTGTCATAGTATATTATACGGCACTAGTAGCCAAAAAGCTACCGATACCGAGACAAAAACCGAAATCGCGGTAAGCGTGCCTCCAAAATTTGAAGAGTTCCTTCAATTTCCCCAGGATATCATCATCAGATCCTAACATGATGACAATGGGACCACCTTGGAAGTGTGCGCTTTCTAATAAAAAAAGAATTATCAAAATCGGCCAACTCTGTAAAAAGTTATGCGTGGTCATACATAAAAAAAAAAAAATATACGTGTCGCATTGAGAACCTCCTCCGTTTTTTTTTTCGTCGGTTAATAACATATATGCATGTTTCATCATTATCAGAGGCCCACTACAGGGCCAGCCTTCCTCCTTATAGGCAAGGGAAGGACTGCCTAGTTGGTGTAACCTATGCGGTTTCGATCAAGAGGCTCTGAGTTCGAATTCTGGGTTGCGTCTTAATTATCATTTGGAAGTTTTTCTTTCTTCAAAGAAATTTTCAGTAAATTAAGCTAACTTAGCCCGAAATCAGAAAGTTGGTGGTGCTATACCCCTGTGTCTCGGAGGGCACGTTAAGCCATCGGTCCCGCTCACTATCAAGATATCTGATAGTGACTTCCTCTATTGAGTGCGTCAAGCCTCAATGGAGCAACGTTGTGATCATATTAGTAGGGAGGCTCTATAGTAGACCGTTTATAGGCTGATAATGTTGATGTTTAATCTATGTTATGTTTTCAGTTCCACCGAGCGCTCCGTTTATATCAAATGACACATCCATCACAAAAGCGCGCATCGTTGAAATTGCTGCAGAACTTTAGAGCGGTCAGTCAAAAGGTAATTTTTAATCTAATTTTTTTCCTATGGAAGCACATTTTCTTTCTTTATTTGGTTTAGGTTACGTGGGTTACACGTGTAAAGAAACAGTTATTAACGTTGTCCTCCTATAATAAAAAGTTTTTAACAAAAAATAGAACCGACTCAAAACGCACTAAAAAGTAAAAAATAACTGTGTCATTTAATTGATTTAATTTACTTAAGCATATCTATGAAGTCGGTGCCAGCCAAGTTTAAGGAACATTTATTTTACGTAAAGCAGTTTGTGGGTTCTAGGTAACGTCCTTGAAAGTAGAAACCTTAGCTGGCACCGACTCCCAGATATGCTTAAGTAAATTAAAGCAACTAAATGGCACAGTTATTTTTTACTTTTTAGTGCGTTTTGAGTCGGTTCTATTTTTTGTTAAAAACTTTTATTTCTTACTTTTTAGTGATTTATCGCCACGTAGCGTACTCGTACTATACTGTCATAGTATATTATATGGCACTAGTAGCCAAAAAGCTACCGATACCGAGTCAAAAACCGAAATCGCTGTAAGCGTGCCTCCAAAATTAGAAGAGTTCCTTCAATTTCCCCAGAATATCATCAGCAGATCCTAACATGAGGACAATGGGACCACCTTGGATGTATGTCCTTTCTAATAAAAAAAGAATTATCAAAACCGGACAACACTGTAAAAAGTTATGCGTGGACATACATAAAAAAAAATATATATACGTGTCGAATTGAGAACCTCCTCCGTTTTTTTTTCGTCGGTTAAAAAGCACATAAAGTCGAATCGTCATTGGTAAACTTTTTTTTAATCACTAAAAGTAGACTTGACTTGCAATCACACCTGATGGTAAGTGATTATACAGTCTAAGATGGAAGCGGTCTAGCATGTTAGTAGTAGCATAAAATCATCACCCCTTTCAGTTTCTACTCGGCTTTACCGGTAGAGCAGTAACTAGCCGAATCCTCTCAACAGCCAGACTTGTACCAATTGAGAAAATCTTAATCGACCCAGCCGGGAATCGAACCCAGGACTTTAGCCGGGGAGTCCTACATACCCTTTCGGAAGTAGATTTAACACCTTCGGCTTTGCTTCTTTTTTATCGACTACAAGTTAGCCCTTGACTGCTATCACACCTGATGTTATGTGATATATGAAGTGTATGGTGATGCAATCTAAGATGGAAGCGGATTAATTTGTTAGGAGTAGGATGAAATCCACATCCCTTTCGGTTTCAACACGACATCCTACCGGAACGCTAAAATCGCTTGGCGGTTCGTCTTTGTCGGTAGAGTGGAAACTAGCCACGGCGAAAGCCTCCCACCAGCCAGACCAAGACAAATTAAGAAAAATCTCAATCTACCCTGCCGGGAATCGAACCCAGGACCACCGTCTTATAAATCTACCGCGCATACCACTGCGCCACGGAAGTCGTCAGAAAGTAATGCGTAAACGCAATTTCCAGTTACAAAAAAATCTCAAGCCTCCTTTGCCTGAAATTACACCAGTAAGTTTGGACTGTCGACTTACATACAGTTTTTTTAATACAGGTCCGAATATTCGTCTGGCATCTACCAAGCTCCGCTAACCACTCAACAAACTCCTCTCCAGAATCCAACAAAGAACAAATCAACTACAAAAGTGATTTTCGGTTTATTAAAGAGCTAGTGAAAAACTTTGATGGATAAAATGTAGATGTTGTTTTCTTCAGCCCACCAACCCACATAGCAGCGTGGTGAGTCTACGCTCCATATCCCCCCTCCTCCAACGAGAGCCCAGTAATGGACCCTCTAGCTGATTAGGCTGATGACATAGAAGTTTTAAAATTTAAAAAAGCAAGCGCGTCCCACCTTAGACCACAGACCACAGCTACACTTACCATCACGCGAGACAGTGGTCAAGCGCGAGCTTGTTTCTTATAGCAAAAATATGTGGTAAAATACAAGGAACTTGAATTTAGTCTTGTTAGCCACTGGACCAACTAACCACTGGGTTAGCCTAAGTGGTTAAGAAATATAAAGTCCTAAGTTCGAGCCTTTTGACAAAGAAATTTTAAGGTTTTCTTTTTACCCGACTGTGTCAGAAGGAGGGTTATGTTTTTCGAGCGTATGTATGTATGTATGTATGTCCATTTCTTCGGCACGCGCTACAGCCTAAACGACTGAACGGATTTTGACATGTGAGGTGTCGTTGAATTCGTTAAAATTGTGGTAGTGACATAGGCTATATACATTTTCAAAATGGTGGCTATAAATGGGGGATGTGTGTATTTCTTTCTCTTATCTTAGCAGGGTATCAAATGAAAGGTCGTAAAAAGACCATTTCAAAAATATAAATATCATATCATGTTTATATTGCCGTTTTAACAAAAAATGGCAAAAAGTGTACCGTATCATTTCTATACCATAAACTAAAACAAAAAAGTCTCAAATAAAATTATTATTATAAAAACAAAAAACCCGACTACATAGAAATTATGAACTGAAAAGAGAAAAACAAGGATCATTATATCTATATAAAATTTTAAATACTTTATGGTGCTGCAAACGGGGACAAACTAGTTTTGGTAGATCTTTCTTTTCCCGCAGAAAATAAAGTATTTTGTCCTCGCTTGCATCACTATAAAGTATTTAAAATTTTATATAGATATAGTGATCCTTGTTTTTCTCTTTTCAGTTCATAACTTCTATGAAGTCGGGTTTTTTGTTTTTATAATAATAATTTTATCTCTAAAATTCTTAATAGCAGCTCTGATTTTGAAAGTTAGAAGTGTTACATTTATCAACTCGAAAAGATTAACGTTTGGTCGATAACATTAACAGCTGGCAATGATCATTAACTCAAACATTAGTCAACTCAATAACTGTTTACCCACATTAGAACAACGTGATGAGTCTATACTCCAAATGCTCTCTCCAGCAAGGAGAGCGGGCTAGCTCTTCTTTAGACAAACTATCTTTAGGCTAATGATGTTATGACCAATATGGGTATCTTTAAGTCAAGAGTGAATAGGCATTTTCTAGGCAAGCGCGTATCACCGTAAGCCGCATCATCGCATACCATCATGACATGATTGCAGCTAAGCTATACTCCTGCGTAGCGTAGGCTTTTTTTTATCGACTACAAGTTAGCCCTTGATTGCTATCACACCTGATGTCAAGTGATGATGCAATCTAAGATGGAAGCGAGCTAATTTGTTAGGAGTATGATGAATTCCACATCCCTTTCGGTTTTACACGATATCGTACCGGAACGCTAAAATCGCTTGGCGGTACATCTTTGTCGGTAGGGTGGTAACTAGCCACGGCGAAAGCCTCCCACCAGCCAGACCAAGACAAATTAAGAAAAATCATTTTTTGACAAATTAGGCAGAGAGTCTAGTGCATTTAGACTTCAAAAAAAGGGGTGACACTATTTTCTAGTATCAAAAATTCAATTTGAAAGGCAATGTAATACCGGTGCGACAGTTTGCGGAGCGTCACAAATATTTCAAAGTGTCGCCGCGGTTATTGCACAAAAAACATGTCAGTGTTGTACGAATAGAGTGCCCACTTTGTAGCGAAAGATCGGATTTAGTTACCTACAATTGAGGGTAGTGTCAAACTATCAAAAAGAAATATGGCAATCTATTAAAAAATAACTATTTTATTCACAATTACGACTTGATTAAAATAGTGATAGTAAAATAGTTATTCAATTCTGGGCTCTGCTCCTGATTGGACTATATTAATGGACACGTATGAAAAGCACTATAAAATCCCGGAAGACTTAGCTATTACGACATCTAGACCGGACATATTTCTTTTTTCCAAACAAATCAAACGTATAGTACTTGTTGAGCTTACAGTGCCGTGGGAAACAAACATCCCTAAAGACCATGTATTCAAAGTAAATAAATACTATGACCTTACTAATGAACTAACCAAAAATGGCTATGTGGTTAGTTTATACGCGGTAGAAGTGGGTGCGAGGGGTATACCAGCTAAGTCTCTCTACAACCTGCTAAAAGACCTTGGCCTTACTAGAAGTGCAGTAAGCTCCATATTGGAACGAGTGTCCAAAGCTGCACTAGTAGGGTCCTTCCGAATATGGTTGGGCAGGGAGAATAACTTGAACAGAGGAGGTGAGTGTTGACGCGCGTCACTAAGGGTACCCTTAAACCTACTCCCGTGTCACAAGTCTCGGGCTCTGTTCGGAGTTTTTCTCTCAGCCACGCGATGGACCCGGCACCCGCACGGTGAATCCATGGAATGCTAAGATATTCGTCTCTCTACAAGAATCAAATATTATCACCCACTAACCTGCATTGGAGCTTTCCTATTAGGATGGTCCAGGTCCGGCTGGTGGGAGGCTTCCGCCGTGTCCAGTTAGCAATCTACCGACAAAGACGTACCGCCAAGCGATTTAGCGTTCCGGTAAGTTGTCGTGTATAAACCGAAAATTTCATCCCACTTCTGAAAAATTAGCCCGCTTCCATCTTAAATTGCATCATCACTTACTATCTAGTGAAATTGCAGTTAAGGGCTAATTTGTTAGGAAATAAATAATATGGAGCTCGTGAGCATTACAAAAATATCAGTGACCGACTGCTCTTCTACTCCAATGAATACCCGGCATAGATTTACGTACTCTACTAAAAAATATATACGGTCGAATTGAGAAACTCCTTTTTTTTTTGAAGTCGTTTAAAAAAGTAAAAGATGTCCGTCAAAATAGTAAACCATATCCGCCCTATTGTTGGTGCTGGCCGATTAGTTTCCTGTAAAGTGCAGACCACACCGCACTTTTAATGAATATTGCTTTCAGTTATATTTTGGCAACGCGAATGAATGGACCACCGCCAGATGGGCGCATAGATAGCGTCCCATATTTAAACTTTAGCGTCACGACGCTGTAGGCCATATTTGCTTTTCATTTTACTTACAATGAAACAAGAGTCATTCTGTATCTGTCACATAATAAAATCCACCTTCTGTATATTAGTTGTTTAGGTACAGTTTACACAGCACGGTACAGTTCATTGTTATAGTTAAATATTTACTGTACATACTATACTTTTAAATATTTTCAAATCACCATAAACCCTCGTTTTATTTTTTTGTAGTTAATTATTAATAGTTGCAATTTTTGCGAGCGGAAATTAATTTTTGACAATAAATATCTACATATGCATCAAATCGGATGGCTTATATTTTTCCGTGACTGCTAAAGAAAACCCACAATGAAGAAGCCTCAGAGCTCAAGGCTGTAGTCCACATGATTGTACATAATATAGAACGTGTCATCGCAGAAAGCAAACTCTGTTGCACGTAAAATGTACTTACATACATATTTTTGTAATAAATATACAAGGTCAATAAAGTAACACAATTGTAAAGTCGAATAGGCATGCAAAACAATATATCAGAAAAGTTAACATTCCGCTACTCCGAACACAAAGTTGCGAACTGACAAAACTAAAACGTGCCCACACACATCAATGAAAATATAGATATCAACTATTTCACCGCAAAATTGACTGTAACCCACATACTGGAGGAGTTTCACTTGAAGAACAAAAGAAAGATTTATTCCCCAAAACCGGTAGCAAAGTTTCAATTCGATTCGGGGCAAAGTTGCCGACATCTTACATTCAATTGTCGGAAGGCCAGCCGCCGTATATCATAAAGTTGGCAGTTCAAATTGCATGTATGCGGTGCATTAGGCGCACGTATGCGCACGGTACATTTAGTTCACGTGTAGTCGACAGATGTGGAGGAGGCATTAGGCTATACTTGGGAATGTTGGTACGAGTGATCGCGGGTTGAATGGAATTATAAATTAAAAAAATATTATAATGAGATAAAGTACTATTTCATTACATTATAAATTTTATATTACATACTACACCAGTGCAGATAACCTAAAAAATAATAAAAAAAAGTAAAAAATATTGCAGTAGGATGAAATCCATTGCAAAAGGAAGAGATTATCATAAAAATCAAAGGAAAAATAAATTATGGGCGATCTGAGGGCTTTGCCATTGAACACTTTTCCATAGGACTTTTAGTTTTGCTGGAAATCGAGAAAATCCGTTTTATACCCCTAAACTCTTCCTTTTGCAATGGATTTCATACTACTGCGATTTTTTTGGTTTCAAAAATTATCGGCACTGGTCTATACAGTAAATGTGATAGCATAAATAATTCTGATGGCCTACACTCAGGGCTAACGCTAAAACTCGCGCGGGTGCACGCTCGCGGGTGTATAATGAAAAATAGTATGGACAGCGCAGGCGCGTGCGACGGAGCGCGGGCGGGTGATTGTCTTCCGCCGACGGCGGCGGGTACTGGAGCGGGCGCCCGCGTAATGGACACACATAAACTTCTTTCAACAGTTTTCATCTACACCCGTTATCAGAATGAGCACACAGCGTATGGACAATCATGAACATCATATAAAGTGCGTAATAATGAGGTAGCAATTTGCGATTAGGGATATGGCCACTGAATTATCAAACTTTTTTAATAATAGGGAACACAGCAATTTTGAAAGCAACCCTGTTCTTCTATCCTTTTGGTTAGAAATATGATAACAATTGAAAGCTTTGGAACAAAACTGTACACGCTATCAAAATTGAACAAGCACCGGTAACGGAGGGCAATTCCACTAGTTTAATAAAAAATGCCGCAGGTGCCACGACAGTCGCGCCACCGCTTCACAGAGTAATTTGTAATAACAAACGAAAGATTAACTCATATTTAATACTAAGATTTTAATGCCATGGACTTATTACGAAATTTACAAACATAAACGTTTTTCTCTCCGTTATCAAATAAGCACCCTGATGAACGCACAGCGTATGGCAATTCACAAGCTTAATATAGAATGCCGTAGATAGAGAGGTAGCTGCGATAGTCACACCGCCGCTGCATAGAGAGCTTTGTAATAATAGGGAACACAGCAATTTTGAATAGCCAAGCTTCTTATGTCCTTTTGGTAATATTCGAAATATTAGAAGCTTTAAAGCGTTTAAGTATCTCTCCGCTATCAAAATAAGCACGCCCTGCTGCGGAAACGTAGGGCAATCCACTAGTTTAATAAAGAATGCCGCTGGTGCCGCGACTGTCGCGCCGCCGCTTCAAAGAGTAATTTGTAATAACAGACGGCACAGCACATTTGAAATATTTGATCCTAACAGTGCTTTTATCCTTTTGGCTACAATGAATATCAAATATTAGAAGCTTTAAATCGTTTTAGTATCTCACCGCTATCAAAATAAGCACGCCCTGAAGCGGTAGCATAAGGCAATCCACTAGTTTAATAAAGAATGCCGCAGGTGCCGCGACAGTCGCGCCGCCACTGCACAGAGTAATTTGTAATAACAGACGGCACAGCACATTTGAAATATTTGAAATACATTTGAAAGATCCTAACAGTGCTTTTATCCTTTTGGCTACAAATATCATAACAGTTGAAGGCGTTTAAATGTCTCAACGCTATCAGAATGAGCACGCCCCGCAGCGGTAGCGTAGGGCAATTCCACTAGTTTAATAAAGAATGCCGCAGGTGCCGCGACAGTCGCGCCGCCGCTGCACAGAGTAATTTGTAATAACAGACGACACAAGACATTCCGAATTTAATATTAATATTTCGTGCACTTCCTTTGAAAGTTTGAACTAAGCTAAATTCTATGCAGATTACATTCAACGCTTTAGGTTGATTACAAATTTAGTTTCAGGTTTCAGCTTAGCTAAGGTGTTGCTTTGAAACCTAGCTAAGTTTCTTGTTCCAAGTATAATTCTGTCGCAAGTTAGTATAATAGGATTTCAAAAGAAACCTTTGTGTCTAACATCCGATTTTATCAAACAGTGCCTTCTTGATTTGGCCAAGTAGTTAAGCAATAGCTTTTGTTTTAGGTGAAAAGTATTATCTTTATACTATAGACAGTAAGAACATTCAAAATTTGACAATCTGGACCTCAGTTATAAGGATACGCAACAGACATGTCACTCGGAACTGCCGCCTTATATCCTCAGTCTGTGTAAGTTTATTTAGTTACCAATAGCTAATTATACATATTATTAAAATAAAATAATAAAATTATTATTATAAAAACAAAAAACATGACTGTTTAGAAGTTATGAACTGAAAAGATTGATTTGTAATACATAAATAATAAAGACCACGTAACACCGTGCCATCGCGTCTAGGCACATCGCGTCGTGTCGCGTCTCAATTCGACACGTATATATTTTTTTTTTATGTATGATCACGCATAACTTTTTACATAGTTGTCCGATTTTGATAATTCTTTTTTTATTAGAAAGGGCACACTTCCAAGATGGTCCCATTGTCATCATGATAGGATTTGATGATTATCTGGAAAATTCAAGGAATTCCTTCAATTTTCCCAGGAATTCTTTCAATTTTTTAGGCACACTTGCAGTGATTTCGGTTTTTGTGTATGTATCGGTAGCTTTTTGGCTACAAGTGCCGTATAATATACCATGACAGTATAGTACGAGTACGTTACGTGGCGATAAATCACAAAAAATGAAGAAATAAATATTTTTAACAAAAACTAGAACCGACTATAATCGCACTGAAAATAAAAAAATAACTGTGTCATTTAGTTGCTTAAATTTACTTAAGCATATATATGAAGTAATTTATTACTTTTTAGTGCGTTTTGAGTCGGTTCTATTTTTTGTTTAAAATTTTATCTATAATAACATAACTAGTATAACAGTTTGCCGTCCCGTCCCGTCCTGCTTATATCACTTCATTGTTCTGAGGTATATGAGTTTCTACTCTTTGCCATATTTGGTAATAGTACCTCCTGTAGTCATTTCATTACGTTCTCTATGTAACCCGGTTACGGCTGCGACAATAAAACTACGACGTTTCCGTTGTTCTGTCGTACACTCTCGTAAATTAAGTATTATAGCACATGTAACAAATAATACGACTATAACATTACATTACAATGTTACTTATTACGTTCTAAATAATTTCTGAAATAGTATGTAGGTACTTCTGCCTTGTTGGTCTAGGGGTTAGCCTATGTGTTTATTCACAATAGCCCTTTAGCGCAAAATAAAGAAAAAGAAAGGTTGACAAACATAAACAATAATACTATCATAGTAGGACACGAGCATTAAGGTTTCGCTATTTGATACGATACCTTATCCTAAGTGCTTAAGACTAATAATTAATTAAGACAAACACATACTTAAAACTAATTAGTACCTACTTAAAACTAGTGTTAACATTGCTTTAACTAGCATTCAAGCTAAAATTAATTTAATGGATGCCGCAGATTATGGGATACATTTGTTAAAACATTTTAATTCGTTTAGGACGTAGCTGGCAAACTGGACAAATGACTCTAGTGCAGATTTCTTTTTCATTAATTCGTCTAGCTTGAAAGGTGCAACTCTAAGGTTGACACAGATCATTGTGTGACTGAACCGCTTCGTCCCAAACCTTGGACAGCTCTCTCGGTCGACTCACGGAATAATTCTGAACTTTTTCATTCTTCTATGAAATGTTCAGTACATTCTAAACCCGGAGTCTGGAAGTAGGCGGTGTTACACCCCCGTACCTCGGAGAGCACGTTCAGCCACCGGTCTCGGTCACTATCATCAACATCTGATAGTGATTGTCAATAAATGAAACATACCACCCTAAGCGCGCCAACCCGCATTGGAGCAGCGTGGTGGGTGTACGCTCCATACCTCTCCTATAAGGAGGGAGGCCTGGACCTGCAGTGAGCCTTCAATAGGTTGATAATGATGATGATGATGATGTAGGCACCAATGTAGTAGCTATTCCTTGTTAGCTTCGTTGGTCTAGTCATCTACTGATTAGCATCTGTAGCATCAATCACGAGGTCCTGAGTTCGAATCTCGGACCAGTGCAATATACAATTCTGAGTTTGTCTGCTATTAAATATTCTGTATTAAGCCAGGAGTCAGATACTTGGTGGTGTTACACCGCCGTGCCACGAAAAACACGTTAAACCGTCGGTCCTGGTGATTATCATTAAGATCTGATAGTGATCGTTAATGAAAATGACATTATTATCCTAAGCCCGCATAGTATTGAAACAGTGTGTTAGTCTAAACTCCACACCCTCTGTTCTAATAAAGGGCTGGCCCTGAAGTGGCCGTTAATAAGCCATAATAAGACAGCCTCCATGGCGCAGTGGTATGTGCGATTGATTTATAAGACGGAGGTCCTAGGTTCGATTCCCGGCGGAGCAGATTGAGATTTTTCTTAATTTGTCTTGGTCTGGCTAGTGGGAAGCTTTCGCCGTGGCTAGTTACCACCCTACCGACAAAGACGTACCGCCAACGTTGTGAAGAAACCGAAAGGGGTGTGAATTTCATCCTAACAAGTTAGACCGCTTCCATCTTAGATTGCATCATCACTTAACATCAGGTGTGATAGCAGTCATGGGCTAACTTGTAATCAATAAAAAAAAAGTTAATTCAATATTTTCATCGTCGGAATGTTGCAATTCATTTTCTCGCGGACAAAGTTACGAGTGTCTGTTAGTTATAAGATAGATGGCAGAAGCCATTTCCTCAGTATTAAAAAAAATAATAATAAAAAATAAAACCTACTTCAAACCGCACTAAAAAGTAAAAAAATAATTGCGTAATTTAGTTACTTTAATTTACTTAACCATTTCTATGAAGTCGATGCCATCCAAGTTTAAGAAAAGTTTATTTAACAAAGTAGCAAGGTGCTTTGTGTGTTTGAGGTAACGTATTTAAAGTTAAATTAAAAGCTTGGAAATAAGACGACTCTATTTATACACTCACAAAATGTATTACACCAAAATCAAAAAAAGTAGAAAATATCCTTGTTTTGTCCAAATACCAGAACAGCTGTTGTTGACAACACCTTGCTTTACCTCCACTGGATTGAATTTTGCAGCCCGTTTTTTGGATAAACTTGACGGACGGGTGCTTTGAAATTTTTGCGGGAGGTTCCTCTAAAAAAATATCGGAAAATTTCTCTCTTTTGCTCTACTATTAAATAAATATTTAATAGTAGAGCAATAGACTATGATAATTCAAATAAAATATAAAAAAAGCGGGGTATACCTATAACAAAAAGAATAATGTAAGATATAATAATACTATCATAAAAAAGTATCGGGGGAAAAGTCGGACCGATTATTATCAGTCCTACAAAAAGTCGAACATGGGTGAGCATAGTTATTGAGTGGAAGGGGGGATATTAATAATATTTCAAAAATACGGCAAATACTGCTTAAAAAAAAGAAACTAAAAGAACAATAGCTGATAAACTTCTAATAATTTTTGTGGTCACATAAATTAGCAACTATAGTTTCATGAGGTTATAATTAAAACATTACAGTCAATAAATTGTTTATTGACTATTTGGATTTATTATACATATACTTTTTTTAGATTTTTATTTTTCTGGATAGTATAGCCTATCCAAAAAAAATTAAAATCTAGCCATGTTGTGGATAAAAAAGGAACTCATTTCTTTTAATAGGTTACTATGCACAGACTGTTAAAAACACATGTGGCGCCCTCAATCCAGGTATTTTATTTCTCTGGTCAGGCTACAAGCAATATTCCAACTTACTTTAACACTCGCGCGCTGTTTCATCGTATGTCGTTTTGTGCTTGTAGTTATAATTGTAGTTGTATTTGTCTGTTCGGTCGGCACAATCTGTAAAAGTTATATAACTCGGTAACACGCGAATAAGATTAATATCAAAATGATGATGAAAAATATAAATAATAAAAAATATAAAAAATATATAGAGCCTTGATTCGGGCGATAATAACTGCAACTCAGTATACTACTAAAGCTGTATTATTGACTTCATTTTTTCATGTAAAGCTTTATGTTATAACTATGTCATAATCATTTATTTATTTACATTTTTTTTTAATTTACTGTATTGTATCCGACCCTTAGTTCAACGCCAAGCGAAAGCTTCTTAAGATGTTGGTCGAAGCTTTTCGCTTTAAGACTATTAACTGAAATGACTATGGGAACAATAATCGTCGATTCAACATTCCACATGGCGGTAATCTCGTGAGCAAGGTCCAAGTACTTATGACGATACTTTTTCCTTGTCGGCTTTTACCAGATTATCGTAATGTGGAACAGTAATATCAACAATCATTGCACGGCGCACTGATCGATCGATTATCACTATATCAGGCTATAAAATAACTACATATCAGTGATAATCATTTGATCCCAGCCAATGCACTGCTATTATCAAGAACTGACGCTGGGTCGTACATATATCTACTTAGTAAGGCATCTCAAAATCGACAAGGCCATACTGAAGAGCAAGTTGTTGGTAGGCTATCTTGGCTACTTGATTATGTCTGTGCAAGTATTTGCCATTAGCGAGCTGAAAACACGCGAAAACTATATGTCTGAGGGATTCCCCAGGATGCTGACACGCTCGACATGTGTCTAGAGTACCATCTTTCATAATATGTTTCCGGTAGAAAGCCTAGTTAAACGAACCTTAACGCTTTTCCTGGTAGTTTTCCTCTGATACATGTGTAATGGCGTGACGTTTTGTATAAACTCCTCCATGATAAACCGCGCGCGGGACAACACCGGCTCTATCGTCTTCATCTGCTGAGCTATCTCACGCGGCTTTGAAGTCATGAGGTATTGGTTCACCTGAAGTGAGCAATGTTCTTTCGGCAAAGTTGCATTAGTCCGCCAACCCGCATTGGAACAACGTAGTTTCTTATCCCCTTTCCTTTGCGAAAGGAAACCTCGCACTAAAGTGTGGCAGTTAAGCCACACTTCAGATAATGATAATGTTAATTATGATGTTGGTGAAATTACCCTTAGATCCCCAACATAGATAAACTACAATAGATAGATAACTAGATAAGATACCCAGACCTTCGTGGTTTTATAAAAACTTTATATTTTACCAATCACATCCAGAGGCACTTAGTTTCATGCAACCCTTCGGAAAAAAAGATTCATAGCGAAAAGTTTCCACGAAACTTTCCAGGGTATCCAAACCCTGCAAACCTACTAACTACATACCTACCCTGTAACAGCAGCTGATGAATTTTCAGCTTTTATAAAATGACGAGAAATGGCTATCACATACCTTAATCCATAAAGAAGAGTTTTTTGTTATTCGTTACAAGTTAACCCTTCACTGCAATCACACCTGCTGTTAGGTAAGTGATGAGACAATCTTAGAAGCAGGCGAATTATGTAGGAGTATAATGAAAACCTAACCACTTTCGCTTTACACACACTGTACCGGAACACTCAATCGCTTGGCAGTATGTCTTTATCGGTAGGGTGGTAACAGGCCACGGCCGAAACCTGCCACCAGCTAGAACTCGATCAACTAAGAAAATCTTCCAAGACCTCCGTCTTATAAATCCACCGCGCTCCACCACTGGGTCCTGGTAATTAACTTTAGCATGTAGGTCTATAGCGGTTGAGGTAGTAACTGGGTAACACTAATACAGAGAGAATCAATAATAAAAAACAAACCTTGTTCAAGAAACACCATCCATGTTTACCACTCGTTGCTGGATCAGTCACCAAAATCCACACGACTGCAAGAATCCTCGGGAACGTCGCATGAGGCTCTCCCACCATCATGCCAGGAGTCTTCACCAAGGACTCTAAATCCGGTTCTAATTCCAAGGCTGATGTGTCAACTAGTATGTTTAGTCGTAACAAGATTTGAACCAGCTCCGAAACTAGAGTACTTTCGTCACCCTCCAGGTTCCTTGATAAAAGAAGAGAGAACTCATAAGAAAGTAACTGTGTTAAATATTAACTAACGGGCGCCCGTATGTTATTCCGAGTGAAAATCCCAATTCATATTCTTTAAGAATGTACGAGTAGGTACTTAGATCGTATTAAAATCTGTTGCGATCTTTAAAAATATCTAAGCATACAAAGTCGTTGAAGAGCGCCTATGTATTGTGCTATGTTAAGATGATGTTAAAACTAATATCGGACAAACTAGCCTTCAAGTTACCTGATGTTTAATGGATAGCCAATATCGTCAGAAACATAGACTATTATAGGTATCTATACAATTCTACAATGTCGGTCCTACATCTGAGTTAAGAAGCCTCATGTTTCCAATTACACCGACAACCTAATAACTGGAATCTGGGCGCATTTTGAACCTTAATTTTAAGTTTATTGTATACCTGTAGCAGACTGCAGACAAAAACAACAAACAATAAGTCGCAGCGACAGTAATGATTTCTATGTATTTGAATGAAGATGTCACTGCGACACCTCGCCTGCTACTGTTGCTGTCGTCTACAATATGCTACGAAACCTAATGTAAAAATAGTATATTGAGTATTTAAGAGATCAGTATTTATTAACAAAACATATCAAATTCCTTTAATACTTAAGGACTTCCAGCAAAAGCTTGCCAACTTTCCCGGCCGCTGGTCTAGGGTAAGCGATGCAGTTTGAACTGATCGGCTTGAATGGTGTAACGTCTGTGTATGCTGCTGCCAGTTTTCTTTGTCTTGAAACTTTGGCTGGCAACCAGTCCTGGGCCAATGAAGATCTATATATTGGTAAACCGGAGAGAGTCCGAGTTGTGTTCATCGACTTGTAGTAGTGTTCTTTTGCATCGCACTGGAGAAGACCATAAAAACAATTGTTTTATAAGATTAAATGTAATCAAAGTACACATCAAGCAGAACCAAACGAGCCTAAACTTAATGGCATTATGTCTATTTATTGCGGAGTTCCTATTAACACCTTCCAACTCCATTATCAGACTCTGGTTACGATATAGGATTAAAGAACTCATCAGCCTAGCCACATCCCAGTTCCAGCGATAACATCGGCTCCATGTGATCATAATATTACATTGGCACGACATATACCTTTAATAATTTTTAGCTCAATGAAAGAAATTTCAACTCAATGAAAAAACGGAAGTGCGCAAAATTTAACTTATAACATATATATAGAGACCCGATGAAAACTAGGGACTGGTGAGACGGAATAAAAGCTTTTAAAAATAATATTTGCCATGTCTTAGTCGTATAACATCCTTCTTTTCACACCAAGGAAACATACTCAACTCACTCCGAACAATAGTCTATCGCTTGGATAAGCGGATCAAACCTTAGACACGAATTTGTGTCCTACCATAGGTTTCAGTGGTTCAGCCTTTTAAACTAAAACTAAACAAGAACCACTTCCTTATTCTAGCTTTAATTTTTTTGCCGTATTTATATTTTGCTTTGATCTACAAATTACTACTGTAAAAATCAAAAATAAAAAATTGTTGCAAAAGAGTAGAACTTAAATGCAAAAACTAAATTTTTTAAACCTAAAACTCTCATTTCTCAGAATTCAACTACTTTGAAAAAAATAACATAACAGCGGATATAAGGCACGGAAAGTTTCAAAGCCCTTTTATATTTAGTTAAGAAAAATAGGAAAATATTCAGACAAAGATAATAAAATTCAAATAAAGCATAATAATGTCGATAAAGATCATTAACATCGGACTCGCTTACGTCTATTTTTCTTGGAAAATAAGAAGTAACTCCGAAAGCTATTAAGCCTACAACTTAGTTTAATAAAGTTCGTTTTTTGACAAAAGTTTTCCTATTATACACGTTTTGTTGAAGATAATCCTCTCAATAAGTAAAGAATACATTATTTTGTTAATGCTGCGTTTACACTTATCCAGTAGTGCTCTTTTTAACCGACGAAAAAAAAACGGAGGATTTCGACACGCATATTTTTTTTTATGCATGACCACGCATAACTTTTTACAGAGTTGTCCGATTTTGATAATTATTTTTTTATTAGAAAAGGCTTACTTTCAAGGTGGTCCCATTTTTATTATGTTAGGATCTGATGATGATATCCTGGGGAAATTGAAGGTACTCTTCAAATTTTGTAAGCGCTATAAGCGTGCCTCCATTTCGGTCTTTGTCACGGTAGCTTTTTGGCTACTAGTGCAGTATAATATACTATGACAGTATAGTACGAGTACGTTATGTGGCGATAAATCACTAAAAAGTAAGAAATAAAAATCAAAACCAAGGTTTCTACTTTAAGGACGTTACCTAGAACCCACAAACTGCTTTACTACGTAAAATAAATGTTCCTTAAACTTGGTTGACACCGAGTTCATAGATATGCTTAAGTAAATTAAAGCAACTAAATGACACAGTTATTTTTTACTTTTTAGTGCGTTTTGAGTCGGTTCTATTTTTTATTAAAAATTTTAATTATTTTTTTATTTGATAAAGTATAATCCTTACTAGGCGAAAGTTTGTATGGATGGATGTTAGTCTTCCACGCAAAAGCTACTAAATAGATTTTGATGAAACTTCACAATAATATAGCTTACATATCAGAACAACACACTGACCACGTTTTATCCCGAAATTCCCATGGGAATAAATAGTTCAAGAATAAAATTAAAAATGTCTCATTTAGAAGTATTTGTACATAGAAACTTAATTTTAGATATAGCTTAGAAGCTTTTTTAACCGACTTCAAAAATTGAGGTTTTCATTTTGCCGAAATGTTTTCCTTTCTTTATTTCTATATAATCACTCGAAGACCCCTATATCGATTTGGTAAATTCTTTAGGTATTTGATAAGAAATAAGGAAGGATTTCTCAAGAAGTTAAATCGAGTAAAGTTTGTATTTTTTGGAGAAAAAAAAATATTTTATTGTCTAACTCTGCACGTTTCTACTTTGATTTAACTGAATTTAAAGATTTAATTATTTGTGAATTATCAAAGTATTCAGAACTTAACAACATAAAATAATAAGTTTATATAAAAATGTCCAAATATAGACGAAAATTAAAGTAAATCTAATATATAAAATTCTCGTGTCACAGTTTTCGTTGCCATACTCCTCCGAAACGGCTTGACCGATTTTGATGAAATTTTTTGTGCTTATCCGGTATCTATTAGAATCGGCCAACATCTATTTTTCAACTAAATTTTTTTTTAATTTTTAATGCAAAACAACGTTTGCCGGGTCAGCTAGTATTAAATAAAAAATAATGTGTGCGAACCTTTAGTAGCGCATCGTTCCAGAATTTATAATTGAACGCAAACTTTTTCAATTCGGACTTCTTTTCAAGTCAAAATGACGGTACAAATGAGTTTATTCAATTTCGCGATAAAATTGTTAACAAAGGTTAACAAGGTATACGAACTCTCAAAGCACCGAACAATTAAACATTTTGAACCTTGTTTTGTTTTACCTAAATATCCTGGTATCGGAGTTTGTTTTTAAAAAGCATATAAAAAAACTACCTTTTCAGTAGATAATAATTAAAGAAACCCGGAGTCGGGAAGTTGATGGTGTTTCTCTCGTTAAGCTATGACAAATTCAGCCGTTGGTCACGGTCATTATCAACAATTCATTTACATTTGATAGTTAAAGTCAAACATTATCAGCCTGCCTACCCGCATTGAAACAGCGTGGTGGATTTAATTTCCATTTCCCAATCTCCTCTTGTGTTAAAAAGTCTGATAATGACGATGTAAGGTGATATTCGAGACAGTATTGAATGCAATATCATAGCAATGTTAATAAATTGTCACTTCATTATAAGGGCTCTACCAAAAACTAAAGGGTTAATGTTGTTATTTCACAACAAATTCAGCTCGTAAAAATGTTTGATGGCCCGTCCCCGGAAGGGGTGTGGGTAAGAGTGGCAGGGAAGGGCTTTATTACATACATAAATTTCACCCTCAACGTCTTATTTTTCGCTAACCAAATTTGTTGAATTTAATTAAGGTTAATTTACCGCGAGATGCCGAGCTGTTACTCTGTCTTAACAAGTTGAAGTATACGTGTACACTGACATATTATTCTTTTGAATACAGGAAATTATAGATTTACCTCTAACATAATAAGAAACAAAATCGTTTCCCACAGTCTATACGCTAATATCTTTTAACACAACGAATTTAAACCGGATTTTAATCAATAGTGATCCAAGAGTTCTATATGTCATCATCATCATTACCAGCCTGTAGACGTCCACTGTTGGACAAAGGCCTTTTTTAGGGACTTCCAAACAAAACGATCCCGAGCCGCCTGTTGCCAGCGGCTCCCTGCGACACGTTTGATGTCGTCAGTCCACCTGGTCGGGGGTCGACCACCGCTGCGCTTTCCGGTGCGGGATCGCCAATCTAACACCTTGGGCCCCCAACGTCCGTCAGCCCCGCCCATTGCCACTTCAGTTCTGCGACTCGCTGAGCTATGCCGGTTACTTTGGCTCTTCTGCGGATCTCCTCATTTCTGATTCAATCACGCAGAGATACTCCGAGCATTGCTCTTTCCATCGCCCGTTGAGTGACTCTGAGCCTTCTTATGAAGCCCGCAGTCAGCGACATCACTGGCAACACGCATTGTTCTATATGTACCTATAGTTTAATAAATAATGTTGGGGTTTTCCGCGGACGATGCCAAGGGCTTATACTTGTTTATATGAAGTTCCTACTATGTGTACTTGATCTTTCAATATATTTTACAGTTCACTACAGGGCCAGGCATTCGTCCTCAGAGCTTAGAGAGTTGGTGAAAATGGTCGTGACTGTCAGCTCAACGTGCTGTCGGAGGCACGGGGTATAAAAACACAATCCAATATTTACCGAGGTTTTTTTGAAAAATCTATTACACTGCTGGTGCTGACATTGACATATTATATAGTTGAAGAATCAACAATCTTCTCGTTATTTCTCGGAATAGTAGTGAAAAAATAATACTTCCTTTTTAAGGCTTTTCTATAAAATACCTACCTAAAACTTTTACCCATGAAAAATATCACAAAATTCTTATGGGAACGATATCTTAATTTCGTAAGGTTCACACGCAAGGGTGCGTCCCGTGGGAATGCAAAAGGTCGGATGTGATACATTTCAAGCTTCCCTAATTAAGTAATCGATGGGAACGGGATCATGGGAATTATTAAGGCTTAATTTAAAACCAGATTTAGCATCAAAAATGTAAAAAAAACTTTACTGTATATTTTATTTCTATGCAAAAAAGTAATCTTAAGATTTGTTATTCTAATCCATGCATTAGTGTAGGTAATTAATAAAATGTTTGGTTGCCTGTAAATCTGTAAAAACGAAACAAGTTATTCAAAATATTAAAATCGTATAAAATGTTTGTTCTTCAAATATTTGATCAGAGTTCAGACAGCGAATCGGGCGGGACGGTGACGACTATCATTGTTATTTCTTTACTTATTTGTTGTTAAAATAAACAAATGTTATGTTTAACTTAATAATTTTAATATTTAAGTCGGTAAAAATCTATACCTACAAATAAATGAAATTGAAGTCAGTTTGTAATTTTAAATTGACCAGTTAAAATTTTTTTAATTTCTGAAACTACCAACTTCTTTTCGAATATGATAGCTAGACTTTTGAGGATCGTGGGAATGACCATCGGGTGAAACCGCAGTCATTTGCCAGTAAGTACATACTTAAATAAATAAGAATTATGCTTTCGTTCCATACGATTTTATGGCAACGAAAGCACGGCTATTGATAAACAAATACATTAATCAAACAATAATTGAGGGTACCCGGCTGCAAGAAAAATCCATTAGCAAACACGGATATATCGGACATAAAGCCTGTTTTACACGAGTAACAGTGTCGCCAAATGGACGAAACATTCATTTATGGGGCAATAAAAACCGAAAAGTAATTTTCGAAATAACCGTGCGGATGGAACACGCAAGCTTATTTATGATGTAGCGCAAACGACTCGCTTCTACACCAAGGCTTTTTCTTTTTTTTAAACTTTTTAAAAAGAATATTAGTTGTTTTAAATATGACCAATATTCCTCTGACACTCCAATTATTCGAACTGTGTTAGGAGGAAATTAGGTCAACGGATGGGTTCCGAAACCATGACCTATTCAGGTGCTTATCCGCTATAAGCTATTTTTAACCCCCGACGCAAAAATGACGGGGTGTTATAAATTTGACGTGTCTGTGTAAATGTATGTGTATGTCTCTGTCTGTGGCATCGTAACTCCCAAACGGATGATCCGATTTTAATGTGTATTTTTTTTGTTTGAAAGGTATATCAGTCGAGAGTGTTTTAGCTATTTTTAGTGCAAATCGGTTCAGGTCTTCAAGGTCATCAGGTCGTTTGTTAGGTGTGATAGAAATGTTACACGCTCAGTTTGCTTGAAAGTATGTGTGTGATCTGACATTTGAAATACTAATGTCTTCTGGAACCACTGAGCTGGTCTGATGATAAGGTTCGAAGGTAGAAGACGTAACCTTGGTCTACCTTATTAGTAAACCCATCTGGTTTGGGCTCGTTGAATTTGTCTTGATTTGTTCTTTTCATGTTTCTAATTTGGGTCGGGGATTTTAAAAAATTTTAATTTAATGTTATTACAGAAACGTCGTCGCTTAACTATGATAGACCTTTTTCTACCTAAGAGAGGTATGGCAATGTAGTTGGCGGGCTTAGCATTATTATGTATGATTTTGCAACGATTAGTACATCAGATTTCAACAATAATAAACGGGACCGACAGTCTAACAGCAATCCCATAAATTCATTTAACTTATTATTATTTTTTTTATTTAGTTATTAACTTACTATAGATTTCTTTTTTGGTTTTTTTCTAAATTTATTAAATTTAAGACGGTAAGGTAGTCTAGGCTATTGTGCGTACTTGCACCCAGGAAATTCAGTGTTGCATGTTTTTTTTAAGAGCATACAGTTATAGGCAGCGGTCCTTTTGCTGCCACACATCGCAGGGTATTGTCCTGGCGACTAATAAAGAAGTTGTGATGTGTGGCATAATTGCATTAATAAAGATGTTTCTGTCTTTCAATCCTAATTACGGGCTTTGAATTTTTACAGAGAAATTTACTTTAGCGGTTTGTGGTTTAAAACGCCATTCAAAACATAATAGGACTAAACAAAGCTCTAAATGACCATCTGTCTGGTCATTTGACAAAAAAGGCGATCGGCAGAACACAGTCACATCTGTGCCTGTTTGTAACCGATGAATACGAGTCGTAAAGTGTATTTTACACTAATAACACTAATAACGCCGAATACATACGTTTAGGGCGCAATAAAACACGTTAGTGGAAATTCTATCGTATTTACATAATTTTGTTCGCGCCTTCTACTACCTAGTGCTTTTCTATATCATCTAGGTATCTACTAACCTTTATAACTTTTACGAGTTTTTAATCAATATAATACGTATTAGATGGTTAGATAGATGGTTAATTTATACGCAGTAGAAATGGATGCGAGAGGTATACCAGCAAAACAATACCTACTATAACCTGCTAAAGGACCTTGGCCTTACTAGAAATGCAGCAAGCTTCATATTAGACCAAGTATACAAATATGTGTTATAGTAAATTTGGCTGGCTAGGGAGAATAACGTGAACAGGGAAGGTGAGAGTTGACGCGCGTCACTAAAAAAATCCCGTCCATACTACTCGTGTCACGAGTCTCGGGCTCTGTTCAGAGTATTTCTCTCAGCCAGGCGATGGTCCCCGCCGCCCGGTAGTATTCAATGGATTCACCCGCACGGTGAATCCATTGAATACTCTCTTTTTAATGACATCGACTGATAAATGAGGCTTATACATTTTAGGGAAATGATATATGTTTTAATATAAGTGCCTGCCTACGTTTAATTCTATGGTAAACTACCGTTGACCACAAGTCTTAAACCTTAAGTTCGTAATTAGATAAGGTCGGATTTTTCAAATTTTTATAACATAACGAGCACCTGCAGTTTCATTCGCTAACTAAAGTCCCCTAAAACACCTTTAACACAATATATTGATAATAAATAGAACAAAAACTTACCCCTAATAAATAAACCAGCAATAAAAACCTAGCAGCCAGCATTTTATCATTATCTGCTTACTTTTAATTTTCTTGAGTTCTAGCCTGAATTGTTAGTGAACACATTATATCGAAAACATCATGTTATTGTTATGACTATTTTATTGTCATTGAATTGACATAATTTTGAATGATAAAACAGAATATACTCACCTCAAAGAGCTGACATGGGAGAATAATACTGTGAACGAATGACATGTTCCTATAGATACAAAAAAAGACGTGTTGCACTCGGAGACTGCCGCGGTAAAGCTATTGCATTTTTTATCAACTTATGTTTACCTACCGACGTCATCGGGAACGCGGCCAATAACTTTTTGAAATATCACGCTTGAAAAAAAAAATGCGGAATCGACGGGATTCGAACCAGTCTCTCTGGCAATCCGGGCACTTAGAGCGCCTTACCGCTAACCACGTTCCCCGATGACGTCGTTGCCGAAATTGTGCTTTTGATACTCAGGGGTGTTAGGTTTCTTCGTTACGGAATTTCTGTATTCGGTCTCCACGCTCAAGGCCCGCGATAAAAGCTATACAATAGCTTAAAAAAAACCCTAAGAGTGATAGGGTATGATAAAAGATTTTTGTACCAAACTTGTTTGAAGACTCGGCCAGTCAGTCAGACTTTGTAATATTTTTATTATTAAGACGAAATTTGAATTTGAAGCTATGGTAATCAAGATAAAGTATTTCTTGCTGTGCCGGCTTGTGAAAACCGAGGCCTTCAAAATTACCACCCGGCAAAGACCGTGCCGCCAAGCGATTAAGCGTTCCATTACAATGTCGTGTAGAAACTGAAAGGGGTGTGAATTTCATCCTACCCCTAAGGAGTGCATCCCAGTAGTACCCCCTAATTTTAGTTCTATAGAACTGTTGATACACCATATTAGTGCTTAGTTATGGGACAAAATTAAAGAAATGTCGATATCAACATCTTGTTTGTACGTTACATATAAAATATCAATAATTTTTATAAGTATAATATGGAATCTCTTTTGATTGCAATAATAAATGTCCACTTAAATTTGAGAGTATCTATAAACATACTATATCGAATACAGCTTTGCTTAAATTGCACAAAACGTCTTTAAAATGGTATTGAGGTTTTTAATATAATTTTTTTCTAAACTGAATAGTTTGCGCGAAAGGTACTTCCAAAGTGGTAAAATGTGTATCCCCCTGTAACTTCTAAAATAAAAGAATATTGTTTTAGACACAACTACTACTTGGTTTTAACAACTTAGCTTTTGTCGCAAGGGAAATTTTTTTGTTAAAAACAAAATGAAATATCGTATAAGTATATATAGTATATGGTATAAGTAAAATCAAGAGCAAAAACTATGCTACAGTTCTATATAGAACTATTGGGCTGTGTGACAGCCCGGAAAGTATCCCAACAGTTCTATAGAACTACGGTATGGGGCTCTACTGGGATGCACCCCCCCCCCCCCTAAGCAAGTTAGCCCGCTTCCATATTCAATTGCATCATCACTTACCATCAGGTGAGATTGCATATTATGAAAAATACTCGCGAAAGTTTTAATTTTAAATTAAGCTCTTTCGCCATTCCCAATTAAGCTCTTAAAACTACTAGACTGATTGTGATAAAAATAGGCGAGAAAAGAAAATTCCTCAGTAAAACTAAATAATTTATTTAAAGTTCCTTTTATTAAGGGTTTTCCAAAATCAACACTTACATTCTATTAAGGATTTATTCACACATACTTTCATATTTTACAAATTAGCAAATGAGATTTTATATACAGTAAATATTTCTCAAATTTAATTAAAAGATTCTACATAAAATATAATTACTAAATTTTATTTTAAAGTACGCTTAGGAATTTAAATATATTGTATAATAGATATAAAAATATTTTAATATATAATAAGGCAGTATAAATTGTAAAAAGATTAAAAAAATATTCTTGTACAAATTGTATAGTTCATTTTTTATGAAAAAAAAAATAGTTTTGTCTGTGAACTTTAGTTAAGCCATCGATACGACGAAAAATAAATGAATCATTTTTGATAAACCGACATTTTTGCTTAAAAGATGAAGACAGAGATGATACTCGTCCGCTTACTTACTCTTGAAATATAAGAAATATGAGCTGGCATACATTCACATTTTTTTATATTCTCTAACATTAATCATAAAAATAATCTTTTAAACTTAATATAGATCAGTTGCCACAATAAGAGCTACAGGATATTCGCTCAACAGATGGCGTTTTCCTACAAGGAAATTCATTTCAACCAATCACAACGCTAGTTCATACCGATGCATCTGATTGGCTGAACCACTAACACGGTACCAACGCCATCTATTATCGATTCAAGCAATCATTCAAATCTCATTTCATTAATATAACTAATTTATTTAATGTGACAATCTTATTATGAAAATTTGGTTATTTTTATACCTATATGAACTATCTATTTCAATGATTGATGATCATCTAAAACGCCATCTATTGAAAATCAATAATAATCTGTTGAGACAATTTCCATTTCAAATTACCACACCATAAACTACTTGAGAACGTGCAAAATGTTTACCTATTTTGGCAGGGTTGTCACAATAGGTTAAGACAAATTAAACAATCAAACAAACAACGTTGCACTGACATGACCCTAAAATTGTCAACTAACTGTGCCAGCGAAAACCGATTTGTTTCAGTCACGCCGCGTACACGACAAGCGGCTGGTGGTCACTCACACATGCATCGCGTGCTTGTAGTAGTGCAAACTATTCGCGCGCTAGTATGAAGCTTTGTCTCTGTTCCTCTTATCTACTCATGTGCCATAAATAAACACAAGTATAGCCAGGGTTGCCACCTTTGAGTATTAAGCAAATTCTTGAAGTTAATTATTTTTCTACGCATGTATTCTTTTCTTAACTTCTGGTTGACAGATTGATAGGCTATTTACCGAACACGTTGTATAGTGTACTACATTATTTATATGAGCGACAGACGTTCAGCGTCTACGCAACAATTTAAAATAGACTTGTCTGTTTGTATGTGTATAGATTTGATCATATAAGTATGAATAACAGTAATGTTATTAGTTTACATTCCGTTGTAGGCAGGCCCGCCGCCGCCTTCTGGCACCACCCAGTTGATGTTCTGTGAGGGGTCCTTTATATCACACGTTTTACCTGTACACACAAACAAATAAGCAATAACAACAACAAAATTCATTTAACATTATCGCTACTATCATAATCATATGACTGCCTCCATGTCGCAGTAGTATGCGCAATGGATTTATACGAGTGATATTAGGCTGGGCCAATTGAGATTTCCTCCACGTCAGTCTGGTGGGAGGCTTTGACCATGCCCGTGTCATGATTTCCAAATTTTATACCAATTTTTATAGGAATAGGAACATTTTGCTCGTATACGAGAATATTGGGGGAGGCGACATGTGACAGATGAAAGAGGATGAGGTATTTTTCGGGGATATCGCTTGGAGATTAAAAAAAGCGTTACTTTCACGTTTTTATCCGACTGCGTCAGAAGTAGGGTTATGTTTTTCGAGCGTATGTATGTATGTATGTATGTATGTCCATTTCTTCGGCACGCGCTACAGCCTAAACGGCTGTACGGATTTTGACATGTGAGGTGTCGTTGAATTTGTCAAAATTGTGGTAGTGACATAGTCTACATAAATTTTCAAAATGGCGGCTGTAAATGGGGGAAAAAAGGGGGGATGTGTGTATTTTTTTCTCTTATCTTAGCAATATGGGTACCAATTGAAAGGTCGTAAAAAGACCATTTCAAAAATATAAATATCATATCATGTTCATATTACTTTTTTAACAAAAAATGGCAAAAAGTGTACCAAGTATACCGTCTCATTTCTATACCGTAAACTAAAACTAAAAAGTCTCAAACAAAATTATTATTATATAAACAAAAATCCCGACTGCTTAGAAGTTATGAACTAAAATGAGAAAAACAAGGATCCCAATATCTGTATAAAATTCTAAATACTTCTTTTCCCGCAGGTTAAAGTATTTTGTCCCTGTTTGCAGCACCATAAAGTATTTTATTTCTATACAATACCTCATCTCCATTACCTCTATATAATAATACCTCATCCTCTTTCAATTGTATGAAATTATATGATAAAGATTGTTTTAGATTTGGTGTATAATAAAAAATATTTTATTAATTCATCACAACGTCTCACTTACAATGAATGCAGTTTTGTGCGTTGATTTGTAACCTCTGGCCATCGCCCGTCTCTAACGGAACGAATTCATATACCCCTGGAAAACATTAACATCTTATTATTTTTCCTTATTATTCTGAGCTGTTATTAGTTGCACCTGTAACTAAAAAGACAAAAGAAAGCAGGCTAAGAGGGTACGGGCACGTTCTGCGTAAACGTTACTATATAGTAAAAAGATGCCTTTCCTTTGCGACAATAAAAAGAGGTAGGGGTAGACCTCTGGCCACTTGGCTGACGACGGTTCAAAAGGACCTGAAGGAATTGGGACTCTCTGACGAAGACGCTTATCAGCGATCTAAGTGGCGCCGAATGATTGCGAAAGCAGACCCCGCGTTACGGGAAGATGCGAGAGAAAAGAAAAAGAATTCTGAGCTGTTATTAAAGGGTTGTTTTGTCCCAAACAGCAAAATAAATACTTAAATTTGGAAGAATACAACAAAACAGGAAGTTTTTCCTGAAATCAAATTAATATTTAAACCGTTGTTAATGAAATTTAGCAGATAAATTATAGTATGGTAAAGCACATGAGTTTTTTTATGTCCAATTCTCACAGTAACTGGTGTACCGCTAGTTAGGAATAAAATACAATTTATTGGGACAAATATTTAAAAAAAAATTGGTTGTCTGTAAAGTCGGTTTACTGACGATAGTTGAACGTGACAAAGTCTTAAGAAAATACTGATGGAATGGTAGCATTTAATTCGTTATTAAAATTTTTAATTTAAGTATATTTTTAAAAATATTAATTTAAATTAATAAAATAAATGATTTTGATTTTATGAATTTATATTTTAAATTTATAATAAATATATTAATTTATAAATATATTAATTTTTAATTTAAAATTAATATATTTAATAATTATATTTAATAGACGGATGTTGAACGCTGCCGAACGCAAAGGCCGATTGTGCTTCTTTGTCGCTCGTTCCGCGCTCTCGCTTGCACTTCAAGCCTTACATGGAACGCCTCAAAGGCCAAAGCGAGGTAACGACGCATGACGTCATGTTTTTTCGTGCGTGCAGCCGGCTCTATCGAATTACAAGACGTTGTCACGTCAAAAATTTTGGACAATAAATCATACATACCCGCTGGACAAAACCTCGCTTCGGGTCCATCGAAGACCGCTAGGTTCCTCTTGACAGGCACCGAGTCGTCTTTGAGAGTCAAATGCGCGGGCTGATCCGCCTCGTGGTTTGTTCCTATACATCAAAATCTCTTATTTACCTTCTTCTGATATCCAAAAACATTTCAAAACTTTTCCTTTTATTAAACAATTTTTTATTTTATTATAAGCCACTGTCGCCACCCGATGTAAAAATATATTTCCCTAAATTTAATGTTGCGTGGAAAAAACATTACGAAGCTATAAAGTCGTCCCCCTTTAATTTTTTTTGAAATCTACTACAAGTTTTCCCTTGACTGCTATCATACCTGATGTTAAGTGATGATGCAATCTAAGATGGAAGCGGGCTAACTTGTTAGGGGTAGGATGAAATCCACACCCCTTTCGGTTTCTACACGACGTCGTACCGGAACGTTAAATTGCTTAGCGGTACATCTTTGTCGGTAGGGTGGTAATAAGCCAAGGCGAAAGCCTCCAGGCAGACCAAGATAAATTAAGAAAAATCTCAATCTGCCCCGCTGGGATCGAACCCAGGACCTCCGTCTTGTAAATGCACCGCTCATACCACTGCCCCACAGAGGCCGTCAAAATATGCCAGCTGGGTCGAGGTCGATGCGACAGCATATGAAAGGGGTCACGGAGTAATAACACTGCCTCCATATCACTGTCAATATAACCGATAGATTACTCAGTTTAAAATGCGTCGACTATACATACATACATTACATTTTTTTGTCTTTAAAAATTAAATTATGTTTAAAAACGTACCGGTCAAAGCCACTGACGATAGCAAGTCGAAGGTCAAAACTCCATCAGGCTTTGGATACTCGATAGGCTGGAACTCTTTCGATGGTTTCAGTCTCGCATGATCGGCACCTAGAATATTTTTTTTAAATTTACAATTTATAATATGAATTTTTGGAATAAATTCCACTAGAGTCTTACACGCACAATTACAGCAACTCCTCCAGCCTTGAAAAAAGTGATTTAACACAAAAAAATTAAAAACTTTTTTTTTTTTGTCGACTACAAGTTGGCCCTTGACCTGATGTTAAGTGATGATGCAGTCTAAGATGGAAGCGGGCTTACTTATTAGGAGTGGGACGAAAATCCACACCCCTTTCGGTTTCTACACGACATCGTACCGGAATGCTAAATCGCTTGGCGATACGTCTTTGTCGGTAGGGTGGTAACTAGCCACGGCGAAAGCCTCCCACCAGCCAGACCAAGACAAATTAAGAAAAATCTCAATCTGCCCCACTGGGAATCGAACCCAGGACCTCCGTCTTATAAATACACCGCGCATACCACTACGCCACGGAGGTCGTCAAAAACTCAAGAAATATAAAGCTTGATTTTTTGAAAACTAATCTAATTAGAGTTAGATAATTAAATGAATTTAAGTTTAATTATTTATTTGTGGGACATCTTGTATATAACAAGGCGTTAGTAGTTGGAATACCAAAATGTGTCCACACATTTTGGTATCATTAGTTTTTAAATTGAACTAAAGGGCAAATTTAAAAATATATGCTTTAAACAAATGTTATAATATACCTCCGTGACTTAAGGTCCAAGGTTCCTTTCCGCGAACTAGTGTGGAAAACGCAGAATACGCAACGCCTCCGTACAATCCGAGCGACGTGTGGAAAGATGGCCGGCAGTTGCGGACTTGCTGGAAAATGAAAAAAGAGGATTTTAGCTTCTTTCTTCTTAGCTAGATTTTAATATTCGTTTAAATTCAAAATTGTAAATACAGTATTTAAATTTTTTTTAACAAAAATAGAAAAGACTCAAAACGCACTAAACAGTAAAAAAAAACTTTTACAAATTTAACGTAATAAAGCAGTTTGTGGGTTCCAGGTAATGTCCTTAAAGTAACCTTGGCTGGCATCGACTCCTAGGTATGCTTAAGTAAATTAACCCATTACTTCCCAAGGTGAGAAATAAATGCATATTTAATGGTTTTATTGTTTATTACGTTTATAAGTACATCAAAAAAGAATAAAATACAGACAAAAAAAATCTTGATGAATTAGTTTACATTCCGTGAAATGTTGCGTCTACGCAACGTTGGGATTACTGAACTTCAATTTTACCAACAGTATAATGACACTAGAGTAGTAGCGTGAGTGAAACATTTTAAAACAATCAGCATGAAGATGCACTTGACATTTTTTACACATAAATTGTTGTACTTCTACATTGTCGACATCTTCTTCGACGTTTATTTTCGTGCTCCTCCATGACATCACCAATATTATCGAAGCGAATATTGGGTGGTAACGCGGTTTTGGATTGTCTCCCTAGATTTGTATTACCAGTACAATTTTGTAGCAGGTAAAGAATGATATCCAGACATTAATAATATACCAATAAATCTTTTTAGTTTTGCAACCGTGAGAGTAAATAAATGACGGTTATGGTCACGAGCATACTTTTCCGAAAAACTTACAATCTGTTTCCAAACTTCATCGCTAAAAAATAGGAAAAATACTTCAAAAGGTGTTTTTCCACTTACACGTTCTTCAATATTTTGTGTCATTGCTATTTCGTCACTTGTTGGAAAATTTTTATAAGTTGAACGTTCTTTTTTCCAAACTGGAATACATTTTGGTGACTTCTTTGACAGTCTTGGCTTCGTCGAAGTTGAAGGTCCGGGCTCATCTTGCGTATTTTCAGGTTCTGCGGGTATATAGGTGTGAATTTCATACGTTCCAGCGATATCAGTAGAAACAATATTATCGTAATCACCTAGCGCGTCATCATCTAGGCTTTTCTCGTCTGTAACATTGTCAACCGTTGGGGGAATATACACGGCATCGATTTGATTGGTATCTTCTAAATCCTCTTTCTCTTCTAATATACTCAAAATTTCTTGAGAAGATAGTGCTTGTTTCCAAGACATAATGTTTTAACTTTTCACTTTTTATTTACTAATTTTTGTACGTTTTTTTAGTAAATACTATGAGACACTGTTAGCTTGACGTTCTATGATCGACTAACTAAACTAACAAAAGAGCTTCTACTCTTTGAATAGCGAGAACTGATTGTTTATAATAAATTTCTAACATCAATCGCAAAGTGTGTAACAAGAACCACTTACTATGGTTTGTCCCAACGTTGCGTATACGCAACGCTTCCTGGAACTCTAAGATAAACAACGTGTGTAAGTAGTTTGGTCCAACTAAGTGATTTATATTATAAATAATATATCACTTAAGCTTTATACAGTGTAAAAAGTTTAGTTTTCATTCAATTAATATTTTTTATGATTGGATGATTATATCGATCTGTGGGTGACTGAATTAGCAGTTTTTGAAAAATAAAAATTAAATGTATATTTGTTTAAAAAAACCATTTAAGAAAAATTAATTCATCTCTTAGTTCTTGTTCTTGAAACTGGCTTACATTTCGTACATGTATTTCCTTCTTGTTAAAACAAAAAAAAATCCAATATAAAATGTTGCGTTTACGCAACGTTGGGTAAAGATGGGTTAAAGCAACTAAATGACACAGGTATTTTTACTTTTGCGTAAGTGCGTTTTGAGTCGGTTCTATTTTTGTTAAAAAAATTTATTTCTTACTTTTTAGTGATTTATCGCCACGTAACGTACTCGTACTATACTGTCATAGTATATTATACGGCACTTGTAGCCAAAAAGCTACCGATACTTACACAAAAACCGAAATCGCTGCAAGTGTGCCTATAAAATTTTAAGAGTTCCTTCAATTTTCCCAGAATATCATCATCAGATCCTAACATGATGACAATGGGGCCATCTTGGAAGTGTGCATGATTTGCATGTGCATGCTTTCTAATAAAAAAAAAGAATTATCAAAATCGGACAACTCTGTAATACATAAAAAAAATATATATGACGTGTCGAATTGGGAACCTCCTCCGTTTTTTTTCGTCGGTTAAAAATGACTTCCTAAAAGATAGAGAAAAATTTTAAGTGTTCAAGATTTTCAAAGGAGGCAAGGTTAAGAACCTATGGTTTAACGTTTGATTACAATCTCCTGTGAAATAAAGAGACCATGCAGTTTAAGCGAGGGTTCATTTGGATAACCATAACATATCTTAGATTATAATTGGTCTCCCTCCGTCATAGCAGTACGAAATCAATTTCTTAATCTAAGTCATATATTTAACATAAAGTCGATTACGCGATAACATATAATGCAGTAGTACATCATCAAAATAGGTCCACTACCACAGACCATCCAACTCTTTACACATTAAAACTATTTGAACTTATCTTCGTAGAATTTCCCTTAAATTATTCATCTGTCCCTTTAGTCCCCAGACAATATAGTTGTATAGAAACCATGGCGGTATTACCAAATAGCGGAGCCGACGAGATTCGAACTCACGTCTCTTTGGCTATCACTGTCAGAGCGTCCTACTTCTCTTTTTGTTTTATTTTTTATTATTAAATAAATATTAAATATTATAGGACAATAACACACATCGCTATATATAGCCCCAAAGTAAGCGTAAGTAGGTACTTAGCTTGTGTTATGGGTACTATGATAAGTGATCAATATTTTTATATATATTATACATTAATACTTATAATACATAGATAAACACCCAGGCACTGGAAAACATACATGCTCATCACACAAACATTTGTCCAGATGTGGGAATCGAACCCACAGCCTAGGACGCAGAAGCAGGGTCACTACCCACTGCGCCACTCGGCCGTCACCTACTGCTGGACTACGGATCCTGTACGAAGTTCAAAAGTTATACATGATATTACGTTTGATTTTAAGAAATGTCAGGTGAACGTATTTTTTTAGGTGTAGTTCCATCTATAGTCGACGTATTTTAAACTGAGCATCCGGTCACACTTACTGATCTTATAAAGAGAGGTGTAGCGATGTGCGTAAGAATTGTTGTTGTTGTACATATGATAACGGTATAGGTACGATCAATATGCTAAATTATATCAAATATTAATACGAGCAATTTTTCGAAAATAAAAAATGGTAATTTGTAAAATAACCGACGACTCACTTTAAAATTCTATAGTCGACGCATTTTAAACTTTCAAAAGTTACAATACTATCGAGCGCTCATATTAGAATGAGCCAATTAATTTTAGTATGAAATTGAAGAGCATAATTATCTTATTTACTACTAGTGCTAAAACTTACTTTCAACTCTTTTTATACACCTAGGGCTCTTTGAGTTTGTTCTCATATGCGGTTGGCTAACTGCCCCAGATAGCATGTGACGAACAAACATACATACTCGTACCACTACTCACCTTCAACTCCTTGTACACGTAGGATTCCTTCAGCTTATCCTCGTACGCAGTAGGAACAGCGCCCGTCTCGTGCGTCGCCGCGCCGGACAGCACCATGTCTACCGCCGCCTCCGCCGCTAGCATGCCTGTGACAAACAAACATACTTATAAATATCACTTTTCTTTTTCATATTATTAAAATATAAACGGCTGAAACTCACTTCACTGTTGTCGGAGTATGCCCGAGTGGACCTCGAATGGGTTCAAAATTAGTCGGGCATACTCCGACAACGTGAGTTTCAGCCATTTCTATTTTAATAATACGGAAAATACTACCGATAGTTTAAATTCTAATATCTTTTTCATATTCAAATTGTTAAATCTCCTTTTAATGAATTTTAACGCGCGTTTTGAAATCTTTCTCTTAACTAACTAACCTAATATGTCCGTTTTGTTATCTTTTTTAAATCAACAGTCTGGTCAACTGAACAAGACCGATGAGTAATAAACACTCTCTATAAATTTGATGGCGCGTTGACGCACGTCAAATGTGAACTTACCATCAGAAGCTTTTTTCTTTATTTCCTACTTGATTCAAAAACGCGCGTTATAATTTTGCCATTTGAACATACGCTAAACGCAAACGATCGCACGTAAACGCGCGCTTTGATCTTTATCTACCCAATGCCTTTAAACGAGCAATTCTTGTTTGTGTGTGTATATATATATATATTAGTACAGGATCCGTGGCCTATTTTTTCACTTGATTACTATCAAGCTAATTTTCCGTGAGTAGCTTCATTTTGATAAGACGCCCAACAATTTCCTGTGCGAAAATTTTTGATTGTGGTAGCTAACAGAGGTAGCAATGATAAAATATGTCGATTTGATGATTCTTCAATATTTATTACTAACTGAATTGTTTTTATTAAATCTTAAGAGAATTATCTAAATTATTTGAAAAAATATTTGTCCTACAAAATCTATGGTTTCATCAAAGAGTCCTCCCCCTCCAACATGTATTGATAACGAGATCACCAAAAATGATTACTAACCAGCTGATTTTTTTTTTATTACTTAGTTAATATATATATAATTTAACAGCCATATTGTCCTACAAATTTCGTGGTATGTTATCCCGGTCCTACGCTCAGAAATTGTTAATACCATAAGACCATTTTTCTCATTACTAACTGTAGGACAAAAATATTACATAATAGGTTAGTGTGTTCAATGCCCAAATAAAACAATGTCCTACAAAAAAACAGGTATGTATCACGAGTCCGACAAGAATTGTAATTTTTTCGTTTTCCTATTTCTAACATAAGATACAGTGAAAAAATCTTTTTTAAAATTTAAATAAGTTTATTTTTTAGGAAAATTAGGTACAAAAATTGGTGTATTGGTGTATTTATAGATAAAAAAAAAATTAATCTTCATCATATTCATCTGATGAATCTTCATAATCTTCGCTACTAACATCGCTGTCATCTTCATTTATTTCACTTTCCTCACTCGTGATATCTGACTCTGTAATAACATGAAAAAATTTAGTAAATTATATAATAATGAATAATCAATCAATAAATAACAATAGTATAAATAGGGTACCTTGTATTTCAGAAGATAATTCTTCAAAAGATGGACTTTGGGGACCATCAAACCAATAATATTCATATTTGCCATCAATTATTGTCCATCCAAAATTTTCCGGCAATTTTTCCGTGGGGCACCGCATATGTGCGTTACACCGTACATTGCAGATAAATGCAGTTCTTTTAATTTGTTGTAACAATTCTTCTTTTGTTGGTGGCAAACTGGAAGGATCATATCCTACGATTTTTTGTTTTAAAATTTTTTCATTTTCATTTTTTGATTTATATCCTTTTTCAAATAACTCGAACCGTCCTTTGTTGATATCATTTTTTGTTTTTAATGAATACACTCTGCATACATACTCTTCAATAATTTGAAATACCTCATTCGATGTTGTTAATGCTGTATTTTCAATCCGTAGGAGTTGAATAAAAGCCTCTTGAAATTTTTTATTTTTCTTTAAAATACTAAAAGGTCTCTTTTTTCCTTTATGAAAGAAAGCGGGATTATAATCATTTCCTGTAAAAATATGGCATATAGCGAGTGAACAAAATAATTGATCCCCAAGTTTTTCATACATTTCATTTATGTTTAAGTACATTTTTTTTACTCGTGCTTAAATTAATTATTATTTGAATTTCATCTTTTAAATACTTAAAATTTGCCAGCATTATTATTGGTATATCAGAATCCGTACAATGTATCTGCACACGATAGTTAGTATTAAATTGACAAATGTGGTATACAATTTTGGTATCAGCTTCTTCATGATAACACGATAGGTTATAGTCAATGACTCTTTTTATTTTATTTTCACTAGACACCTCATAAGTGTAACATTGATCATAGTTAAGTTTAACAGTTTTTAAAAATGCTCTGCGCACGCGTAACGGCGTGACTCAGCTGTTGTAGAAAAATACAGAAACCCAAGCGGCACAAAGTTTTCTTTGTTATTGTTTTGTTTAATTTCAGTTGACGTTCAGTAATTTTTTAACTTATTGTTGAGTGAAATCTACCAAAAAGTCAACATTTTTTTTCGCACGCTTGAGAAATAAATTGATTTTTAATTTCATGACTTTCCAATATATATTCAATTGGAGCACCGCAATAGCGTACCACGCTATTTTTACATCAAGGATCTGTACTACTACTTTTGACCGTAGGACCGGGACAACGTACCACGGAATTTGTAGGACAATATGACCGTTACATTATATAAATATTAACTAAGTAAAAAAAAAATCAGCTGGTTATTAATCATTTTTGGTGATCTCCTTATCGATACATGTTGGAGGGGGAGGACTTTTTGATCAAACCATAGATTTTGTAGGACAAATATTTTCTCAAATAATTCAGATAATTATCTTAAGATTTAATGAAAAACAATCCAGTTAGTAATTAATATTTGAGAATCATCAAATCGACATATTTTATTATTGCTACCTCTGTTAGCTACCACTATCGAGAATTTTCGCACAGGAAATTGTTGGGCGTTTCATTAAAACGATGCTATTCACGAAGATTCAGCTTGATAGTAATTATTTTTACATCAATGATCTGTACTACTACTTTTAAGCGTAGGAACCGGGATAACATACCACGAAATTTGTAGGACAATATGGCTGTTAAATTATATATACATTAACTAAGTAATAAAAAAAAAATCAGCTGGTTAGTAATCATTTTTGGTGATCTCGTTATCAATACATGTTGGAGGGGGAGGACTCTTTGATGAAACCATAGATTTTGTAGGACAAATATTTTTTCAAATAATTTAGATAATTCTCTTAAGATTTAATAAAAACAATTCAGTTAGTAATAAATATTGAAGAATCATCAAATCGACATATTTTATCATTGCTACCTCTGTTAGCTACCACAATCAAAAATTTTCGCACAGGAAATTGTTGGGCGTCTTATCAAAATGAAGCTACTCACGGAAAATTAGCTTGATAGTAATCAAGTGAAAAAATAGGCCACGGATCCTGTACTATACATATAATAATTTAAAAATATAATAAAATATACAGCAAAATACGGAGGAAATCTCGTGCAACCAGGTACTTAATATTAATGTAAAGTCTGTTTGTTGTTCAGTAACCCACCGCTCTTCATAGCATTATGAGTGCCCTTGATCCGCGGCACGTTGAGGAAGCCAGCCGTGTCCCCCACCAGGCAACCCCCCGGGAACACGGGCACGGGCAGACACTGCCAGCCGCCTTCTACCAGCGCTCTGGCCACGGGTACATTAATGTAAAGTCTGTTTGTTGTTCAGTAACTCACCGCTCTTCATAGCATTATGAGTGCCCTTGATCCGCGGCACGTTGAGGAAGCCAGCCGTGTCCCCCACCAGGCAACCCCCCGGGAACACGGGCACGGGCAGACACTGCCAGCCGCCTTCTACCAGCGCTCTGGCCACGGGTACATTAATGTAAAGTCTGTTTGTTGTTCAGTAACTCACCGCTCTTCATAGCATTATGAGTGCCCTTGATCCGCGGCACGTTGAGGAAGCCAGCCGTGTCCCCCACCAGGCAACCCCCCGGGAACACGGGCACGGGCAGACACTGCCAGCCGCCTTCTACCAGCGCTCTGGCCACGGGTACATTAATGTAAAGTCTGTTTGTTGTTCAGTAACTCACCGCTCTTCATAGCATTATGAGTGCCCTTGATCCGCGGCACGTTGAGGAAGCCAGCCGTGTCCCCCACCAGGCAACCCCCCGGGAACACGGGCACGGGCAGACACTGCCAGCCGCCTTCTACCAGCGCTCTGGCCACGGGTACATTAATGTAAAGTCTGTTTGTTGTTCAGTAACTCACCGCTCTTCATAGCATTATGAGTGCCCTTGATCCGCGGCACGTTGAGGAAGCCAGCCGTGTCCCCCACCAGGCAACCCCCCGGGAACACGGGCACGGGCAGACACTGCCAGCCGCCTTCTACCAGCGCTCTGGCCACGGGTACATTAATGTAAAGTCTGTTTGTTGTTCAGTAACTCACCGCTCTTCATAGCATTATGAGTGCCCTTGATCCGCGGCACGTTGAGGAAGCCAGCCGTGTCCCCCACCAGGCAACCCCCCGGGAACACGGGCACGGGCAGACACTGCCAGCCGCCTTCTACCAGCGCTCTGGCCACGGGTACATTAATGTAAAGTCTGTTTGTTGTTCAGTAACTCACCGCTCTTCATAGCATTATGAGTGCCCTTGATCCGCGGCACGTTGAGGAAGCCAGCCGTGTCCCCCACCAGGCAACCCCCCGGGAACACGGGCACGGGCAGACACTGCCAGCCGCCTTCTACCAGCGCTCTGGCCACGGGTACATTAATGTAAAGTCTGTTTGTTGTTCAGTAACTCACCGCTCTTCATAGCATTATGAGTGCCCTTGATCCGCGGCACGTTGAGGAAGCCAGCCGTGTCCCCCACCAGGCAACCCCCCGGGAACACGGGCACGGGCAGACACTGCCAGCCGCCTTCTACCAGCGCTCTGGCCACGGGTACATTAATGTAAAGTCTGTTTGTTGTTCAGTAACTCACCGCTCTTCATAGCATTATGAGTGCCCTTGATCCGCGGCACGTTGAGGAAGCCAGCCGTGTCCCCCACCAGGCAACCCCCCGGGAACACGGGCACGGGCAGACACTGCCAGCCGCCTTCTACCAGCGCTCTGGCCACGGGTACATTAATGTAAAGTCTGTTTGTTGTTCAGTAACTCACCGCTCTTCATAGCATTATGAGTGCCCTTGATCCGCGGCACGTTGAGGAAGCCAGCCGTGTCCCCCACCAGGCAACCCCCCGGGAACACGGGCACGGGCAGACACTGCCAGCCGCCTTCTACCAGCGCTCTGGCCACGGGTACATTAATGTAAAGTCTGTTTGTTGTTCAGTAACTCACCGCTCTTCATAGCATTATGAGTGCCCTTGATCCGCGGCACGTTGAGGAAGCCAGCCGTGTCCCCCACCAGGCAACCCCCCGGGAACACGGGCACGGGCAGACACTGCCAGCCGCCTTCTACCAGCGCTCTGGCCACGGGTACATTAATGTAAAGTCTGTTTGTTGTTCAGTAACTCACCGCTCTTCATAGCATTATGAGTGCCCTTGATCCGCGGCACGTTGAGGAAGCCAGCCGTGTCCCCCACCAGGCAACCCCCCGGGAACACGGGCACGGGCAGACACTGCCAGCCGCCTTCTACCAGCGCTCTGGCCACGGGTACATTAATGTAAAGTCTGTTTGTTGTTCAGTAACTCACCGCTCTTCATAGCATTATGAGTGCCCTTGATCCGCGGCACGTTGAGGAAGCCAGCCGTGTCCCCCACCAGGCAACCCCCCGGGAACACGGGCACGGGCAGACACTGCCAGCCGCCTTCTACCAGCGCTCTGGCCACGGGTACATTAATGTAAAGTCTGTTTGTTGTTCAGTAACTCACCGCTCTTCATAGCATTATGAGTGCCCTTGATCCGCGGCACGTTGAGGAAGCCAGCCGTGTCCCCCACCAGGCAACCCCCCGGGAACACGGGCACGGGCAGACACTGCCAGCCGCCTTCTACCAGCGCTCTGGCCACGGGTACATTAATGTAAAGTCTGTTTGTTGTTCAGTAACTCACCGCTCTTCATAGCATTATGAGTGCCCTTGATCCGCGGCACGTTGAGGAAGCCAGCCGTGTCCCCCACCAGGCAACCCCCCGGGAACACGGGCACGGGCAGACACTGCCAGCCGCCTTCTACCAGCGCTCTGGCCACGGGTACATTAATGTAAAGTCTGTTTGTTGTTCAGTAACTCACCGCTCTTCATAGCATTATGAGTGCCCTTGATCCGCGGCACGTTGAGGAAGCCAGCCGTGTCCCCCACCAGGCAACCCCCCGGGAACACGGGCACGGGCAGACACTGCCAGCCGCCTTCTACCAGCGCTCTGGCCACGGGTACATTAATGTAAAGTCTGTTTGTTGTTCAGTAACTCACCGCTCTTCATAGCATTATGAGTGCCCTTGATCCGCGGCACGTTGAGGAAGCCAGCCGTGTCCCCCACCAGGCAACCCCCCGGGAACACGGGCACGGGCAGACACTGCCAGCCGCCTTCTACCAGCGCTCTGGCCACGGGTACATTAATGTAAAGTCTGTTTGTTGTTCAGTAACTCACCGCTCTTCATAGCATTATGAGTGCCCTTGATCCGCGGCACGTTGAGGAAGCCAGCCGTGTCCCCCACCAGGCAACCCCCCGGGAACACGGGCACGGGCAGACACTGCCAGCCGCCTTCTACCAGCGCTCTGGCCACGGGTACATTAATGTAAAGTCTGTTTGTTGTTCAGTAACTCACCGCTCTTCATAGCATTATGAGTGCCCTTGATCCGCGGCACGTTGAGGAAGCCAGCCGTGTCCCCCACCAGGCAACCCCCCGGGAACACGGGCACGGGCAGACACTGCCAGCCGCCTTCTACCAGCGCTCTGGCCACGGGTACATTAATGTAAAGTCTGTTTGTTGTTCAGTAACTCACCGCTCTTCATAGCATTATGAGTGCCCTTGATCCGCGGCACGTTGAGGAAGCCAGCCGTGTCCCCCACCAGGCAACCCCCCGGGAACACGGGCACGGGCAGACACTGCCAGCCGCCTTCTACCAGCGCTCTGGCCACGGGTACATTAATGTAAAGTCTGTTTGTTGTTCAGTAACTCACCGCTCTTCATAGCATTATGAGTGCCCTTGATCCGCGGCACGTTGAGGAAGCCAGCCGTGTCCCCCACCAGGCAACCCCCCGGGAACACGGGCACGGGCAGACACTGCCAGCCGCCTTCTACCAGCGCTCTGGCCACGGGTACATTAATGTAAAGTCTGTTTGTTGTTCAGTAACTCACCGCTCTTCATAGCATTATGAGTGCCCTTGATCCGCGGCACGTTGAGGAAGCCAGCCGTGTCCCCCACCAGGCAACCCCCCGGGAACACGGGCACGGGCAGACACTGCCAGCCGCCTTCTACCAGCGCTCTGGCGCCGTACGCTATGCGAGTGCCACCTGAAACAGAATAATATGTTATAAATCTTTATTGGTATTATCTATCTGTACTTAAAATAAAACCATAATACGTTAAATTCTGAAACTTAAACATATTTTTGTCATTTTTATTGCAGGGCACTATACAATCGATGCTGAACACAAAAAATGAAACTTTTTTAATTTTTGTCTGTGTGCCTGTCCGTATCATTGCCAGCCGCGATTTACGCCGACACTACTAAAGGAATTCAAATGAAACATGGCAAGATTTATTTCTATCACGCGGGCGAGATAGAACTAATAAAAATAGAGAAAAGTAAGGGGGATAACACGCCACCCGAAGGTACCCCAGCCGCAACATCACACCAAGATGAAAATTTAAAACGAGAGAGTTATGAAACATTTTGAATTTTAATTATACGTTCAATGTCAACCTACCCTCAAACATAGGTTTCACATACGGATGTGTTTTGAACCTCTGGAACTCTCTGAAGGGGCTGATGTATGGGTTCACATAGTCCAACCCCACCACGAACCCCACAGCCACCAAGGGAGCTTCCCCTTCCTCCACGTTTAGATGATATATGAACGACCCCCCATATGTGTTCTTATCTAGCGGCCATCCTATGGTGTGTTCTACTAAACCTGGTTTGTGATTCTGAAACATAAAAAAACTTTTTAATAGAGTTTACAAAACCTATATAAATTGTTATCACACAATGATCCATTACAAAGGATTGGAGCTGAGACCCACCAAACTGCTCCTATGTGGATTGGTGTCAATGGTTTTACTTACTAATGTTCTTACATACATAGCATCACGCCTCGTTCCAATAGGGGTAGGCAGAGACTACATCCTTCCATTTGCCACGGTCCTTGCATACCTCCTTAGCTTCTTCCACTCTCATAAATCCTTTCATACAAGTTCGTCGGTTTAGGGTACTCTTGACCTGGCCAATATTTAAAATGTCCTGAATTTGGTCCAGGAACATTCGCCTAGATCTTCCCCCTCCAACATTTCCATTCACTGTCTCCTTATAAATCTCTTTTGTTAATCTTCTTTTATGCATTCTGTCTACATGCCCAAACCATCTAAGCATCACTTTCTCTATTTTAGTCACTACATCATCTTTTACACCACACTGTTCTCTTATTATAGTATTGTTAACTCTGTCACTCAGTTTTATTCCGCGCATACTCCTCAACGCTCTCATCTCTACTGCATTTATTTTACTTTTATGCTTCTTCTGCCATACCCAACTTTCACTACCATACATAAGTGTGGGCACCAGCACACCTCTATGCACAGTCAGTCTTGCCTTCTAGGACACTCTCTGGCTATTCATAAATGCATGTAGAGCACCATTCACCACATTTTCAGCATATACTCTTCCTTCAATATCACTCTCACACGTTCCATCTTTCGTGTATTTACTACCCAGGTATACACACTCTTTTACCTCTTCCACTTTCTCTCCTTTGTTGTTAATAAAATGTTGTTATAACCAAAACTAAATGTCAAAATGAATGTTTAGGCGAACTTTCGTAGAAAAATCAGCATTCTCCTTTATATCTTTAACATTATCTAACAAAGGGTTGAACGAAATTAATATCTAGACCGAAGACAAGTTTCCCATATACCTCAAAGAAAATAAATACAAAAAAATTTGCTTCATTCTTTAACATCGAAGACCAATCAAACCTTCTATTTCTAAGCCAAACTCTTTACCGGTTCCCTTATTTACCTACGGAACCATGGTGTATTCCCATGACTTGGGCTGACCAAATATTAGCTTATACATATAACATTACCAAGGTCTGGCTATCATGGGCTTTTAGACCTATAAAATTTACTAAAAAAGGGCGTAACACTCAATCGTAAAATTAGATGAGTACATACCTCTGGCTTGACTTCCCATAGCTCTTTCAATCCTATCCCGTACGACTGTGGCTCGCTTTTCTCTCTAAGGTTATATTTACTGGACACCATCTTTGTTAAATGTCCATGGCAACCTGTAAAATAGATAATTTGAGATGAATATCTTAGCATTCCATGGATTCACCGTGCGGGTGCCGGGTCCATCGCGTGGCTGAGAGAAAAACTCCGAACAGAGCCCGAGACTTGTGACACGGGAGTAGGTTTAAGGGTACCCTTTGTGACGCGCGTCAACACTCACCTCCTCTGTTCAAGTTATTCTCCCTGCCCAGCCAAATTCGGAAGGACCCTACTAGAGCAGCTTTGGACACTCGTTCCAATATGGAGCTTACTGCACTTCTAGTTAGGCCAAGGTCTTTTAGCAGGTTGTAGAGAGACTTCGCTGGTATACCCCTCGCACCCACTTCTACCGCGTATAAACTAACCACATAGCCATTTTTGGTTAGTTCATTAGTAAGGTCATAGTATTTATTCACTTTGAATACATGGTCTTTAGGGATGTTTGTTTCCCATGGCACTGTAAGCTCAAAAAGTACTATATGTTTGAATTGTTTTTTATTTTTTGATAACTATTGATTCTTAGAATTTAGATTTTAATAAAGCAAAGCTTAAACGCCTACTCCAAGCTTAGCTTGAATGACTGACTGATGAAAACTGAATGTTTAAGTAGTTTGATACAGTGCCCCAAATACTAAAACATCACTCAAATATTAAGAATCCCTTATAATAGGTACTGAGCATTTGTAACCTGTCTTTTTTGTCATTTCAAGTTATCCCTGGACTGCAATCACACCTGATGGTAAGTGATGACACAATCTAAGATGGTAGCAGGCTAACTTGGCAAAAGTAGGATAATATCCACACTCCTTCGGTTTCTACACAACATCATACCAGAATGCTAAATCGCTTGGCGGTACGTCTTTGTCGGTAGAGTGGTAACTAGCCACGTCTGAAGCCTCCCACCAGCCATTTGCACATTCTTAAATTCAATTATTATGACTCAGACATCAAATTTGAATAACACTTAAATTGAAACAGGAGGTTTTAGTGATTGCTGGATTTAAGGCATTTGATTATTTGGGCATTCAATTTTCCCAAACACTTCATGTGCGAGTACACATTTGTCTATTACCTTCAGCGAATATGGTGATTTTGGAATGGAACTCCATGCCTCTCTCGAACATGTCCTTGGGGCTACCGTCCTTAGCTATGCCCACGTCACCAGTGGCCACGCCTTTGAGCGATCCATCGTCACGGTATAATAGCTCTGCGCCCGCGCAGCCAGGCCACACCTGATAGTATAGTATTTTTATAAAATGACGTAAAACCATGAAAATCAAAAGTAATATCAAAAATTGCAGAGCCAGTGGGACTCACACTTTACTATCGCTGTTAAAACTTCCTGGACCACGTAATATGCGGATTGTGTACTGCCAGTTAAATTTTTAAGTGGTATTTGTATATTCTTATTAAACATTGTTTACTTTTATTTAATACTCACTTCAGCACCTACTGCCTCAGCTTGTTCAGACATCCATCTCACCAAGTGTCCCAGTCTCACAACATAGTTACCATGATTGTAGTTTGGCAAACCTGGAACATTATGTAAATAACAGTTTTATCTACTTGCTCGTGGAAACAAAATTTGTCTTTTCATTTACTTTAAAATAATGTGTCTCATTTTTAACCAACTTCAAAAAAAAGAAAGTCATCAGGGATCAGTGACTTGGTTAACACAGACTCACTGATTTTGAAAAAATTTTTTTTTTATTTGAAAGAGTATGCATCAAGATTGTTTTCATAGAAATAAAAAGAAATTTGTTCGGGAGTTATGTTTTCTGAAAAACACGATATAGGTTTTTCAGAAAACATAACTCTCGAACAAATTTCTTTTTATTTCTATGAAACAAAATTGCACATTTATGCTTTTCTGTTACTTTTTATTGGTGCTTTTATGGTTACTATAAAAGTCGTTTTTATCCTCAAATGATGATGAAATCTAAAGGTAACAAAAGGAACTTAGTACTGATTTGGGCATCAAAGTAAACTAAGTAATTAAACAAAAAGAAATGAAAAAAAAACTCTTAAAAAAAAGGGTTTTATCTAATCTAGCTGAGCATTCAGCTCTACTATCAGTGAAAAGGTTATGTATATTAAGTATATGGTGGAAAGGTTCATTGTAATTTGATTCTTACCAGGGAACACAGGTATGGGTATCCTCCCACTCTTAGTCAACAGTCCAAACTTGTCAGAAGTGACCGGTGTGTTAACGGGAGCTCCTTTCTCCTTCCAGTCAGGTATCAGCTCATTAAGAGCTACAGGATCCACGCAAGCTCCTGAGAGTATGTGTCCACCAGCCTCTGCTGCCTTTTCTAGTAGTGTTACTCTTAGTTCCTGTAATATGTTTAAAGGTTTTTTTTATAATAATAAAGATTTTTTAGAATAATTTCTCAGATTCATTGGATTGGTTGGTCACAGTCTTTTCAAATTTTTTTTATATTTACTGTTGTAATTAATCCCTCAGGCTGCAGAGGTCTCAACTCATTGAGAGCTTATGTTGAATGTAAGCTACATAAATATCAAATATTTTAAAACTTTTTAATAATTTTATTTTCATTATTATTGCTATTGTGACAAAAACCAGTCTCAATCAGAATATTGATAGAGAAAGTAGAAACATGTGTACAAATTTGTTATCATAACTAGACTAGAAACAAAATATATAATTTTTATGTCAAACACTTGTCCCTATATTACTCTAAATAATATACCGTATACCTGATGTTGATCATACAAAAGCATTTTTTGCAGTTAACTATTGTGATAGTGAGCCATTAAAACAGGCTGATAATGATGATGATGATGATGATGAAGTGATTATTTTACAAAAATGTACATACAGCTCCCTTTTCCTCTGCAATCTGTCGTGCCCTGATAGCAGCAGCCATGCCGGCCGGGCCGCCGCCTATGATGAGGATATCGGTCTCCTCTGCTACTCGCTCCATGCTTACATCTGATGATAACATTAAATCATTTATTTGTTTCATTAAATGGAAACACATTTTGTTGCATACTGTACTAGTTCTGTTGTGGTAGGTAATCACTTTTTTCACTATTGTAAAACAAAAGTAAAACTATGAGATGTAAGAATACTTGTCCACTTTCACATACCGGTCCTTGATCATTTTATTCTTTTAATAAAATGGCCAAACTATAGTTTAAAACAAAGTCAGTAGATAATTAAGATATTTACAAACACGCTTCACACTTTCACGCACAACGACCAACATAGTGGCCCAATGCGGAAAAATCTGGGAAGAAAGAAGAAGAAAGGCATACGTAATTCAAAATGTTTTATGCACATAATCCTGTAAGTATGAATTATATATGCATTTGTTTGTTGTTTGTAGATATTTTTGGGTAGATTAAATGTAGAACATAAAGTGTTAGGTATCTACAACAGTGCCAAATTATTATCAGAGTAAAACGAGATAACAGTAGGTTATTTACAAATGAAATGTCCGTTTAAAACTTACCTTTCCATCTTGGATCTTTTTCGCGGGGGTGAATCGTATAATGAGTTGTTATCTTGGGATAATCTGAATACAGCCGTCGAACAGCATTTGTTAGCCTCCCCACTGAAAAATAAATCACCTTTCCTAACTTCTAATCGAAAGTTTATAACCAAAACAATTTTTGATGGGTTAAATGAACTTTGAACTCCTATATTTGAATTTAACATTGCGTAATGGAAATTTTGAACAATGCACATATTAGACACTCAAGATAAATAAATGACTGTTTAAAATTATTTTCTAAACAAGTAGAACATAAAATCAAAAAGTTATCGTGGTTTTTTTTTCGAACAGCTGATAAGTAACATCACTGGGATACAAGTGTTTTTACAAATGACGTAGTTAAAAAAATATTCTTATTACAAATTCACATTATCACTTCAACTTTTCGAGAGGTTATTAAGTTATAATTAAGTTCTTCACGTTTAAAAATAAATTATTTACCCTGACGAGACGAACTAACAAGTGCTGTCGCCATTTTTACAAAAACATACATTCCGTTTCTTCTCATTCGAAACATCCTATTTTACGAATGTCAAATATTGGTTAATTTTGTATGACATTGTTTTTTTACGATTGGTTAAATACGAATTTTAAAATATAAATGTGCATATAAATATGTCTACATTTTCAAAAAAGTAAAGGCATCTTGGGAATTTCGGTATAAAATGTAGCCTATGTGTTATTCTGATGTATAAGCTATATTGTGGTAAAGTTTAATTCAGTAGTTTTTACGTGAAAGAGTAACAAACATCCATACATCCATACATCCATACAAACTTTCGCCTTTATAATAGTAGTAGGATACAGTGCGTTGAAATTCTCGACTGCGATCATTTTAATATGACAGTTTCTTTATTGAAATGGAACGTCTAAGCGCGCCAAATTTAAATTATACCTAATTGTAAACATTGTATGAAACTAAATAACTATATTTAAAAGATTTAAAACCTCTGTCGGCACTAAAATAAACCTAGAATACGGAGTCTGCTTTACTTTTATCTACTCTATCTTGAAACTCCATAAAAATCGTTACAGTATTTCTATTTAGACAATTTTTTCCAGTTTGGTTACTCATATTTACCACCCCAACTCAACCACAATACTAGTAATTAGCGATTTTGTATATTGTACAGACTATGGTATAGAAATAGCAATATCTTACAAGGTTCTTAGTGAGAAACCTCTATAATGTTCCACCATGCATATTTCTGTCGCTAAACATCATTACATATAACTTTATTTTTCATTATAAATAATTATGGTTGCTTTATTTTTCACTATAAAATGAGGTTATATTTAAGACATGCGTGGCAGCATTTCGTAGGTCATGCAAGTATATTCTTATACAGTTTTAGGCGATGCTCTTATAAACAGATACATTTATGTTTTAATAAAAAGTACAAATATTGAAAAAGAAATTTATTTTATTAATCACGTTACATTAATAGATTAAACAAACTTATAGCACATTTAATAAAACAAGCACGGATCTTCATTTCACTGGTTTCATCTGCCACAAACCGTCATTCAAGTAATGGCAGTTCTCTATTCCTACGCCTTTGTTGACTTTGGCTCTGGAAAAAACATAATAATCAATATTAATGATGATATAAAAAACAATTATCCAAGTCTTATAGTAAACTAGCTTTTGCCCGCGACTTCGTTCGCGTGGAATTAGTTATTACGGCAGCCTAATTTTTCTAAGCTTTGAATGTCATATTTATTAATATCTAATCAACTGCCTTTCAAAATGACGATACTTTCATACAACATTTCATCCCCCCTTTAACCCCTTACAACCCTTTTTTCGCTATTAAAAGTAGCCTATGTCCTTTTTCAGGCTCTAGACTTACTGTGTACCAAATTTCATTTAAATCGGTTCAGTAGTTGTAGAGTGAAAGCATCGCATTTATAATACTAGTTAGGACTAGTTAGGATGTAAACCTATTCGGGTTTGGATCACAAGGTCCTAGGTTCAAATCCTGGATTGGGCTATGGAATAATATACTTAGTAAGTTAAGAAATAATTCTAAACCATAACTTTGAAAGCTAGTGTTAAGTCCTTGTGCCTCAGAGAGCACGTAACCCTGTTCATCAACGTCTGATAGTGTTCCATTAAAGAAATAAACAATAGCACCCTAAACCCACCGTCCTCTATTGGAGCAGCCTGTTGGGTCTAAGTTTTACATCTCTCTCTCTCTCCAATAAGGAGAGACCTGGGCCTGTAGTGGGCCATTAATGGGCTGGTACGTATATATATATATATATATATATAACTTTGCGGTAGCTTGAAAGGAAACACCCTAACACCACACGACCACCTATCATCACAGCTCGCTAAGTTAAATGCGGTCATAAAAATCTAAGTATTTTAGTTTAGGACCCAAGGACTAAGATTTGGGGATGAAGAAAGTCAAAATCATAACTAATAACAAAAGGAGATGTCCCAAAACTGCCCCAGAATGGTTTTATATAAAAAAACACCTAGAGACCTAACATAATAAACGAAATAAAATAGCTTTGTAATAATCATTATTCTTAAATATATAAATCGAAACGTTGGAACTAGCGGGGTTTTTTAAATAAACCTTAAAAATTAATTATTTTTATTTCCTATTGAGCGGTTTAACCCGCGCAGATGTTTGTGTTTATTGGGATAAAAAGAAGTATTTGTGCTCCATCTGCCAGATATGCTATATATGCCAAACTATTATCTATTTCAATGTCAAATTCTATCCAGATTTGTTTAGCCGCTGAGCCGTGATTGAGAAATACACGTTAATATTGATGTTTGCATACAAAATGTATAAAGAAATTATTTTTTTTCATAACATTTTGATTTCGGTAGTTCAGATAGCACTCAATATGACATAAGAAAATAATTATTTCACTTTGTGTTCGTTAAATTACCTATAACAATATTTTTACTAAAATAACTTTTATGGCAGGTAAGATGTTATGGTACTGATTATGCAATGACCTCTCTATCTAGGGCCAAATGTACTATTTATTATTTAACTAGCGACCCGCCCCGGCTTCGCACGGGTGCAATGGTGGTACCGCTATGGTACCGCGGAGCGCGGAGGCACACGTACGCCCACGCGCTCTCCTAACCGCTCGCTTTGTCCCTGCATTTTGAATCTTATTATTATATTGGAAAATATTCACTTAAATTACATGCTGTAAATGGTAGTAATCCATATTAAATGCACAAAATATTTAAGACACTTAATTGGATAAGGATTAATGCAGTATTGCTTAAAATCGCTTCGTAAATAAGTTACTTTTGCTTGAAAGTAATAAGTCACTTTTGGTTCAAAGTAAAAGATAAAAAATGGTTAAAAGAGATAGACATATACCATTGCGGACTTTTTTGTTTGTTTTGTGGACTGTAGTAGGTACATTATTTTGATATAATATATCGTAGGGTTTAGCCAGCGTTTGCAATGTAAGCACAAAAAATGCTCTTATATTATGCATGTATTATACACATAAACCTTCCTCTTGAATCACTCTATTTGATAAAAAAAACTGTATGAAAATCGAATGCGTAGTTTTAAAGATTTAAGCATACATAGGGACAGACAGAAGAAAGCGACTTTGTTTTATACTATGTTTGTTGTTTATGTACTTTGTTTGTTCATTAGGTAGGAACCATAGGGGGCGTCCATAAATTACGTGAGGTGTTAAGGTACGTTGGAGAAAGTTTCAAATATCAATTTTTTTTTTGATTGAAACAAAAAAAAATATACTATTTTGGTCTATTTAATCCAGATTGTACATGCTTAAGATAAAGAACACTTATAATTAAACTCTCAGCAATATTGATTACTAGTCTTACCTAGCGTAAAAAATGGATGCAAGGTTGGCCGTAAGAAACTCACTTTTGAAAATGAGATTGGGTGGGGGAGGGGGTTGAATAAAATCTCACACGTAATTTATGGACGCCCCCTTACTTGTTTCCAAGATTAATCACAAATTTATGTTACACGTTTATGATTCACTTTTCTTATCTACAGAGAAAATGGTGAACTTTGAAGTCTTGTTATGAAGTTTATAAAGGTTATCGATTTTCGTCGTCACTAATGTAAACATAATCATTTGATTTAAATAATAAATAACATCTTAAATGAAATAATAAAAAAAATACTATTTGGTAATATATACGTGCCTTGACCACATTAGACGAAGGTTACGGTGTCAGTTAAGACAAGGAACTTACTTGGCGTCATTGATATAGGGTTGCCATCTGCAATCTTTGAAATCCAGAATTTAAATGAAGTAATACCAGGACATTTCAGTTTTAAGACAGGACGATGTATAATGCAGCACCTAATTGTAATATGCACTGAATAAAACAACTAAAAGCAATTACATCTTTTCTTATAATGTTCAATGAAATTAATTTCTTTTTAATGTTCATAATTTTTTATAAAGAATCATGACTTTCAAACGCGCAGAGCGGGCCCACTAAGTGACAACATGATTAGTGGCACGCGAAATTTTTAAGCATAGATCCTTAAAAAAGACTGTAAAACCCCAGGACGATGCTTATAAACTATCCAGGATAGTCCAGGACACCCCAAAAAGCAGGAAACGTCCTGGGAAAATAGGACGATTGGCAACCCTACATCAATATAATGAGACGACAAGCGCATTTTTTTGGTCACTAGTACAACACTGCCATAATCTACAAACGAGTTCCTTGTTCCAGATTAATTCAGTCGTGGAATACTTCGTCACTTACGCCAATTAACTTATATCAGTACTAGAGTAAGCCACAATTTCACCGTCGTTTCCGTAAAAAAAGGGATGATTTCAGGCGTGATCGTAGCTAAGCGCTAGCCTATACCCTATATATAAAAAAAAATAAAAAAAAAAAAATTGGGGATAAAATGTAGCCTATGTGTTATTCTCATGTACAAGCTGTATTATTGTAAAGATTTTTAATTTTTGCGTGAAAGATTATTAAACAAGAAACCATTCATACATACAAACTTTCACTTTTTTTACATGACAAGGATATACAAACATCCATACTCCACACATCCAGAAAATAACCAGCAATTTTTACGCCCTTGCTAGCGTAATAATAGGATTTCATCAAAATCCATTAAGTGACTTTTTATAAGGTATTTTAACAAAGAACATATCATTTCTCCATCCAGAGTTTCGCCTTTTACTTGAGTACAGATGGCACTCCGTAGAAAGATAATGCCCACAACAAGCGTGTGTTGTTTCCCTTTTTCCACACTGCTTTTCTCCATCCTTACCCCTAACCTGACGAACAAGTATGCGACGCCTACAGCACAAAAATATGACGCCTACAGCAAAAATATTGTGTTTTTTCTCCTTGACAACGCTGCCCTTTTCCACTTAGTAAAATTGTCAGTTACGCCAATCTACTTACATATCCTCAGTAGACAAAGAATTATAATGTCCACAGCAAGCGCATGTTCCTTCCATCCATCCCATCACTGTTACAACACTTTCTTTGTCCATTTATACCATATATGCCCCAATTATCATCAGTCTTAAAGGTAAAGTTGTTATTTATGTCAATCTACCTACATGTCCTCAGTAGAAAGCGAAGTAATGCCCACAGCAAGCGCATGTTCTTTCATCTCAGCCATCACAGCCACAACGCTGCCCTTATCATCTTGTGACATCCATGCCCAAAATATCATTAGACTTTAGTCAAATTGTTAGTTACGCCAATCAACTTACTTATCCTCAGTAGAAAGAGAAGTAATGCCCACAGCAAGCGCATGTTCTTTCATCTCAGCCATCACAGCCACAACGCTGCCCTTATCATCTTGTGACATCCATGCCCAAAATATCATTAGACTTTAGTCAAATTGTTAGTTACGCCAATCAACTTACTTATCCTCAGTAGAAAGAGAAGTAATGCCCACAGCAAGCGCGTGTTCTTTCATCTCAGCCATCACAGCCACAACGCTGCCCTTATCATCTTGTGACATCCATGCCCAAAATATCATTAGACTTTAGTCAAATTGTTAGTTACGCCAATCAACTTACTTATCCTCAGTAGAAAGAGAAGTAATGCCCACAGCAAGCGCATTTTCTTTCCTCTCAGCCATCACAGCCACAACGCTGCCCTTTTCCACTTGTGACATCCATGCCCAAAATATCATTAGACTTTAGTCAAATTGTTAGTTACGCCAATCTACTTACATATCCTCAGTAGAAAGAGAAGTAATGCCCACAGCAAGCGCATTTTCTTTCCTCTCAGCCATCACAGCCACAACGCTGCCCTTTTCCACTTGTGACATCCTTGCCCAAAATATCAGATTTTAGTCAAATTGTTAGTTACGCCAATCTACTTACATATCCTCAGTAGAAAGAGAAGTAATGCCCACAGCAAGCGCATGTTCTTTCATCTCAGCCATCACAGCCACAACGCTGCCCTTATCATCTTGTGACATCCATGCCCAAAATATCATTAGACTTTAGTCAAATTGTTAGTTACGCCAATCAACTTACTTATCCTCAGTAGAAAGAGAAGTAATGCCCACAGCAAGCGCATGTTCTTTCATCTCAGCCATCACAGCCACAACGCTGCCCTTATCCATCTTGTGACATCCATGCCCAAAATATCATTAGACTTTAGTCAAATTGTTAGTTACGCCAATCAACTTACTTATCCTCAGTAGAAAGAGAAGTAATGCCCACAGCAAGCGCATGTTCTTTCATCTCAGCCATCACAGCCACAACGCTGCCCTTGTCATCTTGTGACATCCTTGCCCAAAATATCAGATTTTAGTCAAATTGTTAGTTACGCCAATCAACTTACTTATCCTCAGTAGAAAGAGAAGTAATGCCCACAGCAAGCGCATGTTCTTTCATCTCAGCCATCACAGCCACAACGCTGCCCTTGTCATCTTGTGACATCCTTGCCCAAAATATCAGATTTTAGTCAAATTGTTAGTTACGCCAATCAACTTACTTATCCTCAGTAGAAAGAGAAGTAATGCCCACAGCAAGCGCATGTTCTTTCCCCTCAGCCATCACAGCCACAACGCTGCCCTTGTCATCTTGTGACATCCATGCCCAAAATATCAGATTTTAGTCAAATTGTTAGTTACGCCAATCTACTTACATATCCTCAGTAGATAAAGAAGTAATTCCCACAGCAAGCGCGTGTTCCTTCCCCTCAGCCATCACAGCTACAACGCTGCCCTTTTCCACTTGTGACATCCTTGCCCCAGGTGACGTCAGACCGGGGCACATTATGTTTGCCCCGCTGAGAACGAATCGAATTGCCCCTTTGTCTACTTGCTCCATTGGGAGGAAGAAGGGGTCTGAAAATGAAATATGGTGTCAATTATTGTATTGTCTTACTAATTTACAAGCGAACCAAGAGTGCAATTCTGTACTTTGTCGTATCTTTACTTATACGAGTACGTTGTTGAATTTGATGGCTTCCGTATTGCAGTGGTATGCGCAGTAGATTTATAAGAAGAAGTTCCTGACTTTGATTTCCAGCGAGGCCGATTGAGATTTTCTCAATTTGTGCTACTTACCACAGTGCCGGCAAAGACAAAACGCCAAGCGATTTAGCGTTCCGGTACGAAGTCGTGCAGAAACTGAAAAGGGTGTGAATTCTCACCCTACTTCTAACAAATTCGCCCGCTTTGCAAGTCCTAACTTATGCCTACTGAATAAAAAAAAGGAAGGGAAATGTTGTTGTTCTAGACTTCCCTTAATCTACATGTAAAATCCGCATGAAAATCCGTTGAGTAACTTCCGCGGGTAGACAATCAAGAGTTCCTAAATATATTTTTTGTATAAATTGCTTTGATCTAACTCAATTTTTTAAAATTTAATTCAAAGTGTTTACAGATACTTGGTTTGTAGTTTTTTAATTTTTATACAGATATATCTATTACTAGCTGTCCCTCGCGACTTCGTCCGCGTGAAAACCTCTTAGGTACCCTTCTAATTTTAAAGACAGACTTTATATATGCTCATGCTCATTCCCGCTCCCCCTCTCAATTTAATTTTTTTATAGTTTCCCGTCAACCAATATCCTTCGTCCCGTCCCGTGTACTAAAGATCTAAATTTTTGTTAAACATTGTACGATATTATAATACATTCGACAACATTTGATTACCATAAAAACGTATCTCGTGAGTTAATCTTAAAAGATAGACATATACTGTCGTGGACATTTTTTTAGATCATTTCAAGAGGAATAATTCCTTTACACATATATTTTTGGTATCTTGAACCGTTTTCGCAGCGCACGCAGCGGAAGCCCTCAAGGATGAATATTTTCCGTTTTTCTCACATTTTCCATTATTTCTTCGCTCCTAATAGTTGCAGCGTGATGTTATATAGCCTAAAGCCTTCCTCGATAAATGTTCTATTCAACACAAAAAAGAATTTTTCAATTCGAACCTAGTTTCTGAGATTAGCGCGTTCAACCAAACAAACTCTTCAGCTTTATAATATTAGTATAGATTATTTGAGCAAACTTTGACTGGATTTGGCATGCTGAATAACATAATATGTAAAGATCATTTAAGCTTTACACAATTTAGGACCTTTTTAAATGTCCCAGCCGTCAAAAACTTAATGGTAGGTTCTCTTTTCTCACCAGCTTTATCTTTTTGCACCAGCTATTTTTTTTTTTATCGATTACAAGTTGGCTCTTGACTGCTATCACACCTGATGTTAAGTGAGGATGCAATCTAAGATGGAAGCGGGCTAACTTGTTAGGAGTGGGACGAAAATCCACACCCCTTTCGGTTTCTACACGACATCGTACCGGAACGCTAAATTGCTTGGCGATACGTCTTTGTTGGTAGGGTGGTAACTAGCCACGGCGAAAGCCTCCCACCAGCCAGACCAAGACAAATTAAGAAAAATCTCAATCTGCCCCACCGGGAATCGAACCCAGGACCTCCGTCTTATAAATCCAGCGCGCATACCACTGCGCCACGGAGGTCGTCAAATTTGAACCAATTTGAATGTTGAAGGATATCTCTGGTACCAGTAGTTATATATACCTAAAAATAATGATTTCTTTTCGTTAAGAAGAGGAAATGTGTCGGAAAAAGTTGATTAAATATATAAGACTACCTATGTGTCAATATCTCCAAATAAAAAAATTTTCTCATGTAACTATTTCTTACATTTATGTAACAGCCTCAGAGTGGGCATCCATGGTCCCTCCCTGTGACGGAAGAACAACAGCTCGCCAGCGCTGTTCACCATGATTTCTATGTGATCGTGACTGAAATAAAAACATAAATTATTTTTAAAAAGTGTGACTGACTTATATTACAGTCGTAAGGGCTGCAGCCTGCATACAATGAAAACGATTGTCCTATTTATTTGCCAACCTAAAAGTACTATTTGCCTAAAGGTATACTTTTTTTTATTTATTGCAAGTTAGCCCTTGACTAGAATCACCTATTTATTTGCCAACCTAAAAATACTATTTACCTAAAGGTTTTCTTTTTTTATTTATTGCAAGTTAGCCCTTGACTAGAATCACCTATTTATTTGCCAACCTAAAAATACTATTTGCCTAAAGGTTTTCTTTTTTTATTTATTGCAAGTTAGCCCTTGACTAGAATCACCTATTTATTTGCCATTTACCTAAAGGTTTTCTTTTTTTATTTATTGCAAGTTAGCCCTTGACTAGAATAACCAATTTATTTGCCAACCTAAAAATACTATTTGCCTAAAGGTTTTCTTTTTTTATTTATTGCAAGTTAGCCCTTGACTAGAATAACCTATTTATTTGCCAACCTAAAAATACTATTTGCCTAAAGGTTTTCTTTTTTTTAATTTATTGCAAGTTAGCCCTTGACTGCTATCACATCTCAGGGTTAGTGATGATGCAATCTAAGATGGAGGCGGCTTGTTAAGAGTAGGATAAAATCCACACCCCTATCGATTCCAACAAGTCGTAACGGAACGCTTAATCACTTGTGCGTCGTTGTTGGTAACTTGCCACGGTTGAAGCCTCACACCAGCTGGACCTACCTAGCAGCTAGACCTGGACCATTTTAAAAAATTTTAATCGACCCAGGTGGGAATCGAACCCCGAATCTCTTACTATCAAGACTATTACTACTTTTTGGAGTTTCTGGTGCTACTGAATACTACTTTGTTTTTTACATTTCAGTTTTTTGTACTCCATACGTTCTAATGAAAGGAATTTATGTATTTTAAAAATTGTCAAGTCCATAGAACAAAATCACACATGTCCCCAACCAATTAGTTCTTATTAGCATCCGCGCGTCATGGAATAGTAAAACTATATTGACCTTCATGACGACACATTTCTAATCTAGTCATAAAGTCCCTCCTACCTATCAACATGCCAGCAGTGTTAGATCGAAAACATTCAACTGAATTTGTATGTTATTTCCATGTAGTCAAAGTCCAAATTTGCTTATCATACGTTTATAACGCCCACGCATCAAAAATAATTTCATTAGGATGGATGTAGCGTTATCCGCCAGTTCAAAACGTGGCTAAGTTTAATTTAGTTGGTTTATGGACTTCATGTGAATTGAGGCGAATATAGAGGGACATTTTATACAGAACCTACGCATTTAAGTCTTTAATCTATGTACTCAAATTCAAAATATCTTGGCTCCAGTGGTTATAACACATACTTTGTTTAGACGGAGAATAAAGGGGTGTATTAGGCATCGTAAAAGACAAGATCAATATAAAATATTTTTTTAACAAAAAATAGAACCGACTCAAAAGTAAACAACGCACTAAAAAGTAAAAAATAACTGTGTCATTTAGTTGCTTGAATTTACTTAAGCATATCTATGAAGTCGGTGCCAGCAAGTTTAAGGAACATTTATTTAACGTAGTAAAGCAGTTTGTGGGTTCTAAGGTAAAGTCCTTAAGTGGAGACCTCCTTCCTAACATCATGACGATGACCTTGGAAGTGTGCCCTTTCTAATAAAAAAAGAATTATCGAAATCGGACAACTCTGTAAAAAGTTATGCGTGGTCATACATAAAAAAAAAATACGTGTCGAATTGAGAACCTCCTCCGTTTTTTTTCGTCGGTTAAAAAGAATTACAGAAACGTTTTAGCATTCTGTTTATTTTATAAACGCCTAGCATCAAACGCCATTTTTAATGGAGTGTAAAGTGTCAAATATTGTCCTGACGGCATCAGCTTTTCAAACGTATAATGCCTACTACGCTATAAAAGATGACTGAAGTTCCAAGACACACACTAAAATAGTCAAGTTTAGACTAAAAATGAATTTGACTATTTTACTTTGGCTTCACTTATCACGTGTATGTAAAAATATATATCAGCTTTCAAGACCGAATAGAGGTATTTATAGGTCTAGACTATTACTTAGTCAACTAGTCGAATAGTGTTTTAATTGACTAACCGCTCAATTGATAGCTGTGGTAATTCGTACCAGCTCACTCACATGATTGTGTGAACAATACAGTCATACAGGTGTAGAGCTCTAAATGGCGTTCTTTCTTCTGGGGAAATACTATCAAAATACTTATTTCTGCGGATGCAGCATTGCTGCGTTCCATTAACATAATGGAAATAAGGCGGTACTTTGAAGGACATTTTTCTTGCACTTTCAGTGTTGCCCTGTTTATGAGCGATGGTTTTCCACTTTTGACAGTGTTTGTGGCGCAGTGGTATGTACTGTGGATTGATAAGATAAGGTCCTAGGTTCGATTCCCAGCTAGGCCGATTGAAAGGTACTTCATTCGTCCAGGTCTTGCTAGTGGGAGGCTTCAACCGTGGCTAGTTACCACCCTGCCGACAAAGTAAGTTTTGACGACCTCCGTGGCGCAGTGGTATGCGCGGTGGATTTATAAGACGGAGGTCCTGGGTTCGATTCCCGGCGGGGCAGATTGAGATTTTTCTTAATTTGTCTTGGTCTGGCTGGTGGAAGACTTTCGCCGTGGCTAGTTACCACCCTACCGACAAAGACGTATCGCCAAGCGATTTAGCGTTCCGGTACGATGTCGTGTAGAAACCGAAGGTATTTCATCCTACTCCTAACAAGTAAGCCCGCTTCCATCTCAGACTGCATCATCACTTAACATCAGGTGTGATAGCAGTCAAGGGTCAACTTGTAGTCAATAAAAAAAAAATAGTAGTACCACCAAGTAATGTACCGCGTCCATCGTACAGACAATGAAACGTGTAAATTCCATCCTTCTCCTGACCCACTTCCTTATTACACTTAACACCAGATGTGATTGCAATCAAGGTTTGTATTGTAGCGAATTGTACATTGTAGTGTAAATTGTAGCGAATAAACAAAAAAAAATTATAAATTCCCATATCTGGAAAATATTTGTGTGATGAGCATGGATGTTTTCCAGTGTCTGGATGTTTATCTATATATTATAAGTATTTATGTATAATATATATAAAAATATTCATCAGTTATCATAGTACTCATAACACAAGCTACTTTCGAGTACGCTTACTTTGGGGCTATATAGCGATGTGTGTAATTGTCCTATAATATTTATTTATTTATTATTTATTATCCATTGGTGCGTCAAATACTAAAAAAAATATTTGTAATTTCATCATCATCATTATTAACTACAGGGCCAGGCCTCCTCATAGGAGAGGAGATAACGAATGCTACGTTGGTGTAGTGGTTAGCCTATGCAGACTTCGGTCACGAATCCTGGATGTGATCACGGAAAAATTTCGGGTTCTATGAACATTGAAGAGAAGATGAAGTGATACACCCCGTGCTTCGGAGAGCACGTTAAGACCGGACCCGGTTACTATTATAAACATTTTTTTTTATCGACTACAAATTGACCCTTGACTCCTGATGTTAAGTGATGATGCAGTCTAAGATGGAAGCGGGCTAACTTGTTAGGAGTGGGACGAAAATCCAGTGATAGTGATAGTTTCTACAATGATAGTGATCTTTAATAAATGATATATTTGTTACTTAGTCCCCTTTTATCCCCGGGTCGCCATTGTAGTGTATTATTTTCCATGTTTTGAAGCTATCGCTCATCGATCATAGTATCAGATTGATGTTCGGAAGGAAACATTGCATTTATATTAATGTTGCCAATTTCTTATTGTTGGGGAAACCATTTCTATTTTTTCCTTTGAATAGAATATTTCTTTTCATAAGGGATGATGCTCCGGAAAGAAAAAATAATTATTTGCTGACTAAAAAATGTTTTACAAAGAAAGAGAAAGGAAAGTATCACAAAAGGATTTTCATTTTTTTATTCGTCATAAATAGTAAAAGCCAGCCAAACCGGATTGGAGCAGCGTGGTGGGTGTACGCTCCATATCTCCTGTCCTAGGCCTGGCCTTGTAGTGAGCCATTAAAAGGCTGATAATGGCGATGATGATTATGATGACATAGTAAATTAAGTCAAAATTAATAAGCAGTTTAAAGTTTAGCTGGTTCACGTGAAAAACACTAAGCTTAGCGTCTGTCGCCTGGGGACATGATTGTTTATAGTAATCCCGAAGAAATTTTATAAATAATACGCACTTAGACGAGGCTTGCCCTTTGTAACCTTCTACCTCACCGACCTACCTAACCACCTACCTAACCTAACCTAACCTTTTTTTTTTTAACGCTGGGAAATGCGTTTACGCATCCCTTCCGGAAGCAAAACCGAAGAAGAAGCTGCTGCGCAGTGCGGGTATGTGGGACTCGCTGGCTGAATCCAGAATACCCACTAAAACCCAGCGGAGCCGCCTGCGCCAGTGGATCGATGAATCATTCACTTTGACCCCGGCGCGCCCATCAGTGCACTCATGTGTCTACAAGGGTGGCAGGAGATCGCATACCGGCGTTACCGCCATCTCTTCTTCTGCTCTCTCTGCTCGAGGCCTCCTTTAAACTGATTATAGTCTCGGAAAAGGAGGCAACGTGGGACCACCCTTCCTCGCTATCGAGCATGTGATTGACGACACTCGATAGCGAGAGGTCTCCGTTAAGTGTAGACACTAGTGAGTGCCTTTGCGGTGCCCATGACGCACACTCTGCCAAAGTGCGATGCGCCGTGTCCTCAGTCGCACCACACTCGTGGCATACCGGCGAGGACCTAACCTAACCTAACCTAACCTAACCTAACCTAACCTAACCTAACCTAACCTAACTCTCCTGTATACCGAAAGCAGGAGTCCTCTCCTATGTCTAACTATAATTCCTCTGGCAGGTACTCCAACACCTGCCAGAGATGAAGGAAAAAAAACCAAAAGTGTTTGGATCATAGTTGCGTCTTACTTTTGCCTTTACCCTACCTATTGGAGCTGACAACTGAGAACGGATTTTCCAATACTTCCGCGGATTATATTTTTATCGACTACTAGTTGGCTCATGACTGCTACCTGATGTTAAGTGATGATGCAATCTAAGATGGAAGCAGACTAACTTGTTAGGAGTAGGATGAAATCCACATTACTTTCGGTTTCTACACGACATCGTACCGGAACGCTAAATCGCTTGGCGGTACGTCGTTGTTGGTAGGGTGGTAACTAGACACGGCGAAAGTTTCCCACCAGCCAGACCAAGACAAATTATGAAAAAACTGCCCCGCCGGAAATCGAACCCAAGACCTCCGACTAATCGTCGTCAAATGGAGGAATTGGTTACGTACCATTTGACAATTCGGAATGTGTCCTTCTTAGGCAAAACCTGGTCGATGTGGTTCTCCAGGTGCGGGTACAGCTCCAGCAGACGAGAGCGGATGCCCTTCTGCACCGAGGACTTGAGCTGCTGGACTCCGGAGATGCTCTCCTTCTCATCGAACCTGCAAAATGAACGTTATAAAATATGATTGGTGTAAAATATGATGGTGATTGTCATAAACATATTATAATAGGTATGGAGTGAGAGGTGAGCATAAGGGCTTCAACATAGAAAGTAGGTACCTTAGCACTAAAATTTGCCAGAAAATGGCCAAATAATAATGGGGTTTATTTATCATATTTAGAAGTAATGGCTCGCAGAAGATGCCTTCCGAATCAATCATCGGCATAGTTCCATATTATAACAATGTTTTACAGTCACCAAAAAAATTTTTAACAAAAAATAGAACCGACTCAAAACTTCCTTTAATTTTCCCAGGATATCATCATCAGATCCTAACATGAGGACTATGGAACCATATTGGAAGTGTGCCCTTTCTAATAAAAAAAAATTATTAAAATCGGAAAACTCTGTAAAAAGTTATGCGTGGTCATACATAAAAAAAAAGTATACGTGTCGAATTGAGAACCTCCGTTTTTTTTCGTCGGTTAAAAATAGGTACGTTATATATTTGTAAGCATTAGAGTCTTATCGAACGTTAAGAAAGTGTTTCTAATTGGTAACGAAGGAAACCGCCTTCTTCTCGGTATCGAAATAACCAAATTATAAATGACTGTCATTTTGGTTTAAGTAAACCTGTTCCCGATTGAGTCCTGGTTGTAGCTATAAATCGATCTCAAGGAGCTGATCATCATAAGCATACCTAACCACTGTACCAAACAGGCACATAAATACGTGCAATATTATGACGTGTTTTAAATTAACATCGCCCTTAGTATGCAAAACGTGACCATTTGCGAAAGCACGCATGAACTGCTCCTACTGTATCGCAAGAAGCCATTGCAGTTGCGCTCGACGCGTGATTAGAAAAATAATCCTCGTGTCGTATAGAGTTGACCTTATAACATTTAAATGACCTTTAGATGGGGTGTCAGGGGCGTAGATATCGCTGTATCAGCCCTATCAGTGGCCTCGAAACGTTCCCGGTATACTGAGGCCCTTGTGCGTGCTTTTCCAGTAATTTGATTCGTTAATCGCTTTAATTCCAGAGCCATAATTGAAAGTAGGCCTTATTTATTTATTCTTTAATTGTACCACACCGAAGAACATATTCCATACAAAATGTTTCAAGCCTAAATAGGTTAAGGGTCTAGTTTTGGCGCTAAAAGGTCATGCATTCGATTCCTGCATGGTCGACTATCGTGGCGCCATCTCTATCCACAGGCTAGTTGAACCAAGTATAATTGACGACCTTCGTGGCGCAGTGGTATGCGCGGTGGAATTATAAGAAGGAGGTCCTGGGATCGATTCAACAAAGACGTACCGCCAAGCGATTTAGCGTTCCGGTGCGATGTCGAGTAGAAACCGATAGGGGTGTGGATTTCATCCTACCCCTAACAAGTTAGTCCGCTTCCATCTTAGATTGCATCATCAGTTAACATCAGGTGTGATAGCAGTCAAGGGCCAACTTGTAGTCGACAAATAAAAAAAAAAGAATTGAATTATCGAAACGACAATAAACAAATCAACCATTGTTCATAATCAGACAACATAATTATTTGCTTGCGAGAGATAAAGACAGAGATAGTAGGTACTCTTTCGCTTTCACATTATCAGTACTTTGTTTACGTTTATTTTTTAGTAAAATGAACACATTATATTCCCTAGTAAGGCCTAGGGACTATAATTTGTTTCTTCGGTTCCAAACAGTTTAATACAAGCTAGCTTTTCAAAAAAGTCTCTACACAGGACCGTTACAACATTCTGCAACACACAACAGTTGAAACAGTGGATATAGATTTGGCGTAAATACAACTAACTGAATAAACATCATAGGTCATATGATTTCGAAGTAAATATACCTCGTACCCATGTGCCAAAATTGTCTAGCAAATAACTTTAATCTTGGCGCCCCCGTTAAAAACAACGCAACAGTGGCGTAGCTAGTTATATAGACTCTACGGGAAACAAGGGCCCTATTTTAGTCCTCATCTCTCCGTTAAAGACAACCAAAGAGTGGCGTAGGTAGGTATCAGAAGACTAAGGGAAATAAATCAGGGCCCTATTTAACCGACTTCAAAAAAAGGAGGTTATCAATTCGACCCGTAAGTATGTAATATTTCCAGAGTGCCGAGTGTGAGTTTTCACCAAAACAAATCGAAAACTTCACTTTCGCGTTAAGGGCATATTTATATGGAACTGAAGCAGCGCCCCTGGCGGAAGTGAGAGAAAACTCAACACTGACACTCGCCCATTTGAGTTTTCTCTCACTTCCGCCAGGGGCGCTGCTTCAGTTCCATATAAATATGCCCTTAACGCGAAAGTGAAGTTTTCGATTTGTTTTGGTGAAAACTCACACTCGGCACTCAGAACTGCCCAGTTTTCACATGTGAGTGAGACATCAAGTCTATATCAGCGTCTGAACAAATGTGCTAAATTTCAAAAGCGTATGTATTGTATGTATGTATTTATGTTTGTGGAGGCATATCTCCGGAACTACAAGTCCGATTTAAGTAATCCTTGTTTTGTTGTATTAGGTATTGTTCACTGCAAGTTTCATCAGAATTGGTTTAGTAGTTGTTCATGTTAAGATCTGATGATGAGATCTTAGTTAAATTGAAGGGACTCTTCAAACTTCATAGGCATATTTGCAGCGATGTCGGTAGTTTATAAATATGGTTTATAAACTTTACACTTAGACTTTATAGATATGGTTAAGTAAATTAAAGTAACTAAATAAAGCATTTATTTTTTACTTTTCAGTTCATTTTGAAATCGGCTTAATTTTTTATTTTAATATTGGCATAATGTTAAAAATAACCTAATAATGGCGTAGTAGCTAGGTAACTAAAGGCTCTAGAGAGAAAAAAATTAGGACACTATTTCACTCCTGATATCTCTATTAAAAACAAATAAATATTAGCGTAGCTAGGTATCTAAAGGCTTTGGACGAAACAAATCAGGGCCCTATTTTACTCTTCGCTTCTCTATTAAAAACAACCAAATAGTGGCGCAGCTAGGTATCTATCTCTAGAGGCATTGGAGGGAACATATCAGGGCCCTATTTTGCTCTTAAAAATGACCAAACAGTGGTATCTAAAGGCTCCAGGAAAAAATATATAGGACCAAGACGAACGCCAAGAGAAAATAGCTCTTGGCGTCTCGGTTAAAAACAACCAAACAGTGACGTAGTTAAGTTTGTAAATTTAAAGGCCCTTTGAGAAAACGTAGGGCCCTATCTAAACTATATTTTATTTGACGCTGAACTAGTGATTTTCTTACCATTTAACATAACAAACAATGTTAAAGCTGTACCTATGTAATTCTTTTGTTTTTGTTTTAGCAACCTTGTATGAAAAAGCAAAAATAAAAAAAATAAAAGTCGTTATCGAATGTTAGCGAGACTAACGAGCAACAATTAATTTATAAAAATAATTTTAAATTAATTTATTACTGTAATTTAAACGCATTCAAGTGATTTAATTTTAATTTTCTTATAATTAAGAAAATTAAAATTTAATTTGTTTTTTAACCGTTATTCTTATTTTATACAAATTGCTTTTACGTACGTAGAAATCGGTTAACCACAACTGTGTCATCACTAAAAATGTTGATATAACCTGTATTCAAAACCTACTTCTGCTATTTTACCGAATAATTGCATTCGAAACTGCTTACCATAAAATTTGCACATCAAACGAATAAATTAATGATATTGGTATCTAGCGCGTGTTGGCTCACACCGGATGGAATTGAGTTATATAACGTTTTTACATCTAGTCTCTCGGGATTACTTTATTATTTCAATAGTTATTTAACACGCGTTCTCTTTTGTTATATTAGTAGGTATTATAAAGTAGGTCGAGTAATTAAATATTGAGTCCTTCTTCCAAGACATTCTTAATATTTTCTAAGCTCCTGGCTTTGCAAATCGGTGATAACTATACCCCATGCTTTGGAAAGTACGAGTACGTTAAGACATTGCACCCGGCCATTGTCATTAAATTACGATAGGGTCGTTATAAGAAATAAGAAAATATATATGACGACCTCCGTGGCGCAGTGATATGCGCGATGGATTTCTAAGACGGAGGTCCTGGGTTCGATTCCCGGCGGGGCAGATAGAGATTTTTCTTAATTTGTTTTGGTCTGGCTGGTGGGAGGCTTTCGCCGTGGCTAGTTATCACCCTACCGACAAGGACATACCGCCAAGCGATTTAGCGTTCCGGTACGATGTTGTGTAGAAACCGAAAGAGGTGTGGATTTCATCCTACTCCTAACAAGTTAGCCCGCTTCCATCTTAGATTGCATTATCACTTAACGTCAGGTGTGCTAGCAGTCAAGGGCTAACTTGTAGACGCTAAAAAAACCCACCAACTGTTATAATATATATTTTGAAACCTGCTTTGGATTATAAAAAGTGAATTTTTTTTATCTACCTGTCAGCTTTAATCTATCAGCCATTTTTACACGCTTTATATTAGCTTCACTTGTATGTCAGTATGTAACTCGTATGTGTGTTCGCGCATAACTTCGTCGTTTATGAACCGATTTTGATAATTCTTTTTTTGTTGGAAAGTAGATAGTCCGGTGGTGGTACCATGACAAGGAAACCAGGATCTGATGATGGGATCCTGGAGAAACCGAGGGGAACTTTCAAAAATTGTAGGGACAACAAGTACGTTTGTTAGTTTTTCCGATAAGTATTTAAAAGCACTACAATTCGATGAAGGTCTGGAGTCGATCTGATGATGGAGCCGATCTACATATAAGAGAATTCCTTGACGATTTACTGTATTTACCTTGTGTTTGGGCTCGATTAATTTGTTTTGATAAGGACTTTACATTTAGATGGGCTGTGACTGTCATTGAGGGTCTGGTGATGAAGACAAAGTACAGTTAAGGGAGCTCCGTAACAGCTTACAGTAGCTACCTTGTGTTTGGGCTTGATTAATTCGTCTCGATGAGAAATTTACATTTAGATGGACTGTGACTGTCATTGAGGGTCTGGTGATGAAGACGAAGTACAGTTAAGGGTGTTCCGTAACGGCTTACAGTAGCTACCGTGTGTTTGGGCTTGATTAATTTGTCTCGATGAGAAATTTACATTTAGATGGACTGTGACTGTCATTGAAGGTCTGCAGATGAAAACGAAGGACAGTTAAGGGAGCTCTTTAACGGTTTACAGTAGCTACCTTGTGTTTGGGCTCAATTAATTTGTCTCAATGAGAACTTTACATTTAGATGGGCTGTGACTGTCATCAAGGGTCTGGCGATGAAGACGAAGGACAGCTGAGGGAGCTCTTTAACGGTTTACAGTAACTACCTTGTGTTTGGGCTCGATTAATTTGTCTCAATGAGAACTTTACATCTAGATGGGCTGTGACTATCATTGAGGGTCTGGCGATGAAGAAGAAGGACAGCTGAGGGAGCTCTTTAACGGTTTACAGTAGCTACCTTGTGATTGGGCTCGAATAATATGTCTCAATGAGAAGTTTGAAAGATTCCAGTTGGTTTAATGTTAACTAAGTCATGATCTGATGATGAGATCTACGAAAACTCGAGGAAACTCTTCAAACTTTATTTTTACACGCTTTTTATTAGCTTCACTTGTATGTCAGTTTGTCAGTATGTCAGTATGTCAGTATGTAACTCTCCGTGGGTAATCTGCGCGCCTGCGGCCTTCCTTGGTTCTGGTAGCCGTTTCTCAGGCTCCCTCTCCGAAATTGAACTCTGATTCCCCGTATTTATAATATTTATTAAATAATTATTTTATTCTCACTAATAAATAAATTACTAGCGACTGTGTGGCCGAGCGGTTTAAGTGCTAAACTGCCCGTACAACAGTCGCTCAGGCGTGGGTTCGAGCCCTGGCAGTCGCAGTTTTTCTGCGACTTCCAAGGCTCGCTCCCGTGCCGACTGTACTCTGGCCAGGTTTCTGTGGTTTCCTTAATCACTGTGCTAAGGGTGGGGCACAGGCAAATGCAGGTACAGATTGTAAGTAAAAATAAGAATTGTAAACATCGAATGTGAATTCGATGTCGACGCTTACTATAAAACATAGTATGAATATTTTTGATAATCAACAAATAATAGTTTAAAAAAACTAAAAAATCACGCTTTTATAAATAAACCAAACTAAAAAGTAAAAAATAAATAATAGTTTAAAAAACTAAAAACACGCTTTTTATAGAAACCCAAGCTAAAAAATAGAAAATAATTTTAATAAATTTAAATTAAGAATAGTGTTAAAATTTTCATTAACTATAAATTAATAATAGTGTAAATAAAAAAAAATATTTTATTTTAAAAAAAGCGTGGGGTGCTTTTTAAGATATTATCAAAATGATAATCACTCTACTCATATCTGTCAATAAAATATTTATAACTATATTGACACCATGCACCCCACGCTTTTTTAAAATAAAATGATTTTTTTTATTTACACTATTATTAATTTATAGTTAATGAAAATTTTAACACTATTCTTAATTTAAATTTATTAAAATTATTTTCTATTTTTTAGCATGGGTTTCTATAAAAAGCGTGTTTTTAGTTTTTTAAACTATTATTTTTAAACATAAAAATATACGTAATTCTGCTTTTAATCTAAATCTGTTTTGGATTATATTATATATAAAAGATATGTAGGCAGTGATTTAATAATTAATATAATACTATTGACTGGCCAAACTCAAAGAGAGGTCTATTATAAGTTCGATTGCTGAGTTTCTCGCCGGCTCTAAGTTGGTACTCGACAGAATCAGTCTTCCGAACCAGTGGTCGTTACGCAATGACATACTTGACTTTTTTAAAGTGCTGTTATTATAATGTATTAGGTAAAAAGGAAGGAGATAGGTACCTATCTATGTCTAGGTCAGTTTTGTTTAATCTTTACTTACTAATAAAAAAAATTGCTTTATAAAAGTCTTTAGAAAATATAGACTTGTAAAAACAAATAGCACGACGTATTAATTGAATAATAGACTTTTCAAGTTCACTTTCAGTTAGATACTAGTACACAATTAAGAATTAAACCTATTGTTTGCCGCCTACGTCAGCCTGTAACAGACGGGCCGTCTCAATGCCACGGGGCTCTGTTTTATCGACGGAACACAGAACGTTGATACACATACACTGACAGACAGTACAGTAAGTGAATAGATCTATAACACAGAATACCTAATATTACAAGTAAATACCCATATAAAGCATCGCTATTCCCTCCAAAAAAATATTATTGACGACTGGTTAAAAGTAATAAACTGAAAAAAGAAAAAAAGTATCACTATATCTATATAAAATTCTAAATACTTTATGGTGCTGCAGGCGGGGACAAACAATACTTTAGTAGGGGCAAAGAAAGATATACTAAAACTACTTTTGTTCCCACCATACATACATCCATACATACATACGCTCGAAAAACATTACCTACCTTCTGACGCAATCGGGTAAAAAGATAACTTTGACATTTTGACATAATTCATCACACGTGCTGTTTTTAATTCTGAGAGCCGATGACGTTGGGATCCCAAGGTGTTAGAATGACGACCCACTAAGTAATGGAATACGCAACGTTGGCCACCACTATGTGGATTAACGATGTATGGCCAAAGAAAGACTGGATGCAGTCGTCACAGGACCATGGTGTGAAGTCCCTGCAAAAGGCAAAGGTGTCCGAAAATAAAGCCAGACTGATACCCTACAGCGTTACGTAACAAAACGGTTTACCTTCCCATAAAAAGTTATCACTTAAACTGTCCAGCAGTAGACTCCATCAATGTCGTACCTATAATTTCTGACCTACAACGGTATCGTGCATTATTTACTTCGTCTACATATGGTGCACTACACGTGAGAACACGTGTCACGTGTAACAGATAAACACCGTCGCGTACGACACCGCCGTTATATAAATATTACCCTCCCACACACATTACTATTGCAGTAGATTATAGTAAGGGACTTATATTTAGCTAGACGGTTCGTTGTTTCGTATAAAGAGGTTTTCCGGTTTGTTGTCTATGACCAGCCGACAAATTTACGAAAATTACGAACTTTAGATCAGACGAGGACCAAGCCACGGGCATACGCTAGTTAACATATAAAATATAAATTTCATAATAGGTAACATGTGTGAGAATGACTATGCAATGTCGTTTATCCTGTGAAGGTACCTAATATACATATTTTTCCTTAGGGTTTTTCTCAACCCCATCACAATACGTTATAGGGAAAAATAGCAAATTGTCTTAACCTCAAGGAAAATCAAAAATACATACACTGTCGCAGGTAGCTTGTAAACAACTAGTATCTCACAATGTCAAGAATCTTGTTGGTCCAGTGGTTATTTTGTGGTTTTAGGATAACGAGATCTTTGGACTATGACATATTGAGCTTTTCTTTCTTCCAATCAATTATCAGTAAAAATTCTCAGCCCCTATTTAAGAAGTTGTTAGTGTTATGCCTCCCTGCACCAAAAATTATCGGCTCAAGTACCTATTATCATTAACGTCTGACACAGATCATTACCAGTGACGGATTTATACTGGGGATACTAGGGATTAGCAGGTCGACAGGGTGTCTAAAATTTTGCTGTTAAAATCAACGACCTTAAAAAATTGGGAAGTTTAACCGATTTTCAACTTATTAATTGAAAAGTGAATTAAAGTAAATTTATTCAAATGTCCCGGTATTTTATTCAATTCACGCAGAATAATTGGGTGAATTTTAACAGAGGCCCAGATGGGCACTTAAGGTAAATCCAGCCCTGATTCTTACAGAATCAAACATTATCACCCTAAGCTCGCCAAACGATATTGAAGCAGTATGATGGGTTTACTAATTTTACAGCAATTAAGGTATTAATAAAACTAGGGAGTAAAAAAATTTTTTTTTTATTTTTATACAATTCGTTTCCTACCACTAGAAGGTCTTGCAAAGTATACCTTGCCCACATTCAGTTTGATTCTTGTACTAGTGGGGCAGTTAGTCTAAATAGACCTATTACATACAATAGTACCTATCTTATACCTATACAATACATAGCAGTCGTGAACAAAACAAATGAAACCCGACAAAAGTAAGAAGGTCATAAACACCGCGCAGCAACGCCCCATAACAACGGACAGTCTAGAAAGTTCCACTGAAAGAAAGTTGCGGAATCCTTACAAAGCCGTATAGACTAGCGATAGGTATCTATACATAAGTGAGTGGATACAGCGATAAGCTAGACTTAGGTGGAAAGGAACCGACTGACTGTGACTCAGAATAAACAATACCTACGCGTAGTTAGATAAATTCTAGGGGAGGAATAATTTTGCTCAGTTTACCTATAGCTTGTACCCAGTGGGCTTTTAAGCTTGCTTCAGCGTACTTAGGTATGTTTTTAACTTAAGAATTTACGTCATTTAGAATATTAAGGCATTTGCAATACAGAATGATACTAAACATGATCTATCTATGCGATTTACCATTCTACTGCTATTAGGGTTTACAAGCAGTCCTTCGGGGAATAAAATAAGTCGAGCCAGCTGTATGTTCATTGAAACCTTTAACGAAGTAATTTATTCGTCTGGCAAAAAAATCAAACCTTAAAATTCTGTAACAAGAAGATTAAACACTTAGTTTCTACGTATTTAATCTTCTTTAATCTCTCCATCTTTCGCTAGGCGAAATAATTGTGGCTCTCTCTCTCTCTATGATATTCCTCAAACAAGACTTCTTCCTCCGACCGACGCCTCTTTTACCGGCATCTTTTCCCATCAAAATGAGTTATACGCGACTTTTCTCATATTAACGGTCTGTAAAAGTTCACGCTTCTGACACGTATTTAATAAAATGTATAAATTATCATTATTTATTTATTTAAGAAAAATATACATTTTAATACAACATTAGAAAATTGTTAAAACGATGCAACAAAAACTCATCTGACTTTGTCCGTACAATCATCATTCAGCGCTCGGAATTCCTAATTATACTTTTAGGTAGGTAAGTACGAGTATATGCGTAGATGTGTAATTAATAAGAACGTGAACATAGTATGTGAGGGTAGTAACAAAATAATACCGAATACTGGTGCCTCGCTGCACTAATGTGACGCATTAGACCAGTTTAAATAAAACATAAACAGGATGTTCCAAATAAAATTTCATTCTTGTGGGAAATATTTCTTGAGTTTTTCTTTTATATTCTTTGGGTTGATTTCTTATGTGATGCCTAAGTAAAACAGTTGGTTAAAAAAAAGATTGTCGTATAGTCGGTTTACTAACATAGGACAGTGATAAGCTTAAGAAAATTCTGATTAATGTTAGCATTTAATTGGTTATTAAAATTTTTAAGTTAAGTATATTTTTATAAATATTAATTTAAATTACCCAATAAAATACTGATTTTGATTTCATAAATTTATATTTTAAATTTATAATAAATATATTAATTTTTAATTTTAAATTAATATATTTAATATTATATTTAAAAGACGGATTTTGTTATTGTGCCGAACCCAAAGGCCGAAAATATTGGTTCTTTGTTCTCATTCTGTTTGGCTTTTATCAATTACTGGAACTCCTCAATTAGTGAGGTAATGACGCATGACGTCATGTTTTTTCGCGCGTGAGCTGGCTCTATCGAATTATAAGAAATTCACGTAAACGAACAAACTCAATATCTAACATAACATAGGCCATTAATATCACAAACTCTCATATGTAAAAATATCAATTTCAAGGTCACGGAAGTAGGTACTTCTACTTGCATAGTTGAAAACTCAATAAAATCCACATTTGGCCGAACTCCACAGACGTAACGAGGTCAGACGTTTAACCCGATACCGTTATCGTCGGATTTCGTTAGAATTCGTTATCTACGATGTTACTCGTATTATCAAAGTTGGATTTTGTTATTATGTTTTTTCCCCTCTCTGATAAATATTGGATGTGCGTTATAATTATTTATTCAATATATTTTAAATGTGTTTATTTGGTTAATAATGTTTATTGTACTTGTGTTTTTATTGTGATAACCCACATGATAGTAAAATTTATATTTGTTAAATCTGTATTTCCTTATTTTGTGGTCTTTTCCGACAAAATTGTGTTTAGGTAATGTGACTACAATATTTTATTGCCGCCTCTTTGAAGAATAGCCTTTCGTTTTAATACAGATGTCCTGTATTTAACTCTCAGCGCATCTAAATTTTTCCTTCTATACTAAAGCCAAACTCGATTGAGAATGCTTGTCAACATAAAAATTTAAAATGAAGGTAGAAAATTCAACATGTTTTATGCCTAATTAATTTAAAATTATGTTATGTTATTTTAATAAATCTTATGTAAATGCTATTGAATATATTAATTAGTTTTAAGCTTACTAATCTAATTTATTGTCATGAATTCGTCATTAACTAGTTAATTAAAAAAAATAGGTGTAAAATGACTAGTGATTTCTACCTTCATTTTTAATTTGTTTGTTGACAAGCATTCTCAATCGAGTTTGGCTTTAGTATAGTTAAGTTTTTTCACCCTATAAAAAAAGAGACAGCCACTAGAGGTCGCTAGCGGTTACACCCACGTAGTTTCCGTTGCCGTAAACTTCTAATACTAGACTAACTTCAGGATAAAAAGAAGCCTATGTGTTATTTTGATATATACGCTGTATTATTGTAAAGTTTCATCAAAATCCATTCAGTACTTTTTGCGTGAAAGAGTAACAAACATCCATACTTACAAATATTCGCGGTTATAATATTAATAGAAGTGCTGTAAGCTCCATATTGGAACGAGTGTCTAAAGCTGCTCTAGTAGGGTCCTTCCGAATTTGGCTGGACAGGGAGAACAACTTGAACAGAGGAGGTGAGTGTTGATGCACGTCACTAAGAGACTGAGTACTCTCTTAAACCTACACCCATGTCACAAGTCCTCGGGCTCTGTTCGGAGTTATTCTCTCAGCCACGCGATGGACCCGGCACCCGCACGGTGAATCCATGGAATGCTAAGATATTTGTCTCTCTCATTAACTTTCTGTTAGGAAAAACTGAAGAAACAAACTGAGCTACATTTCGCAAAGAGGATGCAAGGAACACATTCTGCCTAGAGCTGCCCTGTGTGATGTGTCCATCGACCTGAGACGACAAAAAGAATCATACTCTTCCCCAGATAAGCAGAGACAAAAGCTCTACTATTGCTTACCACCACAATTACACCAACTGAGTGGCTCTGAGTGCCTATTTTTGTGAACTTTTATTTCTAACTTTTTAGCAATATCGAAAACTTCACTATTCCGTAAAAGCAAATTTTATAGTCAAAGGAACTGAGACAAAAACCGAACGCAGCGCCCCTTGAAGAGTTCCTTCAATTTCCCCAGGATATTATCAGAGAAACATGAGGACAATGGGACCAAATGGGTGAGTAAGTTAGTGTCATATAAAATTTGTCGTTTCCTCCGTTTTCTCGGTTAAAAAAGAATCATTACTCTTCCCCAGATAAGCAGAGACAAAAGCTCTACTAATGCTTACCACACACAATTACACCACACTGAACACGCAACTTCATGGATCTCTTTTTTGATCTCTTAAGTAGATCATCACTATCATCATTATCAGCCTATTAACGGCCCACTGCAGGAGTAGGCGTCCCTCTTTATAAGAGATAGGATATGGAGCATAGACCCACCAAGCTGCTCCAGTGCGGTTTGGCTGGCTTAGAGTGATAATGTTTCATTTATTAACGATCACTATCAGATGTTGATGACAGTGACCAGGACCGACGGTTTAACGTGCTCTCCGAGGCAACAACGACGACAACGAGGCAACAGGCAACAGAACACCACCGACTTCTCGACTTCGGGCTTAGAATGTACTGAGAATCTGATAGGAGAATGAAAAACTCAGAATTATTCCGTGACCCGACCCAAGATTCGAACCCAAGAACTCGTGATCGACGCCAGATAGGCTAACCACTAGACCAAGCTGACGACTCATCACGAGATCTCTAAAACTCTATACTCGATTGACTTAAAATTAAGCATAAATTCTAATTTAGCGATGTAGACGATCACTACACAATGGTTTTCACAATACTCTCCTACGCGGGTAAAACCGCTGGGCACAGCAAGTAATAAAATCACAATCTCATATCTACTGTTTTTCTTGTCGTGCACATGCGTGAGCCTAATTTCGTAACGAATTGATGTCACGTGCAACGCTCGAAATCTCGTGACCAAAACAATATCGATTGTTAACTAATACATTACTGCTTATCTATGGTAAGACGTATAGATTATTCAGTTTGCTGTGGCATTGTATAGTACAGTATTTATAGTAGGCGCGGAAATATAAAAGTGGAATTAATTAAGCGCATGTTTACGTTTCGTTCGACATACATGCGTAGTGAAATTACGATCCAACTTACTTATTTATTTATTTATTTTAAGATATGCCAACAATGGCAGCAGTGTACATTCATGAAAAATTATTACAATACATAATCAAGTGCTAGTGGTGTCATCCCTTATAGGCATATACAACATTTTCGATTTCTTAATTTCTCCGACGAAAAGGAAGACAGAAACACTTTACAATTACATCAATAACAAATACTTAGGCCTGTGTGCACCGAGATTTCGGTTATCATAACCAACGGTTAACATAAGCTAAACGTAAAATTTACTGTTCACGACAACCTGTACGCCGGTTAAGGACGTAAGCTCGGTTAAGATAACCGCCCGGTTTACGTCATTAATCGGCGTACGGGTTGTCGTGAACAGTAAATTTTACGTTTAGCTTATGTTAACCGTTGGTTATGATAACCGAAATCTTGGTGCACACAGGCCTTACAAAATCAAAAAATACAATGTTGCCTAATTAAAATAATTAATGTAAAAGTTACTTAAACTATAATTTAAAATTAAAGTAATTTATGTGTCTTACAATGGCTAAATGACACTGTGCTAATCAAAAACACATTAGGACAACGGGATTTCAAAAATTAATGCAATTATTATTATTGCTAAATCGTTTAGCGGTACGTCTTTGCTGATAGATTGCCACTAAGTTATCACTAATCATTAGGTTAAAACCTACCTCAAAACCAGACCTTAACCTGATACCTTAACCTTAACCAAAATACAATATCCAATATTGGCCCGAGCTAGTGCCGTATCTAGGACAGTGCTAGCAATGCCAAAGCATATGACGCAGAAATTACCAGAATCACCATTATTTAAAGTTAAAAAACTCGCACTGGGCACATAAAATGCTATTTACGCCACTGGCCCGAGCTGGGAATCAAGGACTTTTCTATTGTAACCAGATCAATACGAACTGCACCAACGAGGTCATCTCAGCAAGCGCCTCATTCCTACTAAGCAAGTGTCTGGAGCATTTACGACCTACCATTGCAATTTTCTACAAAATCATCAAATAATCGAACAATAAACAATTTCGACGACCTCCGTGGTGCAGTGGTATGCGCGGTGGATTCATAAGACGGAGGTCCTGGGTGCGGTTCCCGGCGGGGCAGATTGAGATTTTTCTTAATTTGTCTTGGTCTGGCTGGTGGGAGGCTTTCGCCGTGGCTAGTTACCACCCTACCGGCAAAGACGTATCCCCAAGCGATTTAGCGTTCCGGTACGATGTCGTGTAGAAACCGAAAGGGGTGTGGATTTTCGTCCCACTCCTAACAAGTTAGCCCGCTTCCATTTTAGACTGCATCTTCACTTAACATCAGGTGTGATAGCAGTCAAGGGCCAACTTGTAATTAATTGATACAAAAAAAAAACAATATTTGAATTAGGGAATCGAGACGATACGCGTATCTGTAATAATCAAATTGATAAGGGCCCCATAACCCATTATCCCGATGTGTCTAGGGCCCAGCTAAGGTTAAAGCCGGCCCTGGTCGTGAGTTCGTATTCGTATTTGGTACGTGTGTAGTGGATTCGCTTGTATGCGCAATTTCTATCGGTGTAATCGCTCGTTACGACAAGAAGACGCCTATATGGGTCGAATTCATTTTTTCTTTATGTAATTTTGCAACCATCCAACAGTTTCTTAACCGAATACTTTAACAAAGGAAGTTTTATAATTAGCCTGGTGATTGCGACTTAATTTTACGCTGCATGCATTAATGAATAACCTGTTTGGATAAAAAAACATAAATACATTTCTTCACATCTTTATTTTTTATGCTTTTAAGGTTTTAATAATTAAGATCTTTCCAGAACAGTGCGAACAACAGTTCGTTGCTTTAAAATCGAGAAGTCAAAGATCATTCGTGTTTCCCAATTAGGTACATCTATTTAGTATTCTTAAGAGCACTGTTTATGAAATAGCGTCCTCAGCCAAAAAATAATCCTGGCGAAAGTTTATATGTAAGGATGTTCGTTACTCTCACATACAAAATCTACTGAATGGAGTTTGATGACATTTTAGAATAATATATAGCTTACATATAACAATAACACATAGGTCACATTTAATCCGGAAATATCCACGGAAACGAGAACTACGTAGGTGAAACCGCGGACGTCCTTTAGTATGTAAATACCAGGTTAGTACCAGGTTGACCATTATTTTTTTTTAACTATACGTTTAAAAATGAAACCGAGCTAGATCTAGTAATCGCCCCCCGAAACCTGCATACAAAATTGCATGAATAACGTTAAACTCGTTGATTCACATAGCAAACCAATCCATAAATCCATATTTTGTCCTCCATATTTGATATAAAACCTTTCAGCTAGCCAAACAATGCCATCAAACATTAATTGCTTTTAAGCTTTTTTAAAATTCAGTTGCAACAACAGACTCAAACAAATATTGACAGCTTAACAAAAAACGAAAAAAATCAGAATTCCGTTTCGCGCCCTCATGGGATTCAAACCAAACAAAGCTATGTCCAGCGTCAAATAAATCCATAAAAATATCTATGACCAGACATTTTTTACCGCGTTTCCCGGGAGATTCACTGTGACCTAATTACAACCTTTTATTTAACGTATCCTTTTAGCACAGATTAGACATTGGTTTCGCTCTGTAGCCCAGCAAGACTTGTCATTAATCTATCTATGACAGTTAGTATATTAATGTCAAATCTTCACTTCCCGACTGTGAATATGCAATAATATGGTAAGATAGAGTCGGTCTTCAAATTTGGATTATTTGCTTAGGACCTCCTAAGCTAAACTTATCCCGTAGAGTTCATACACATTTTTGTCTTCGTCACTTTGGCCTATTTCCACTGGGCACTATGGGCAAGTGTCCAGGGCCCATCGATTGATGGGCCCTGTCGGATTACCGATAAGCGATATTTCATAGCGATTCAAGAAAACGATGTTTACAAATTAGTAAGGGCACTATCATTCTAATGTGCCCAGGTTTAGCCCTCCAATAGGTGAAATAGGGCCCTGGACCTAGATAATTTTAAAATGAATGAATAATTTATTATTATACCTAGTTGAATTTGTACCAGAAAATCTTATCCTTGAAAATGTAAAAACTTGAAATTTTAATTAAATTATAGTCGGTTTTATAACACTGACCAACCAATAATTTCTATAAAAGCTTGTTCTTCAAAATATAAATTCAAATAATAATTTCACTTATCCTTCGTTTCCCTGGGGATGTTTCACCTTGACCTACTTCCCTTTATTTTCCGATGCGTGTAAGTGCTGGTAGGTAGGTATAATCAAATTATCATTTTGCTCACGTTTTTATTATAAAAACACGTATTTCTATATAATCTTGTTTACTAGGTTGTGATTCATTTAAACATTAATCAATAATAGTAAGTCGACACAAAGGTATGGATTTTATCGGAGATTATCTACATGTCTACATCATCATAATTATCAAGACATTTCAATGGCTTCCTACAGAGACAGGCCTTGCTGTCGCTCTCCTTACAAAAGGGGTATTGTACTATATAGGTCATGGGCATAGCCAGGGGGGTTATGTAAGTCAACCCCCCTACGATATCTTAAGATAATAAGCCAAGAATCAGATCAGACCCCTCTTCATTCGAATTCTTGCACAAAAAACAACGAAGGTAACGTGCAAGAGATGTATAACTCCATATCTATTTGTTGGCTGGCGGGAGGCTTCCGTCATAGCTAGTTACCACCCTACCGACAAAGACGTACTTAGTGTTTTAGCATTTCGGTATGATGTCATGTAGACACCGAAGGGGTGTGGATTTCATCCTACTCTTAAAAAGTAAGCCCGCTTCGATATTAGGTTGCATCATCACTTACTATCAGGTGTGATTGCAGTCAAGGGCTAACTTATAATATATAAAAAAAAATACTTTAAATTTCTAGGAAGAAAAATTCAGATATTCTAGAACCCGACATAGGATTTAAACCCAGGACCTCGGGATCGAAGCCACACAGGCTAACTATTAAACTACATGTTAAATAGGTACCTACTTTTTATAAAGATAATCCTAACTAATATTATAAATGCGAAAGTAACTCTGTCTGTCTGTCTGTCTTGCTTTCACTCTACAACTACTGAACCGATTTAAATGAAATTTGGTACACAGTAAGTCTAGAGCCTGAAAAAGGACATAGGTTACTTTTAATTGCGAAAAAAGGGTTGTAAGGGGTTAAAGGGGGGATTAAATGCTGTATGAAAGTATCGTCATTTTGAAAGCTTAAGACCTATTTCTTAGGCAGTTGATTAGATATTAATAAAATGTCATTCAAAGCTTAGAAAAATTAGGCTGCCGTAATAACTTATTCCACGCGGACGAAGTCGCGGGCAAAAGCTAGTAGCTTATAAAATAATCAATTATAAAGATAATACGTAGTATAGAATTGTAGATGCACCTTACACCATGACCTTGCCTCACCTTACAAGTAGCAAGGTCACTGACAATCAATATTATGCTATTACAATTTACCTACAATTTGTCTAGAACTAGGGTGTCGGTTTTATTATTGGCTAGCTCTTTGCCCACGGTATCGCTCGCTTGTAAATATATTTTCTACTTTGGAACAATAACCATTTGCTTCCTGCACCTTTAAAGATCGCGATTTATCTTATATCCCATCTCCTATAAGGAGGGAGGCCTGGCCTTGTAGTGGGCCCTTATTAATAGGCTGATAATGATAATGATGATCACTATAGTTCATAATACCTAATAAAAAAATTAACATTTTTACTATGTTTATGACCTAATGTACCTATTGTGAATTTTATGTGCCTATAACCTTTGTTCCTTTCTGTACCCCTGCTAAACATACTTCTTTCCAAATAGGACTAATATTAAATACGAAAATGCCTCAATAATATATAGTTCAGTGGGCGGGGATCAAACCTATGATAGCAGTTTTTAGTTTGGCCATTTACTCGTAGACCTAATAAGCAAGGTATGTCTTGTCTATACATGATAGTTTTGTAATTGATTTCCATGTAGCTAATTCTTAGAAATAGGTTGAGTTAAGCTTTGACAAAAAGCCTCTATCGCTTGTTTTATTAAAAAATGTGACTTACAGGCAAGTTTTTTTTGTCGATTACAAGCTGGGTCTTGACTATGCTATCTAAGATGAAAGTAAGCTAACTTGTTAGGAGTAGGATAAAAATCTGTAGTGGAGTAATATAAGATGAAAGTAAGTAACTTGTTTAAATAATAACACAACCGATCGTGATTAAAGGAGTAGATTAACTAAAAATCTATACCCTTACGGTTTCTACCGACACGGTTTCGACATCGTATCGGAACGCTAAATTGCTTGGCGGTAACTCTTTGTCGGTAGGGTGGTAGCCACGGCGAAAGCCTCCCACCAGCCAGACCAAAACAAATTTAGAAAAATCTCAATTTGTCCCGTCAGGAATCGAACTCAGGACCTCCGTCTTATAAATCCGCCGCGCATGCCACTGCACCACGGAGGCCGTCAAAATAACGCCTTAAAAGTTGTAAAAATAACGCCTTAACATAAAATTGTTAGTTTTAAATAAAAAACAAAAATTTGCTTTTCAATTTAATTTTATTGCATAATCAATATAAACCCATCAAACTATCAAAAAGGATCCAACAAATAAAGTGAAACAGACAAAGCGATTTACACTAAAAAATAAAATTCAATTCAAGTAACGTTAAGATCTAGACAACAAATTACATTGAATTCCAAAATAACAATCAACGGATTATGTACTACTCTATCAGACAAAATGAACTCTTAGTTATTAACTATACATACATATCGATACCTTTGGGTAGAAAGGTCGTATAAACCATTTTGGCCAAATTGAGTTATATATACCATTTTTCTCAGAAATTTTTTCTCTATCGATCTGTATATACGAATTGCAGAAATTCGCACAAAAATGGTAAATACGACCCAAAATTTTTCGGTCATAGCCTCTTAAAAAAGGTAAATTTTCAATGTAAAAGCCAAATGTTTTGTTTTTGTAGTTTTGTTACGATGTAATAACCATAATTTATATTCACTCAGGGCGTAAAATTAGTCGTTAATTGGAAATGGTTTATACGCCCTAACGCGTTAAATGCATTACCTAAACATGGTTTAAATTCTACGTCGTAAATCCAAAGGCAGTTCGCAACGTTGGTGTATAAACCATGTTTATTGCAAGAAGCACTTTTAAGAAGTACTTTACAATCAACAAACCTTCAAGACTCGCATTTGATGCGGAGTGACAAGAGCGTGTCGTCACAAGTTTCGTTTACAAGTTTTATTGTTATTACAACAAATTAATAATGTAATCTATACTAATATTATAAAGAGGTAACGTTTGTGTGTTTGTGACGTTGTATGGTGTAATTTCTGAATCTACTAAACCGATTTTCAAAATTATTTCACCATAGAATGCTAAATTATTCTGAAGTTTCATAGGCTATAATAATTTACAAATTTAATTATGCATCTTTACTTAAACTTGCATAATGTAATCCAAGTTGTAAAAAAATTGCATTAATCGCGTGCGCTGCGAAAACTATTGAGGATTGAATTTTTGTGTAGCTTATTTAGCCCATATATCATTAATCTATATCTTTATAAATATGTTCGTTAGAACGGAAATTTAATGTAGAATATTTGTGCCCTTTTCTCTATAAAGTTTAAACAAATATCTTCAAAGATATTAGCAAAATAAATACTTGCAGTGCGCGTTCACCGGCCGTTGCGTGGCGGTAGGCAGTTACATTTAATTCTTTGTTTTCTCAACAACTTCCTTTTTTTGTTCTATCTTTACTAATTTCTTCAATCTAGGTACTTCCTACTCAACGTTTTTGTTAAAATTTCTAATAAGGACCACCTTTTGATTTAAAGTAATCGCATTGTTCTGATAAAATAACGTCAGAATGCCTAAAAGAAAATCTCAACTATATAGACATACATTTAAGACAAGAGCGGCCACTGTACGCCGAATAGAAGAGACTTCTTTTAAGTGTGCACGGCGTCTTGCAAATGAAACAGAAAATAAGTCGCAAGCATCTTCTCGAGAGTCTAGCATCGAAAGGTCTCAGCGACTAGCAAACACAGACAGAATATGTCGGACATACGTAATAGTGAATCAAGCACCGAACGTACGCTGCGGCTTGCCAGCCAAAGACCTATATTCTACCTCTGCAGGACTTGTGAGAGAGTCTAGAACTGAGTCTCAGCGACTGGCGAACCACAGACTGAATATGTTGAACATACGTAATACGGAATCTAGCACCTAACGTTGCCAGTGAAGGAGAAAGTACGTCTACTAGACTTGTTATCATCATAATTTTTATTAATCCCGAACTTTCTACCTGAAGTATTACGCGGGACAAACGGGACGGGACAAAAATATTTCTAACGCGAAACGGAGTCCGTGGGCACTGCTAGTACCTAATAAACGTTGATTTCGTATTTCAGGTAGTTTTATTTGAATCGACCATTATTGAATATTAGAATAATAATTATTGATTTCCTACTAATTCTGAGAGAAATAGGATTGTTTCTTAGTCAGAATTCAATTGATCTATGATTATAAATGGTTTTTATACAAAAAAAAATACATAAGTGGGATTTTACGACAGTAAATGTGACCATAAGCTTACCAAAAATGGATATACAACCTTTACAGTTTTTTTTATTACATTTTCATGGGGTGTATTAACCAAGAATTGAACTTTTCCTAGACGTAAATCCAAGCTAACTTTATAACTGAAGAAGATAGGTAGATTTAGATGATTTAACCTTTTTCATTTGTAAATTGTAAGAACCTTTCTCATAGATCATTTTTTTATAACTTCAAAAACAAAATAGTTATGATTTTTTATGTAAAAAAAAAATTGTTTTTTCGCTCTCCTGAAAAGTCGGGTTTTGGTTTATACGACCTTTCTACCCAAAGGTATCGATATATATATGAAAAATATTGTCTTTTCCGTTAATTATATCCAATATATTCTAATTTTTTGATCTCTAAACTTTTTCATCATTAATTCTTTGATATGCAAAAAATCCATCATACCATCCAGAATTAAATATAAATAACCAATAATAAAATCAAAATGTGTTTAAAAAACAAAAAACTACATTCAATATTAAATCATACATGCAGTGCAAAGATATACAAAAAAGTCTGAGCCCTTTTAAAATTACTTATATTATATTTTTTCATTGTTTTTTCTATCTTATTAGAGTTGTAATGAATAGTTTATTTAACATCAGAACTGGATTATTTTGAAAATTGTTGACATATGAAAGTAACTCAAATTTTTAATGACTATATTGCTAAAAACAGCTTTGTGCTTGAGTACTAAAGTGTCAACAATTTATCAGCAAAATCTAGAGAGGCAAATGAGGAAGGTGCCATTTTCAAGAGGGAAAGTAATTCCAAAATTTTGACTTATCAGATCTTCATTTGCTTTTTAAATTATTTTATCATCAAAACCACTTAAGGCCTGTAAAAATATTTGGTTTCACTGTGGTTCAGTAAAATACCCAAAACATTTACAGCATAACAATCCATAGAGAGCTTTTAAAGAACTTCTAGAATAATTTTACATTAAAATATTTTATACTATTTTGAATGTATACAAAAAAGGTGATGATATAGGTACATACAAAGCAAGATAAGACTTTTTGTTAATTGAATAATTGAATTTAAATGTTATATTTAAAAAAAATGTAAATATTCATTACAACTCTGTGAATCTAATACTAGGTTTCCATAATTTCCCATTTTTCTCAAAATAATGTACTTATCTAGGCTTTTAGAGCTCAGCTTTTTGATATTTACAATTTTATTATTATTATTATCGTTTTCGTAAAATATTTATATTTATGAACACTTACAACAATTTAGAATATACTTTTTATTATTATTATTATACATATATATTAATATATAAATTATAAGAAACACATATTACATAGATTATGAAAAACTTTAATGCCCCATTTCTTTAGTTTGCCAATTATTTTTGAAATAATTATTAAATATAAAATTTCCAGATAATTAATTAACAAGGAAAATAAATGAAATCTAACCCAAAATTTACATTGAAATAATTCAATTTAACTCAAACTTTAATCTGAAGCTTGTCTTACCTACTTATCGTGGATTTTAAGTTGGGTATAACCAGAATCTAAATTATTTAGATATAATTCACAAGTTAAAATTTGAATCTGTTTTATGCTTTAAAATATTCTAAAATAAATTTCTAATTAGTAAGTAGTAAAAAAAGAATATTTTTTAACCCTCTGTGCCACTTATTAGTTATTTTGCTTGGGAATTGTAAATTAAAATCTCTTAATGGAATGTAATTAGTGGGAAAAATAGTAAGAAATAATATGTAAATAAAAACTTTATCAATCACACAGCAATAATTACCTAAAATAATTAATTAGAGATTCTGTGAATGTTGTAAAATACTGGTAGTCAAGTCCTGCACAGATTAAAAAATTAAAAATAAGCTGTCAAGAAACAACTGGGAGGTGTCAAACATCCATGTTAAGAAGTCATAATAAACCTTTTTAGCCCGGAATGGCAGTCGTTGACAGATTTACGCAATCCTGGTGCCTGACACATTAATAGAATTATAGTTGGGAATCAAACTTAAAACATTGAAATTGATGGCACCAAATCAAATTGTCATACATTGTAGTTTGAATTGCTATTTACAGATGGTTCATGAAAGCAACTATTTGCCATCTTGGAATTTAAATAAATATTTACTGCTAAGATGGGTGTAACAGGCAAGTTGTTCTTCTATATTCTGGGTTTTTGCTGTACTTGGGTGTAACCGGCAGTTGTTCTTCTATATTCTGGGTTTTTGCTGTACTTGGGTGTAACCGGCAGTTGTTCTTCTATATTCTGGGTTTTTGCTGTACTTGGCCATGACCTGGCTACACCCATGACTGCCAATAGATGTTTCACACCAAAAAGTAAATAAAACCTTTTATAAAAGTAAAACCAGAGAAAAAGAGGGCATAAGTTGTTATTTTTAAAGATGATAAAGAAAATTAAGTACATTCTAAACAGATTACAAAAGCAAATTTTAAAGATAAGAATGTTTTTAAAGATGGTGTGCTCTAGTTTAGTATATAATCTAGTGCAAGAACTAAAATATAAAAATTAAATAAAGAATAAATCTATAATAAATAATTTAAACAATTATTGTAAATGGCTTTACTTATAAACATTAAAAAAATGTACAACAAATTACTTCAATGTAAAACAGACTTTTTATGTCAATTTTTATTGTTTTATTTTACAGTAAAGAAATCTCTACTTAAACCTAATTAATGTTTATAGATAAGGCCAATATTGTGTAATTTATCTTGTTTTTAACCCCCTATCGGAAATATCAACATTACACATATTTTATTAGTTTCCAAACATTATTAACAGCCTCACTGCATATGGGTTTTGTAAAAAACTTAGAAAATTGTGTCAGATTTTTTTGTATGTTAAAAAAATATCCAATGAAACTATTTTAATGTTTGTATCCCTACTTAAGATTATCATCTATGGTCTACTATCACAATTAGTGGGGGGGCGAGGCTAGAATGCAATAGAGGAGGGGGGCATTGAACACTCCCCGACAGTAACTCTATAGGATGCCAGCTCACTGATGCCATGGTAGTGGACAAACGCCGCCACAATCACCAGCACATGGAATATCTGGTGAGATTGGAACCAAATGTCACACTTCCCTGGGAACCAACGCTCAGGCACCCTGAGAGCATAGAACATTGCACCCAAAATGTACAACAAACCCATCAAAACTAGCCAACCTAGGGACGCCTTGCTAACCTGGTCGAACCACCCTTCGGTAATCCCGTAGTGGATGGCCGGAACCACCCCCGACAGACCAAAGCCCATGAACACCCCGGCACGCAATGGACGGAGGCGCGGCTCTGAGAATCTATCCCAAAGTGATACTATAATCGACAATATACCTAACACAATCACTACAGATAGGTATATAATTTTAGGTCTATAATGGCAGTAAAAACTGTAATACAGCCAAGGAACAAACGAGCCCATAATGAGCAGAGCTATGCCGCAGTAGTCCAACTTGGAGAACAGCTTGCCGACCATCTCTGAGTGACAATACAATGTGTGGTATGCGAACGAGAAGCCGAGGCAGACAATGGCGCCGACGAAAAACACTCCAAAGATCATCTTCTCCTGCATTTGTATTTCGATGGATGGGCGCGTCAGGAAATAGATCGCGACGCCTATGAAAGCTACGCAGCCGAGCAGGTGAGTCCAGATGTTACCAGTTTCGGTGTGGATGCGGAAAATGGACGCGAAGCAGGCGCTGAAGGACGGCAGCGGCGGTCGGTGGCCTTTGTGTAAATAGTCGTTGTCTTGCAGCCATCGGGGCAGGTGTCTGAAATGGCAGACGTTCCACGACGCCTCCCACACTTTCCGCACAAATTCCTCCGCTTGCTCGGCGGCGTTGTGAGCTAGAGCACCTAAGTCGATCTCGTCGGAGAGCACGCCAGCTTTCAGAACCTCTGCCATCTCCGCGTCGAGCAAGTGCTGGTCCTCCGGCGTGGAAGGCAGCGGACATCCCTCCTCCTCCTCGGCGAGGACCTCGTCGAGTTCGTCGATTTGAGAAGCCAGACTCTCGGCCTCCGGGTCCCATCCCTGCCGCCGTCGGAGCCCGTCCGACGACGCGCTCTGCGACCCAGAGTCAGAGTCCACTTCCCACATTTCGTCCGTTTCCCGTTACGCAATTACACGGATGTAACAACCATCGGCCGGAGCGGCCTTCGCTAGCACATGTAATTCACTGTACAGTTATTTGGACGCGTTTCACGAGAAAATCCAGTTACGTCACGGAAAATCTTTTGTCCTTTTGTTCACGGTATTGTAAAATATTCGTATTAGAATTAACGTTGTCTAAAATACGGATAAAAAACTTTATAACATTACATTATAAAGAATATTTAACTAGGAAACGTGAGTAGCCACAATACAACAATCAATTTGGAACAGCTGCAAAGAACTGTCGCTGGCGAATCGTCAACCGAAAACCACCATTCTCCATTTTATAAAGTTATATGCTCTATCTCGCTTGGTAGAATGTATTATGTATAGCATTGTCTCTGTCACGGAAACGTAGCCGCTTTTGCTATAGTATCATAGTGTTGTGAAATCTACATTGCCCAATAGAATGAAAAGAAAATATAATAAAAGTTTGCGCTTGTGTTACAATTTTTTTTACACACTACTACTACTCTACTACTCGCAAACACTATGAAATTCGACCAATAAGTTTTTGGTTTATGCTTTAACAAATAACCTATATTTGAGCATTCACGGCTCACGAGACTTTACTTTTTTCCTCAAATGAACTTGAAAACTAATGTAAACTAGGAAAAATATAGAATAAAAAAAATATTAACTTATATATCTAGCGCTGACATTTACGTATGTTGTTCAAAATAATAAAAAACGCTTTTATTAAATTCATAAATGTGTTTCAAATAAAATACTAAAGTAAGAGCAATGTAAGTGATGGTATAACACAATAAAAATATAATACTGTATAAACACTCGAATTCCGTTTCATTTCATTATTCTTCTTTACTATTATAAATAAAGTACTGGTCGACCCCTGGCTGATATATATGTATATGTATACAGGAATTGCTCAGTTAAAGGTATTAGAAAGATAGATAAACATTGGTGTACATCACTATTACTAATATACGTCACAAGCAACGTCATACCCATACTTTCGTTTGATTGGTCAGCATTACAATGTCCCGTCAATAATTTTTTGACGTAGCTGAATTATAACCTAAAAGTTTTCCATATTTTAGTAATTATTTCTATTGTTTCAACTTTATCAATTTAGATAAATAAATGTACTTACTTTTTGAACATGATGTCACAAAAATAGTGCACTATACTTTCTAATAAGCAATTTCTTCACTTGTAAATTCACAAGATCACGAAAGTTTGGTCACAACACAATCACAGAATTGTCAAAATGTACCATATAATCAACCAATAATGGGCAGGCGTCTGCTATTAATTGTATTTTTGCCAACCGGCATACGTATATAAGAAGTTATGATTCGTTAAAATATCTTCCAATCAACGTGTAGCACAGGTTATAAGTATTATATAGGTTTTTTTTTTTATAAAACACAAAACATATTTCTCATATCAATATACAAAAATTATTCCAATCGCAAATTCTCTAAATTAATTAAAAATCTTTCCACACTATCTATCTAAGATTCCTAAGAATCTTGTTTTCAGGAATCTGCATCTGTAGATGCCATAGATGTAGTAGATGTTATTATATGTATCTTATTAATCTGTATGTAACGTTTCGTTTCTTCAAGTGTCAATGTCATTCTTACATTTGCTTAATATTTTGATGTTTTTCGGTGGCTGCCGCATGGTATTTCAGGATTACAATTAGAAATTTACAACTTTAGCAATGTCCAATTTACTTGAAGTGTTAGTTACGTGCGACTCGAACAACACATTATGGACGAGCAGCATTTGGGACCCTCATAATGGTACAAACTTGATGAATTACAAAGGCGGTGGGACAGCAGAAAACCGGACCGCCTGTTTTATAGGCAGCGATTATTTTGCTGCAGTAGAGAGAACAAAGCCAATACTGCATATATGGCCGCTAAATTCCCAACAGACGGTGCAAGGAATACGTTTCATACTGCCCGGGAAGGCAAGTGCATTTGCAGTCACGCCGGACGGTTCGTATTGCATAGCAGGGATTGATGAGAAAATTTATCTATGGCAGATCGCGTCTGGCAATTTACTCTCTATAATAAACCGTCATTACCAGAAAGTTAACCATTTGAAGTTTACAAGCGATGGACGTTACTTTGTCTCCAGCGCTGAAGATGGTATGGTGATGGTATGGTCACTGGTCACAGTGGCAGCTAACCCCGAAGTGGGACTCGTATCTCAGACAACGGCAGGTCAACATGACCCTGTTTACATATTTTCGGACCATTTCCTACCAGTTACTGATATGTGTATAAGTAAAAATGGAATGCACGGACGTTTATTCACTGTATCCAGCGACAGAACTTGTAAAATTTATGATCTGACCTCTGGTGAAGTGCTGCTGAATCTAGTCTTCGATGAACCCTTATCATCAATTTGTCTTGATGTTTTAGAACTAAACATTTTTGTAGGATCAGTTGAAGGAAAAATTTTTCAGTTTAGTTTAACCAATCCACCAAGAAGCAGAGATGTACTTATGAATAATGATAAAAATACTGTCATATTCTCTGCTCATACAAAAGCAGTCACGAGCTTATCAGTCTCCCTAAATGGGGAAATGCTTGCATCTGGCGGGAATGACGATCAAGTCATATTATGGCATATAAGAAGCCAGCAACCAGTTAGAGTAATAAAGCACAAAGGATCTATCACAAATGCTTTTTTCTCACTTAACTACAAGGCTATATACAAACAAGATTTCACTCCTAATATCATTCTACATATCCTAGAAAGAACATTGGAAAATAATAGTGATGATATAGTGGAAATAGAAGTACTTGTTGATAAGAAAATCGACTTTTGGACTCAACATGAGAGTGGAGATTTCAATTTTGACTTAAATGATGATAAGGAGTCTAAAAAGGCACTTAGAGATGAATTAGACAAGATGAAACAAATTAATTCCAATTTGTACACTATAGCAATACAAAAGGCATTAGAAACAACACCAAAGGGGGCAGTGAATGATTCTTATCGTAAAAAGAAAAAACTTAAGAAATAATAAACTCTTTTCATTATTATATTTACTTGTTTTATTTTATTTCGGCTTTTTACTGAGCTCTTAAGTACCACTTAGAATTATGATAGATGTTCTACTGAAAATTCCAATTATGGCTAATACATTACACTAAAAGAGCATCTAACTGGAAATTAGTAAGTATTAAGAAGAAATGATTAAAAATAGAACAAACGTAAATCGCTGTGGCAATACTGTGTTGACTGTCACTTGTTTAAAAAACCGGTTCTTGTAATTACTGATAATTGTATAAGATACTAGCGGACGCCCGCGTGAAACTTGGTGACTTGAACTTCCATTTGCCCCCTTAAGGAGCATGAGCATTAGAAAAAACGTTTCTCTTATAATCTCGAATATCTCCGAAACTATATAACTAATTAACATACTGTAAATGGCAAATCTTATATCTATAATATCCTTCTGATTATCAAATAATTTATTTTGATAAATAAATGTAAGCATATGAATTAAATTATTTAATACAGAGTCGCACTTTATAGAATTTTTGTAATATATCCGAAACTATATAACTAATTAACATACTGTAAAAGGCAAATCTTATCTCTATAATATCCTTGTGATTATTAAATAATTTATTTTTATAAGGATTTAAGTATAGTTGTATAAAAAGTGACGTAAACTTAAGCATATGAATTAAATGATTTATTACAGAGTCGCACTTTTTAGAAATTTTGTAATATCTTCGAAACTATATAACTAATTAACATACTGTAAAAGGCAAATCTTATCTCTATAATATCCTTGTGATTATTAAATAATTTATTTTGATAAGGATTTCAGTTTAGCTGTGTAAATAATGACGTAAATGTAAGCATATGAATTAAATGATTTTTTAAAACACAAAAGTTATATATCTGCCAAAATATAAAAGATAGATATATGCTATCGCAGACTTTTTTGTAGAACTTCTTAAGATGCATAAAGTTTTCACACAATGTTTTCAATTATATCCAATAGCTAAGGCAGCGCACGCGATTTACGCCAATTTAATAAATTTCACGGTCCTACTCGCGCGACAAAATCTGTGATAACTCGGGTAATATATAGAATACAAATATAAAATATAGCCTATGACACTCACCGATAACGTAGCATTCTACTGGTGAAAGAATTTTAAAAATCGGATCAGAAGTTCCGAAGATTAGCCCCGACGGAACTTTATTTACAAACTTACAAACTTTACCTCTTTATAATATTAGTATAGATTAGCTAGCGGACTACCATTTTCGAGAAATTCTATTTTTTTTAATATTCTCCACAAAACGTCTATGTTCTTCCTAAAAGCCACATTAATCCCTGTACAAATTTCATAGTAAAAAGTATTACTTTCGTATAGTGTATTATTTGTAATTTACTACATAAATAACAAAGAAATAGAACAAAAGATAACTCATTTGAAGTTTATAAATACAAATGTTGTGTCATGGAGGAATTTGGGTAGAAGTTATTTGGTAATTTTTTAGAAGTACAATATTTTCCATATTGTACTTCTAAAAAATATCATTTTCTGTATCTATCTTTCAGTATCCACTTCTGAAGTTTTTCCACTTTTTCTTGTCTCAGCAAAAAAATATTTTTCCATTTGACAACACTGCGCTGAAATGTCATCCGCGTCATAGATTTGGCATCGTACGATTTGTGTCATTTGCATTTTGTAATTTGTATTATTTTCGGTTTGAAATAATTCTTCTCATTATAATTATTCTAAATAGTGCAGAATGTTTAAAACAAAACAAAAATAAATTTATTGTAAGCCTTCTTGCTAACATGTTTTTATGACATCCTGATTAACTAAGGTGAATTTAGTATCAATATAAAAATAAACGTTGGTATCCATTTGCGTCATAACAAAACAATAATTTTTTGTTTATTATTCTCAGCTACGAGACGAAATGTCGAAGGCCGTGGTTATACCTGAGTGTAACAAGGATATTGGGGGGATTAAAGAGGAGATTCGACTTTCACCGAGTGATAAAAAGAATGGAGCGATCGCTGTGTTTAGTAGGCTGTTCGGGTTCGACACACTTGGGAGAAAACAGGGTGCCCCGCTAAGCCCTACGTCTACGGAGCCCGCAGTGACTTACTATGGAGTGTATATACCTTGCGAGATTAAGAAAGGCCCCGACGAAGGTTTGTAAACAAAGCATTTTTATCACTTATCTTGCTATCATAACATTTTTATCATCCAAATATAGGTCAGCACATTACTATTATTAGTCTATATCTCGTAGTATTTGTATCTCGAGTAGTTCATTCTCTGATTGGATATCTTCATACATATAAATAACAATGCACTACTTGTACTGTTTCCATTTATCTGTACTAAAATTGTAAAGAGGAAAAGTTTGTATGTTCGACACCATAGAGATTAACTACCCAGCTTTGATCCAGAACTTTTATTTTTTTCACACATTTAATCTTACCAAAAGCATACAGCACCTGAGTGTTGCGCTTCTATCTGACTAATCTTCCCCATATCACCCTTTATGCAAAATTTCATGAAAATCTGGAACCTAAAATGTTATTCATATATTTCACATGATTTTAGAAATAGATTTTTTTTAATTCTAAGAGTTTTTATTATTAATGAAAGATAGAAAATATATAAAACAGTATATAACTAAACAGTAATAATTCAAGAACACAAAAATAATTTTAGTGACAAAAATATCTCTATCAAACATGGTGGCTGATGGCCTTTGTTAAAAAAGCAGTTACCTAATTAAAATTTTATTTTTAAATAGATATTGTGCAAAAAACGATTTCTTAAGATCGTAGCTCCTGTAGATATAAAAAAATTTAAAAAGTCTTAAACACACTTTTCCTTGTCTTTCATAGTGTATAGTAATACATTATAATATAAATTGCCAATGAATAAACATTAAATATTCTTAGTGCATGAAATTAACATGCTAATTTCTTATATTGATAGACGTGTGTCACATAGTATAGGTTCGTTATCAGACATGAATACTGAATTTGTTTCATTATTCTCAATGAAAGAGCGATGCACCCACAACAACAAAACATCTTCAACATATTGAAAACCATATACAGACAGGTCTGGTTCTTAATTTTTTTTGAGCTGGGGCAAATATCTATGCTGCTAAATGCTGTCTTAAAGCACCATCAAGTCATTAACATAGGCCTCCTGGAAAGAACTGCACAATAACTTAGTTTGGTGCTATTCATTTCTTCCTAAGCTTATTTTTTCCTGAAAAAATATCTTAGGACCCATGGAATCCATGGAATTCCATGGGTCCATCGTGTGGCTGAGAGAAAATCTCTGAACAGAGCCCGAGACTTGTGACACAAGTGTAGTTTTAAAAAGGATTACTTAGTGACATGAGTTAACAGCCCAGTCAAATTTGGAAAGATTCTACTAGAGCAGTTTTGGAATTTCATTCTATTATATGGAGTTTGCTGCATTTCTTGTAAGGCCGAGGTATTGTAACAGGTTATTGAGTGTTTTTCCTAGTATACCTGCACTACATATAAACTAAGCCATTCCTACTCGGTTCATTAATAAGGTCATAATATTTATTCACTTTGAATTTGGTCTTTAGAGATGTTTATTTCCTGCAGCACTGTAAGCTTAACATTTTAATTTGGCTTGAATTTGCCATAATCTGAAATATAACCAGGGTATGGAATGGATCTCTAGTTCCCCCACAACTTTGTATCTTAATTATGGAAAAATTATGATGAACATTATAATTTGTAATTTATAAAATAATGTGTCGCAAAGCTATGCGCGAAAATCATCAGAATTGAGCCTAAATCTGCCTTAACTTATCTGCTAACAACCTCAGTGTTGACTCATAATTATCTTTTGCAAGTACTGATTTATTGTTACAGAAGCCCTGCATGTTTATGAGAATAAAACTGAAGCATTGGAGCTTGTGCGTCGGTACAAGACGGCCAGGTTCAAAGCTTTTCGGAAGAGGCAAGATGCTGTGTCATTTGCTCTGAGGGGCGCAGAACCTGTTGAAACTCATGAAGGAAATGGAAACTGTAAGTGAAAGAAATATCCTGTTTTTAGTGATAGTTAACAGGACAAGCAGATCACCCACTGATGACCTGATGTCAAGTAGGAAGTTTTGTTTGCTTTACAGTAAAAAAAATGATTTTATGTAACATCAGATATATGGGCTGGTGGGAGGCTTTCGCCGTGGCTAGTTACCACCCTACCGACAAAGATGTATCCGGTACAATGTCGTGTAGAAACCGAAAGGGGTGTGGATTTTCGTCTCACTCCTAACAAGTTAGCCCACTTCCATCTTAGATTGCATCATCACTTAACATCAGGTGTGATAGCAGTCAAGTGCCAACTTGTAGTCGATAAAAAAATATATAATGATCTGCTTTGGACGAGATTTTCATAACCTACTGTGATATATATATCACTAATATTATTGTTAGTAACTTAGACTAGCTTTATTTTAATAAATAAAAAAAACATACAAAATGTATGTAACAGCTTCATTGTTGATACTTTGATACGTTTGTTACTCAATCACAGCTTAAAGCAGATCTCCATGAAATTTAGCACAGATATAGATTATAGTCTGGTGTAGTACATAGACTATTTATCCTAACATCTCAGTTCAATCCCAATATTCCCGCGATAATACGGACGAAAACACGGGGCATAACGAGTTCATTATAAAACTAACATTTTCTGTTTGCAACTATTTTTATAAAAATCTCGTACAAATATAAAATTGGATTTCGTTTTATCTAGATATAAAATAAAATCTAGGTCATAGAGTAAAATACCCTATTATGTATAAGATGGATGGTATCGTACTTCGGCCTCGACAAATTAGTCCCGGCGTAATTTATTCCCAATTAGTAGCTTTGTTGGCACCAAACACGAATATCTATTGTCAAGTAACTATACTTATTTATGTAGGTACGGTAGGTTAATGAACTCGGTTATTTATAAACTTGCAATTATCTTCACTGTTTATTGTGTAATTTAAGCTACTACTAGAGGACGCCCGCGGTTTCACCCGCGTAGTTTCGTTTCCGTGGGAACATCAGGATACCAATCGGCCTGGGTCTCGTCATGAGTCTGGCTATCATACATAAAAACAATTTTTACATTCCGACTGGTACTTTCAGAGATTAGCGAGAACAACAGAATTTTTTGGTGTATGCACCGTATATATTTATATGCATGTAGAAAAAAACGGTTATTTCAATATTTCAAACAAACACTCCAATTAAATTTATATGTATAGATGTATATTAAGATTGGTATACTTCTGGTGTATTTGGTGCTATGCACTAGTGCAGTGATTCTCAACCACTGTGTCGCGGCACTTTTGTGTGCCGCTAAATTTCAAAAGTGTGCCGCCAAATTTTGCAAATATATAATAATGTTAATATTATTAAATTATATCATTTAAAAAGAAAAATATTTTTAACATGAATATATATTTAAATCCACAGAATTTGTGATTCACTTTGCGTCGCATTTTTCGCTCGCCAAATTTTGAAATCATTAAATGTGTGCCGCAACAAAAAAAGGTTGAGAATCACTGCACTAGTGTAATAAATTCTATCCCCAATAAATTGATTGCAGCTATATCATACTGCCTCATTTAACAGATCATTTATTTCAAGCAATTTTATATTGTAGAAAAATCTGCTATAGTAATTAAAACCCTTTGGGTTAATGAAATCCATCTGGAAGAATTCCCGTGCAAGTTTGACCAACTATTTTAGAACTAAGTTGCGAGGTAAAAGAGAAAAGATACATCATTACCCAATAGCGACAAAATTCCAAATATCGCTCCGATTTCTCCCTAACGCAACCAAAGCGATTTCAGTTTCGTCGCTATTGGGCGACTTTCTCCTTTTTTTCTCTTCGGGAGTATGTCAGCCTCTTTGTCTAATACATACGCTAAAAGAATTGGGTCTAGAAGAGAAAGTTGAAAAGAAAGCTCTCTCTCTGTCGCCCAAACGTAAAGAAAGATACAAGGGAGAAGAGAGCAGAAAAAAAACAATTTAATCTGTAAGAGAGCCTTGCTGAGAATGTTTATAACACACAGAACTGCTATTGATTACTAGCCGATCCCCGCGAATCTGTCCGCTTAAAAAGTTGGTGCATACTTGAACCCGTTTCACCCCTTTAGGGGGTGAGTTTTGGAATATTCTTTCGTAGCGCACGCCTATATCACAATAGAGAGAAACGAATATCTTAGCATTCGATGGATTCACCGTGCGGGTGCCGGGTCCATCGCGTGGCTGAGAGAAAAACTCCGAATAGAGCCCGAGACTTGTGACACGGGTGTAGGTTTAAGGGTGTATATGTGTGCCAAATTTCACCGAAATCCCTTCAGTGGTTTAAGTTGTGCGTTGATAGATCTGTCAGTGATGGTTGCCTTTTATATTATTGTTTATTTCAGCGATAATGAGTGAGAAGCCCTACCCCTTCAAAGCGCCATCCCCTCAGGATATGGTGGCACTACGTAAGGCGATAGAGGCGGGGCTGGTCAGCACTGTGCGGGACCGAATATGGGACAACCCGCGCTATCTGGTCAGCAGCGGGAACACGCCCGCTATTGTGCAGGTAACTATATTAATTCTTAGTTATAGTAACTCAGATCTATACTTAGGCCAAACTCGATTGAGAATAACTGTTAAAAAAACAAATTAAAAATGAAGGTAGAAATCACTAGTCATTTTACACCAATTTTTTTTAATTAACTAGTTAAATAACTTATAACTTATTAATATATTCAATATCTTGTAAATACGATTTTTCAAATAACAAAACATAATTTTAAATTTTCGTAAATAAAACGTGTTGCATTTTCTACCTTCATTTTAAATTCGTTTGTTGTCAAGCATTCTCAATCGAGTTTGGCTTTAGTATATATCTAAGATACGCGTGAAAGAGACGTAGAGTGGAGAAAATGAGAAACGTTGTCCGATAGCGCCGAAATAGCGCAATGAAAACGAAGGATATTTTGACTGCTCGCTATGGGGCGACTGTGGTTTTTTTACACGACATATCTCATATTTTCTCTCAAAATTTCTCTACTCAATGTGTAGGCCACATGTGATCATATGGAAGAGTTCCATGCGATGTTACTGCGTCCAATTCCTAACGGAACCGGATGTAGATCAGTTTGTATTGTGGCTGCATTTTAAACCTCTTTGCAGAAACCAAAGACTTTCGTAACAGTTGAACTTGATGTACAATTCCTCCAGCCTGATGATCCGACGACCTCAAAGAGGTAGTTGGAAGTGGCTGGATGAGGAAGGCAGAGGATCCCATGCAGTGGAAATGCCTATGGCCATCAGTGGACTGATACAGGCTGCTGATTATACGTTCAATTTTTTAATTTGTTTAGAAATGCAAAATAAACATAATTTTTATATATGTCAATCAGGAAGGCTCCCGCTACAATGCTCTGCACGTAGCCGCTAAGTCTATGAACGCCGAGATTAGCAACCTGCTGCTGACTACTGTCGGTAACCCGACCTTCGTGCAGACGCTGGCCGGCTCCGACGCGGACGCTGACTTCTGTAAGGTCAGCATTAATCATCATCAATATACTGACACAATTCGTTGCTAGCAATCATTTTACAGGCTTGTATTTAATAAATAACTATTGTTTCAGGAATTTGCGGGCATCCTCTTAGATAGATACTTGAACACGCCCGACAAGGCGATGAACGAGACGCCGCTGCACTTCGCGGCCAAGTACGGCGCCGAGGGCGTGGTGGACGTGCTCACGTCGTTCCCGCAGTGCAACAGGCACGCCACCAACAAGTACGGCGAGATGCCCCACGACGTGAGTATCAACTGCACAGATACTTGGACACGCTCGACAAGGCGATGAACGAGACGCCGCTGCACTTCGCGGCCAAGTATTGCACTTCGCGGCCAAGTACGGCGCCGAGGGCGTGGTGGACGTGCTCACGTCGTTCCCGCAGTGCAACAGGCACGCCACCAACAAGTACGGCGAGATGCCCCACGACGTGAGTATCAACTGCACAGATACTTGGACACGCTCGACAAGGCGATGAACGAGACGCCGCTGCACTTCGCGGCCAAGTATTGCACTTCGCGGCCAAGTACGGCGCCGAGGGCGTGGTGGACGTGCTCACGTCGTTCCCGCAGTGCAACAGGCACGCCACCAACAAGTACGGCGAGATGCCCCACGACGTGAGTATTAACTGTACAGACACCTGAACACGACAGATAAGGCGATAAATGAGACGCCTCTGCACTTCGCGGCCAAGTACGGCGCCAGGGGCGTGGTGGACGTGCTCACGTCGTTCCCGCAGTGCAACAGGCACGCCACCAACAAGTACGGCGAGATGCCCCACGACGTGAGTATTAACTGTACAGATACTTGGACACGCTCGACAAGGCGATGAACGAGACGCCGCTGCACTTCGCGGCCAAGTACGGCGCCGAGGGCGTGGTGGACGTGCTCACGTCGTTCCCGCAGTGCAACAGGCACGCCACCAACAAGTACGGCGAGATGCCCCACGACGTGAGTATTAACTGTACAGATACTTGGACACGCTCGACAAGGCGATGAACGAGACGCCGCTGCACTTCGCGGCCAAGTACGGCGCCGAGGGCGTGGTGGACGTGCTCACGTCGTTCCCGCAGTGCAACAGGCACGCCACCAACAAGTACGGCGAGATGCCCCACGACGTGAGTATTAACTGTACAGATACTTGGACACGCTCGACAAGGCGATGAACGAGACGCCGCTGCACTTCGCGGCCAAGTACGGCGCCGAGGGCGTGGTGGACATGCTCAGGTCGTTCCCGCAGTGCAACAGGCACGCCACCAACAAGTACGGCGAGATGCCCCACGACGTGAGTATTAACTGTACAGATACTTGGACACGCTCGACAAGGCGATGAACGAGACGCCGCTGCACTTCGCGGCCAAGTACGGCGCCGAGGGCGTGGTGGACATGCTCAGGTCGTTCCCGCAGTGCAACAGGCACGCCACCAACAAGTACGGCGAGATGCCCCACGACGTGAGTATTAACTGTACAGACACCTGAACACGACAGACAAGTCGATAAACGAGACGCCGCTGCACTTCGCGGCCAAGTATGGTGAGATGCCGCATTATAAGACTGATAATACTTGGTCACGCTCAAAGCAGTGAACGAGAATTGACAACGAGTAAATACCAATTGCTACACTAATTTCCGATTTGCCTAGATAGCAATTGGAGACTTTGAGGTCTTTGATTCCTCATCTTTGCATAAGAATCAAGCATTACGTATTCTGATTGGTCAAGTTTCGATAGTCAAATGGTTTTGTCAATTTGACGAAAACGTTTGAATACTTTAAATCTAATTGAGGGTCCCCCAATCAGAACAGCGATGACCTCTGCAGGGTAGCTTGCACTGATTGGATGCAGAAAACCAGTAGGTGATAGAGATGGTTGGTTGATGTTTAGAAGAGGCCTATATCAACAGTGAATGCATAATTACTGATGATGAAGATAATTAAATTTTGACGACCTCCGTGGCGCAGTGGTATGCGCGGTGGATTTATAAGACGGAGGTCCTGGGTTCGATTCCCGGCGGGGCAGATTGAGATTTTTCTTAATTTGTCTTGGTCTAGCTGGTGGGAGGCTTTCGCCGTGGCTAGTTACCACCCTACCGTCAAAGACGTATCGCCAAGCGATTTAGCGTTCTGGTACAATGCCGTGTAGAAACCGAAAGGGGTGTGGATTTCATCCTACTCCTAACAAGTTAGCTTGCTTCCATCTTAGATTGCATCATCACTTAACATCAGGTGTGATAGCAGTCAAGGGCCAACTTGTAGTCATTAAAAAAAAAAAAAGGGTCCCGATGAATCGATTAATTTTTATGTGCTTCTATAATTCATACTTAAACGGTTTTTTGCGCAGATAATCTGCAGTCGGGCGTCGTCATCGTCGCCGGAGACGATCCGTCGCATACGAGCGATGCTGCAGGAGCGCTACTACGTGCCTGTGCTGCACATAGAGGACGATAGCGGAGCGCCCACTATAGGCAACCCATTCACGCCCACCAAGCCCCCGGTGAGTTGACATACATATACATAATGGAACAAACGTGAGAGATATGTCACTTAATTATATAAAACTTTTTTTTTTTATCAACTACAAGTTGGCCCTTGACTGCTATCACACCTAATGTTGAGTGATGATGCAATCTAAGGTGGAAGCGGGCTAACTTATTAGGAGTAGGATGAAATCCACACCCCTTTCGGTTTCTACACAACATCGTACCGGAACGCTAAATCGCTTGGCGGTACGTCTTTGTCGGTAGGGTGGTAACTAGCCACGGCCAAAGCCTTCCACCAGCCAGACCAAGACAAATTAAGAAAAATCTCAATCTCCCCCGCCGGGAATCGAACCCAGGACCTCCGTCGTATAGATCCACTGCACATACCACTGCGCCACGGAAGTCGTCAAAAACTACCAAATTGGTTTTTAACTAATTTAAAACCAATTTGGTTATGTTGACCAAGTTGTTGTATATTTTTATTACAATTTGAACTATCGCGAGTATTTTTCATGTTATTAAAATAGAAGCTGCTGAAACTCAGGTTATTCTTGTCAGAGTATACCCAACTATACTAAAGCCAAACTCGATTGAGAATGCTTGTCAACAAACATGTTAAAAATGAAGGTAGACAATGCAACACATTTTATGCCTAATAAATTTAAAACTTTGTTTTTTTATAAAATCTCATTTAAAAGATATTGAATATATTAATTATTTTTAAGCTTACTAATCTTATTTATTGTCATGAATTCGTCATTAACTAGTTAACTATAACAATTAGATGTGAAATTACTAGTGATTTCTACCGTCATTTTTAATTTGTTTGTTGACAAGCATTCTCAATCGAGTTTGGCCTAAGTATACTCCAAATTAAAAAAACGTGATTTTCAGCATTTTTAATACATATTTATATATTTTTTTCGAATTTTGCAAATTTTCTGTCCTTAATCACATTTCCTAAATTACAATGCTGGAATTAGGTAGATCGCTGATATCAAAATACTAGTGTTTTATATGCTTCCTTAAAACTTGCTTTACGAGCAAATCAATTTATGAAAAACTAATTAAATAATAAAAAACATATTAAAAGAGTTAAACAGAGATAGCCTTACGCATGACGTCATACATTCATTTATTTCGTCATTTAGCATGAAACTACGGAAAACTTAGAAGTGTCTATAACTTTGTATATCTTTGTCGGATTTTACTTTTATTTTTACCTTACTTTATAATTTTTATTCTAGTTTATAAGAAAGTAAAACAGTGCCTGTATTGTTGTTATAGGATTTAAACCCAGACCCGCTATCGCCGCGGTACGAGATACGCGCTTTCGCCGGGCCAATGGAGGCGAACGACGCGGAGTCCTTCCGCAGACGATGGAAGACCCCTCCGCGGTCCGCCAGGCCGGCATTCAGGTTGAAGGAGATGACGAAGGGGTTGGAGACTGTTGGCAGGTACTTCTTTTACATGTTTTTTAAAAATTTTAAATTCACAAACTATAAACAAAGTGCCTAATTAACGATGAATTGACGATTGTCAAATAGTGCAACACTTTGAAGTGTATGACCTATAAAGTACCATCGGACCAGTGTGCCTAGTGTAAGATTTTACCGCGTCGATAACGAAAACAGTAAAGGCAGATTTTATATGGAATTGGAGAAGCGCCATCTAGTTATAGCGAGAGTAAACGCTTTTTTTTTTCTATATAATTTGACGTTACGAGTGAGAACGTTTTTACGCAGTCCCTCGGTGAAAAACTCGCACTTGCCCTACAGACCAAAAGGCATACTGCTTAGTGGTAGAATTTATGCTTTTATAATTTAAATCTAGAAGTAATAATCCCTTGCCAAAATAAGTGTTAATTATTAAACATAATTTTTTTGTGATCTAATAATAAACTAATGTACATATTTTCATGTCATTGGAAATTCATTGAACTTTCATCCAAATGTTGACATGTCACTTCTGAAAAGTTATAAAAAGTTGTTTTTGTCCAATGTTATTTTAAAGTTAAACATTTGTTCTAGGAACTTAGCAGACCAAATGAGTGTTGGTTGGAAAGAATACTGGCCATTTTTAGACACATTCACAGACCTCCGATCTCCGGAGGGTCTGAAACTTTTCGAAGATTATCTCAAAGCCAAATACGAAACTGCATGCTCATCTGTATACAACGACAGCGTGAACCAATCTCAACACACATCCGTAGACTTATCTTTCTCGAGAATTAGTTTAGGGAACATATCTCACAACAGCCCAGCTCCGGAGCAAGTTTTGAGTCCAATATCAGAACTATGTGTTGCGATGAAGACTTGCAAAATAACAGACAGGCCAGTACATTGGTGTAAAACCGACCCAATAAGACAACGTCTATGCAGACAGCCCAACCCAAAACCAATTGTGACCAACGGTGAATCTACACCGATTAACCACACTGTCAGTCAATTGTTATGTATAGAAAGAACTTGCCAGGTATTTGCCAAAAGATTGGCTGATTCATTAATATTCTCTCTAACAGCCGAGCCCGAAGTGGCCGGAGAATCACTAAAGTCTGAAGCAAAACATTTACAGCATACAATCTATTCGTACATGGACGATGAGAGGTTCCGTGAAATCAACTTTGCCTTAATACATTCTCGGTTAGCACAACTAGTGGTTTTCAAATTGAAACAGCAGACTAAAGACTTGGACGATATAAATAATCTCGTTGAATTTCTAGTTAAGCTTCGGTGTCCGAACGATGACATATTCAGTTCAGACGATGAGAGAAAACCGTTTACGTATAGAACTAATAGGGTTAAGATTAATAATGTAATAGATAGCCACGTTAGGTGTTTAGCTAGCTTTTTGTGTGAAGAGTTGACGGAGACCGATGTGATGAAGGGACCAGCAGTCTCCGAGGTGGAGTGTGGAGATATATGGGAGAAAGCGAGCAAGTGTCGATGCGATTGGAAGATAGAGTTCTACGAGAGGAACAGTAAAAAGAATGCTTCATTTAGGAAGAACAGATCGATACTATCCACCAGCCCGAAGAGTGACAGTTTGATTCGAAGGCTCAGTTTCGATCACGAAATCGGTAAGTTATTTATATTTACCTAAATGCAAAATCATAGCACTGACATGTTGCGAAGTGAAAGGTGAAGGAAAACATTCTCCTTTGCATTTCCCTATGACTTAATTAAGCGCGGTGGATTTATAAGACAGAGGTCCTGGGTTCGATTTCAAGTGATTGGGGCAGATTGAGATTTTTCTTAATTTGTCTTGGTCTGATTGGTGGGAGGCTTTCGCCGTGGCTAGTTACCTTACCGACAAAGACTTACCGCCAAGCGATTTAGCGTTCCGGTACGATGTCATGTAGAAACCGAAAGGGGTGTGAATTTCATCCTAGCCCTAACAAGTTATCCCGCTTCCATCTTAGATAGCATCATCACTTAACATCAGATATCAAGTCAGTCAGTCAGTAGTCAAGGGCCAACTTTTAGTTGATAAAAAAAAATAATCCTGGCTGAGTTTGTTGTAAGCTCTTTCGGACCAGGGCGCGTTTGGAACTCTCGTAGCTTTAATTTTAAGTTTCCGACCTTAATTATCACCATTACTTTTCATAATCTAAAAATTGACTAATCATAATAATTATAAAGATTTTATTGAATAAAGATATTTTGAGTTTGAGCAATGATCATTTTGATCATATCATATCAGAAACTATGATACAAAGTCTCAACCGCATTAGAGCAACATATGGAGGACAGGAATATGAAGCTCATCATATTCCTTTTGCTGCCTCGCTCTGTAGTGGGCTACTAGGTTGACAAGGTAATGTAATGATGACGACGACGTTGATCATGATGTTGATCATTAATATAAGATAACGCTCAGTGCTCAGTGCTCACTTGCTTCACTGGTGGAACCTACATACAAAGTTTCAAATAAATCTATAAAGAAAATAAAATTTTCACCCCCTTTTCTCCCTTTAGGGGGAAAAAATTTTCAAAAATCCTCTCTCAGTGATCACTTGCGTCACTGGTGGAACCTACATACAAAGTTTCAAGTTAATCCGTTAAGAAATTAAAATTTTCAATTTACCCCCATTTTCTCCCCCTAGGGGGGGAATTTCGAAAAATCCTTTCTTAGTGGTTGCCTACTCCCCCTAACAAACATACGTGCCAAATTTCAGCTCTCTACAGCCAGTAGTTTCGGCTGTGCGTTGTCTGTCAGTCAGTATATCACTCAGTAACGAAAGAGTTTTATATATTAAGATTGATTGATGATGATGGTGATGATCAAAACGTCTGTGTTTGCAGGTGACTGCAGACAGCACGGCGAGGGCGAGAAGCCGGTCAGTGTGAACTCGCCCGCGGGAGACAGTGTCACGGCATACAGCGTCGATGTGGCCAAGTGTCACGTCGTAGAAGCAGAGGTGAGATACTAAGACTAGCTCTATTAGTATTAGTATATATAGAAAATTTCTTTATCATTTTTTTAATTGAAACATTTATCAATTTGTCTAGGCGTGAAGTGGCAGCCGGATGCCGCTTTCACGTACATTTTTAGTCACCTGTGTGAATTTGCACAAAGGAAAACTTTAAATTTTCGATATTAGTTATATCTCAGTGTAAAGGTCTTATTTATATATACTTGTAACTACTTGTTCTTTTTCTAACTTTTATTATTGGCCAAACATCGTATAGTATAGTCTCTACGTTGTGAAGAAATATGTAACCCAGATTTTCATGAACCCAGATATTTCAATTGTTATTATATTAAATAACTATGTAACATACAAGGTTTCCACACGTAGGTATAATAGAGTCGTTCCACTAGTTCATCAAATTTAGCCAAAAATTATTTGTGCGATTTTAATTCCGTGTGACATCTGGCGGTCAGTAGCAGCATGCTTATACAAGTGTTGCCACCTGTCCTATATAATGAAATTTATTTATTATCTGTCGTTGATAATATAGATAAACTATTCTTTTGATAGCGTAGAATAATATTAAATTATTGTGTCGTTTAAGATTAAAATAATAATTATACGTTTTCTCTGTTATATATGTTCTTAGATTTTTTATAAATCTCCCTTAAAAATTAAACTAATAAAACTAATATGTAATAGATTCTAGAACTACGTCAGACATCAACGCCAAACTGTTTGTTTTTTTTTTAATTCTATTTTGACCTTTACTTTATTTTATCTAGTTAGTTTGTTTTGGATACTTTTAATCCATTATTTTTTTTTGTGCAGTTGATATTGTATTTGATGTAAGTATATGTACAGGGAGATGTGAACTGTGACATCAGCTTTGGTTATATTTTAATCTTTGTGCAAAGTAATTGCACAACAATTATTTTGAAAAAAATTATTTATTCTGTAATTGCAAAACAGATAAAAGTTAATTTTGATTAGGTTATAAGTGCTTAGAAATGTAAAATGTCACGAAAAAGTACTTAAAATGGTTGTTTACGATTTTAATTATTTATTTGCAGATATCAGACGACGAGTCCGTGGCCTCATGTCAGTCGGAGAGCGAGGAGGCCTACGAGACGGCCTCGGAGGAGCCCTCCAAGGACTCGGACGCGGAAGCGATGCAGGACGCCAGCGACCGCGCCTTGACCGAACCTTTTATATATGGGTGAGTTATTTTGAGACTGCCACGTTGGTCTAGTGGCTTCGATCACGAGGTCCTGTGTTCGAATCCTAAGTCGGGCCGCAGAATAATTCTGAATTTTTTACTCTTCTATGAAATTTTCAGTGCATTCCAAGCCTGGAGTCGGCAAGTTGGTGGTGTTACACCCCTGTGCCACGGAAAGCACGTTAAGCCGTTGGTCCCGGTCACTATCAAAAACATCTGATAATGATCGTTAATAAATGAAACATTATCATCCTAAGCCCGTCAACCCTCATTGGAGCAGCCTGGTGGGTTTACGTTTATCATCTCCTCTCCTATAAGGAGGCTGGCCTGGCCCTGTAGTAGCCGTAAATAGGCTGATGATGATGATGATAATGATGAGTTATTTATATATTTGTAACCTACGAAAGAACGAAAAAACTTCGATGTCCTTTGTTATTTAGCAGCAATTCCTATTATTTTCTACTGCTGACATGATATCTGGTGCTTCATTCGTAAACTACCAACGCATCGCCTGTTATCGTTACGCATTGAATGCTGCAGATGCATTGGCCTGTTTAACTAAGCGAAGGCCTACATCGTAGTCTCTGCACCCGCCGCTAGATATCACCGCGTGTAAGTTTGCGTGCCCACCTGTTAGTTCCGTCAGGCACCGCTAGATGTCGCTGCATTTAAACTTGCGTGCCCACAAGTTAGTTCCATCAGTCAACGCCAGATGACGTTGCTCGTCGCGGGCACATATCTGCCTCGCGCTGTGGAGATTCCGCCGCGCGCAATGACCACCCCGGGCCGCCGGTGTGCACGCATACTTACCTGGCGTAGGGGACACCGTGATCAAGAAGGCGGTTCCCCCAGAGCGAGGCCCTTCCATTGCACTGCGGCTGGGTTGACCTCTGCGATTATCCCTAATGTGGATAACTCGGACGCGTAATTTTTGGTAGTGGGGACTGCGTGCGCGCCGTCCCCCTCGAAATTCATGAAATGAAATCTAGCTTTTTTCCTACACAATCGTTTGATGATCAGTGAATGTATGCGATGGTTTCATTTCAACGCTGTCTACACGGTGCTAACGTTCAGTAAATATGGATGTGGCAGCTATGCTTTCACTTCTGCATTAACATAATTATTATCTATTTAACTTACTTATTATCTACATGCTGTATGCAGGCATGCCTTAAAAAAAATAAATTAAAAAGTGAAAAAAAATAGTAGTAGGATGACAACTCAATAAAATAGACATGGTGCAGTTATGGCTTATAGGGGCTATACGTAAACGCATTTCTCGAAAAACAGCATATCTGTGAAGTCTGTACCATCCCAGCTTTTTACTTTAAAGAAGTTACATAGAACCCACAGAGTGCTTTGCTAATTCGTTAATAAATCGTTTCACACACACACACACACACATCAGGGCAAGTCACTTCGTCTAACTACGTGACACAAGGCTGTTATAAATAATTAATATACGAATTTAACATTTGAAGTATTATATATTGTTTCAGTGAAGAGCCCACCAAAATGGATCGCTTAGTGTTCGAGGCGCTGTCGGAGTGTCGGATAACGCCCGACGCGTTCCCCAACATCTTCCGATGGAGGCACACCGTGTCACTCTATACGCCGTCCGAAAGAGACAGGTAAATGTATTCTCAAAATGGATCGCTTAGTGTTCGAGGCTCTGTCGGAGTGTCGGATAACGCCCGACGCGTTCCCCAACATCTTCCGATGGAGGCACACCGTGTCACTCTATACGCCGTCCGAAAGAGACAGGTAAATGTATTCTCAAAATGGATCGCTTAGTGTTCGAGGCTCTGTCGGAGTGTCGGATAACGCCCGACGCGTTCCCCAACATCTTCCGATGGAGGCACACCGTGTCACTCTATACGCCGTCCGAAAGAGACAGGTAAATGTATTCTCAAAATGGATCGCTTAGTGTTAGAGGCTCTGTCGGATTGTCGGATAATGCCCGACGCGTTCCCCAACATCTTTCGATGGAGGCACACCGTGTCACTCTATACGCCGTCCGAAAGAGACAGGTAAATGTATTCTCAAAATGGATCGCTTAGTGTTAGAGGCTCTGTCGGAGTGTCGGATAACGCCCGACGCGTTCCCCAACATCTTCCAATGGGGGCACACCGTGTCACTATACGCCGTCCGAAAGAGACAGGTAAATGTATTCTCAAAATGGATCGCTTAGTGTTCGAGGCTGTGTCGGATAACGCCCGACGCGTTCCCCAACATCTTCCGATGGAGGCACACCGTGTCACTCTATACGCCGTCCGAAAGAGACAGGTAAATGTATTCTCAAAATGGATCGCTTAGTGTTAGAGGCTCTGTCGGAGTGTCGGATAACGCCCGACGCGTTCCCCAACATCTTCCAATGGAGGCACACCGTGTCACTCTATACGCCGTCCGAAAGAGACAGGTAAATGTATTCTCAAAATGGATCGCTTAGTGTTCGAGGCTGTGTCGGATAACGCCCGACGCGTTCCCCAACATCTTCCGATGGAGGCACACCGTGTCACTCTATACGCCGTCCGAAAGAGACAGGTAAACGTATTCTCAAAATGGATCGCTTAGTGTTCGAGGCTCTGTCGAAGTGTCGGATAACGCCCGACGCGTTCCCCAACATCTTCCGATGGAGTCACACGGTGTCACTCTATACGCCGTCCGAAAGAGACAGGTAAAATATATTCTCAAAATGGATCGCTTAGTGTTCGTGGCCTGGGATGTCTCAACCTGAATATCTCTGCGACAGCAGCTGGCTCTTCTGTAATGCTCGATTTTGGCGTGTCCGGGATGAACTTCATCTGTATTGTTCGTTATAATATTTTATATTTAATTAATTACTATATTGGAACGAAGTTCCTTATCGCGCGTTGTGAAAGGGGGCTAGACGGAAAAAATTCGTACGAAAAGTTGTCACGACACTTTTTGATCAAAGGATCTTGCCGCCGCCTTTGATGTGTGTGCGCGTGAGCGGCGGGGGCGCCCGCGCTGTATGCTGTCTCGCGCTCTCGTGGCGCCCTCTGGTGTTTCGGTGTACAACAGCAAACGCGTGTGTGGTACGCGTCCGTGTCTGAAAAATTGAGCCTACTGATTAAGTTTATATAACATTATATTTGTTAATAATAAAAAAAATATTATTATTACTTAAAAAAAATTAAATTTTATTACAATTCCTTCACTAATTAATCGAAAGGAACTTCGTTCCATCCGGGTGTCCCTTGACACCTCTCAACTTTTTTTTTTTTAAATTTCCCAGATGGCAAGCGCCCGTAAGCCTGGATGATAGCACGGCGTCGTGCGTGTCGTGGTCCGTGGGCGAGAGTCCGCGCGTGTGTCGCGTGCGGGCTCGCTGCAGCACGCCGCACAAGGACTCGCGGGACTCGCGGGACTCGCGCACCGACAGGGCTCTCACACTGCAGGTATGTGTCCATAGATACATAGAGTGTATAAAATTACTTTTAACTATTGTTGCTAGTAATAAGGAACTAATGATTTTAAACTAATTTCGTGGTTGTTCGACATAATAATATATTTCAATGAGTACATTCGGCGACAAACGAGGGCTTTTTTTGTCGATATTTGGATCCAGTTACTTAGACTGTGGTCATGACGGAACTGAAGGTAGCCGCGAGGTGCGAAGCTGAAGTCGTCGAGGCAGAATCGAGCTACCCTCTTTCTTGTTCTTTTAGCAATAACCTCGCACTTTTAGCATTAATATAACAGAATTAGACGCGTGAAGTAATTGCTAACAGAACAAGAAAGAGGGTAGATAGACTACACCGGTTTCCATTTCATTTGTTATAATAACAATTTTCTTTCAAAATGATTAAACAGAGCGACGAGTATAGTATTTTCAACGCTGGTATTTATAACTATTGTTAAATAGCTAAATTAAAATTTCCAGGTATCAAATTGGCTGCGAGTGACGGGTCCAAATTCACCAAAATCAGCGCTGGCAGCTAAGAACGTGGGACAGAACGTCAGTTTCGGTTTTTAATTATTATTATTTTTAGGATTTAGTGACATTTACTATTAATTACATGTTAAATTTTGTATATGTTTTCACAATTCGATCTGATATCGTTACCGTTTGAATTGTCTATGACATGTTGAATGAATATTTGGTTTATTTTACAAAATATTAAATTTGTATCAAATAATATTTTCACACAAATGCAATAGCAGTATATTATATTTATTGTCCTTTTTTGTAATAATATGTTGTGTAAAGGCACATGGGTTTCCCTATATTTACATAATCCGAACGGGGAAAATTATTTTATTTCAAGTTAAAAATCTTTTAATAGAATATCATCTTTGGAAATCAGTCCTTAATCTTAGATTATTATGTGCTAACTTACCAGTTACTGAAACACTGGTTATAAAATATATATCAAAGATTAAAACAATGACTATTTTATCGCGTTGCAAATAAACCAATCATCGCCATAAATATTGTTTAGTGGTTATCGAATGATAATATATAATTTGTTAACCTTACTAACAATATCAAAAGCGTTATTTATTAATTTGATTATATGACAATGGCCAGTGTTTCTGAGATAATCTCAACTCCAGCGTTTTTAAGGTTCTTATATTTATTGTTACTTACCCTAATCTAAGTTTTCTTATGTTTACATTAGGTAATTAAAGTAAACTTCAGTAAAATTAATTTCTATCAAATATAGAATTTTAAATTATAATCCAGCATAATATATTAATGTTTTCATAGTTTTATATGACTGATCAATTGACTTAATCTATATGATGTTTAAAATAAGACTGGGAAATTGTCTGAAACAACTTAAGGCTGTTTGTACATTAACTATAAAATATACGATCCGATATGTACTTTAATTTTAAATATAGTTATATATTATCGAATCGGGTCTATCAAAGATAAATGCGTACATAGCTTAGAAACAGAGGCAATAAGCAGCAAGAGATATCATATAGATTTAAAAAACGCTTAAATATTTTAACATTTATTTAAACAACTGGTCTAGTAACTGGTCTAAAAATTTTCCTTTCCCAAAAATAAAAAGTAATGATATAGTTCTAACACCATGTTATTTTAATACAGATCGACATATATGTATTTTCTATTAACAGTCTAACTATTCATTGACGGTAAATGATATAATTGATTTTTAGTATTGTTAATTTAGTTTAAAATCTTAGTTTGATATCGTTCAATTTGGACCAAGATTGGTGTAGTTGGCCTAAATATTGGCCCAGTGGTTGGCCCAATGCAGGCTCCGTTTACATTGTATGTAGAACTAGGGATATGCGCGACGCAATTGCAATCAGAACCGTATTTTAGGGTTCTTATTATTTATATTATTAGATATTTGAAATTCGAATTGTATTTTTTTTTATTTGACTGATCGCTATGCTGATTGCAATATCGTTACGCAATCACCCCTTTCGTATTTAATAGTTATGGATAAATGTTTGTTTTGAATTTTTGATGTGTATTGTCATAAAAATTTCTATGATATTGTAGTATTTAATATAAATCGTCGCTCTAATTCTATGTGGTAGAGAAAACGAATGACGTCATTTGACAACTTTTTATACGTCAATTTTGATGTCAATAATTTTGCGAATTTCTCACATAAAGAATAAGGGCTTGGTGTTAAAGTATGACATAACATTTTTTTTAGTTGTAACATTGTTCTATGTTGTAACGCGTCAAACGTGTTTTTTGTCATTTTGACATTAAGGCTCGCGCATATTATACCCTCCTCGATAGCCACCCTCAGTACAAATTGAGTGACACCGGGACCTAAGTGACCTCGCCGGTGCCTCGATTGAACTCTTGCACTGTACTCGTTTCTAGGGATCATGAATATCAATCCCCAGTAATAAAAATAATGTATAGAAGCTCGTGCCACTATAAGCTGTTATCTTTCTAAGGTCACAGGTTGAGTGAGACGAGAATGCTATGGCTTAATGTGCGCAAACCTTTACTAATCTTAACTATATTATAGTTCGCTAGATTATAAGTTTGGTTTCTTATTTCAGTTTCATTCAGTTTAAAATTAAAATGTGATAACTTCTAATATTGAAATAATAATAATTTTAAAATCTACACATAATATGTGATATGTTTTGTATTTAGTAAAATAATCTGAATAGTGAATACCGATTCTAAAAATATATACCGTTAATTAGAGTACTTTCAAAAAACAAAGTTACGCGCAATATCAACGTAGGGTAATATAATAAAAATTTAATTCAAAATGGAAAATAATTAATTAATACAGTTTAACTATAAATATTATTATTTGACATCACAAATTATTGTAGTTAGAACAACGAATGATATATAAAGCTTGTTTGACAATCCCAAGGATTTTATGATATTAGAATCTGCGCAACTGACCTTATCGAACGTTTTAATTCATTAACAGGTTAGAGAGGGACAGATGTTTAATAATAGCGTTCTAGGAATTAGCTTGTTTCGTTCAATTTCATTTAAACGTCAAAAGTTTATATCATCTTCAAGTCATTACGATAGACCCAAATTGTTATTTATGATGGAAACACAAAAATAAAATAATGACTAGAGACCGGATTATATGCAAAATACAAAAACCTGTTATATGTATGCAAATATGCATGAATTTTAGGAAAAATGACGCTAAACAAATAATACTCCTCCGAAGTCATGCAATAACTTGCATCATTGTTTAACATCAAAGTAGCGAGTATTTTTTACCTAGTCGCTTCGTAAATAGTTGACGACAATTTATACGGAATAGAAGCTGTTTTCTCACGTTGTAATAAGATGGTGCTGTTTCGTGACATTAAATTTGACGGAGCGGCTCTAAAATATTTGACGAGATCGCAGTGTGTGTTTCTGTCATGATATTTTTGTATATTATAATGATAATCTCATATTTTGTACAATTTTGTTTGTTTTATCAATGTTGGTTTAGTTTTTTACCCCGACTGCGTCAGAAGGAGGGTATTTAACCCGACATTTACTACAGCCTATATATTGCACGTCTGTATCCTTTCTCAATCCCCAAACTCCCTCTTTTTCCATTGTTTATTAATTGTCATCACATCATATACAGGGCGTCCCACGGCTATGCTACATGGAGGGAAACTACCTTAATTATTGTAGATGGAACATTTTATTGAAAGAAGACTTTATTTTAAAAACAATTTAAACTGCATTCATACATTTTTAAATAATTGCCTGGTTGAACCGGGATTCGAACCCGGTACCTTCACGAGAACACTTAACAATGCAGTTTAAATTGTTTTTAAAAATAAAATAAAGTCTTTCAGCAAAATGTTCCATCTACAATAATTAAGGTACTTTCCCTCCATGTGGCATAGCCGTGGGACGCCCTGTATATGAAAAAACATTTTCGCAGATGAAGTCGCAAGTCTGTAGTAAATACCGGGCTATTGTGTTCGATGTTGTTTCTAGTTGCATTTCTACACATTTCCATGTACTCCGTTTTAGTGACAATAACGTCCTCGCGTTAACGCATTTAAAATATTTTTAAAATAATTTGTTAAACACAAGGTCGTAATAGCGAATATTTCTTTTTCCTATAGTTACAATGGCAAATAAGTAAACGGGTTAGTGCTTAAGACCACACGTCAGAACTGCCTCATGAAGACGGGTACGAATTACAAGTTTTCTTATGGGAGGGTAAACGCTGTTCGGCGCTACTCTGTCTTGCTTCCCTTTCACTCACGCACACGGCAGAGGTAAGGCTCGTCCTCTCTCACTCTAACCACAGCGCTAGTTTTATTTATCACTTCTGTCAGACTTCCCGAGATGCCCGTCTTTTTTGTCCTATATTAATAGGTTTATGTTGATGAATGCAGCTGAAGCGTAAAGGTCATCGAGCGATTATAGCAATGACGCGATGACTAATATCTCTGCTCCGTTGGTAGACGAGAGCCGATTATTCTGGAACGAGCGTTACTCAATATTCTCATAATAAATTGCACAGGGAGTTTAAAGAAGTTACTATACCTAAGATCGTATCGTTATTTAATGCTAGAGGATGCGCGCGATTTCACCCGTGTAGTTTTCATTCCCGTAGGAGTTTTGGGATAAAATGTGACCCATGTGTTATTCTGATATGCAAGCTGTATTATTGTAAAGTTTTATCAAAATCCATTCAGTGGTTTTTGCGTGAAAGAGTAACAAATTTTTTGTTCTCCATCTTTCAAAAATCAATCTTTCGCCCTTATAGAATACGAATATGCTACTACGACCCTGTTGAGATCATTATGTATAGCAAATCGCCAAACGCTAAATGGAATGTTGCTCCTATATGTAATATGTTAAAAACAAAGTTTGTACTTTTATATTTAATGTGGAAAAATTGATGTATGTAAATAACAAAAGTAAAACAAAATGTATGTTTTATATATTTTAATTCATTAGATAAATAAATTATGACTGGTTAAATCTTTTTGCGTTTCATTTCACACAAATACCGTATACACACAAAAGTTTGGATAAATTACAATTTGTATTTATAACTTTTAAAAATAAATTATTTAGCTCGTTTTGCGAGTGATTTAGTTGTCCCAAATGCTTTCGTCTTCTGTCTTTGGCAAAGATATCGGAGAATTTTTACCACCGTCCGAAATACTGTTATAGTTGTCAACATCTGCTGAAAAATCGTCGCAATATTCCTCCTGTTGTAGATCTTTCTCGATCATAGATCCTTGCTCTTTAGATAGATCTAACTCCATATCGATAATAGATATATCTTTATTGGTTATATCGAATTTTTGAGAAATTTCTCTAGGTGTTATTTCAGGGCTCCTATTTCTTTTGGGACTAACTATAACAGTGATTTGTGGAGATATTATACGTTCCTCGTTGTCGGTCTCGGAGGAATCTGTTTCTCCGTTGTCTATGGAACTTTCTACCACAATCAAAATTTCCTTTTTTGAATCTGTTACACCTATATTATTAACTTCATTTACAGTTTCAACTTGCAGAGTTAGTTTGTTTTCTTTATCTTCAATTTTGTCAATAACTTCTATGTTTTTTATTTCTATTTTTTCCATTGTTATAGTTTTGGAAGTACTATCTATTTTAGTTTCATTGGGTGTACTAGTTTCTGGCAAATTGTAAATTTTATTTATATTATCTTGCAAAATTTTAAATTCTTCTCGTTTATTATTTGTGATGTTTCTAAATTGTCCTATTTTATTATTTTCGCTTATAGTTTCAATATTTTTGTCACTTTCTGGAGTCTCTATCAGATTAGAACTTTTTGAATTGAATGCATAATTTTGCTTATTCTTTTTTTGCATTTGGTATAGTTTTCTAAATTCAGTCAACGGTGTTTCTAAATAATTTGTGTTTCTTGTTTTTAATTCTTCATTTTTGTCATAGTGTGTGTATGGTGAGGGTATGGGTTTTGTTCGCTGAGTGTAAGAATTTTTGTTTTGATAATGTATTTGTCCTAAATCGTATTTCGTTTGATAATCTAAAAGATATTTGTCGAAGTCCATCTTCATTGCTTCCGATGTCTTTTCATAGTCGAAGGTGTTGTTGGCTGCTATGTTTTCTGATATATTTAGTTTTGATGTACTTTGTTGTGGTACTGGAAACAAAAAAATGCGTACTGTCGTAAACAGATAGAAAGGGCCCATGAAATCTCATGTCGCCACGACCTTCACAGATAGTGGCCGACAAAGACGCAGCCAGCATTGTGTACGAGGGGAGTAAACTAGAAATTATTTTAATCTCCTCTCGTGAGCTATCTATACTAAAGCCAAACTCGATTGAGAATGCTTGTCAACAAACAAATTAAAAATGAAGGTGGAAATCACTAGTAATTTCACACCTATTTTTTTTAATTGACTAGTTAATGACGAATTCATGACATTAAATTAGATTAGTACGCTTAATTAGTATATATATATTTAGTCTTTTAAATAAGATTTTTAGAATAAAAAAACATAATTTTGAATTTATTGGGCATAAAATGTGTTGCGTTTTATACCTCCATTTTAAATTTGTTTCTTGACAAGCATTCTCAATCGAGTTTGGCTTTAGTATAGTTCCTGAATATTACATACACCTGTGACTGACCTCTCTTCTAGGGAAGGGGGCAGCTGCCCCCCCTCGTAACTCGCTACGTCTATGAGAGCAGAGGCCAATGATGATAGGATTTTCATTACCTTAACATCCCCTTCCATATAGAATCCTGCTACGCCCTTATATGTGGGAAACTTGGCTAGTGGAATATTATATATAAACACTATGATAAAAATCGACTCCTGGCTTGCCGCCAGAAACGGCGGATTACAATTTTTAAAGGTAAAATATTTTTTACTTACCAATTTTACTGACACTATCAATAATGTCACTCTCGGCTATCGCCAAGTGTTGTCGCTCCTCCCTGAGTGCGGACTGTCGTTTCCTAAAGTCCAAGTAGGACTGCTCGACCGCCTCCGCCTCTATCTCCAACTTGCGCAGGCGCATCTTGGCTTCACGTAACACCGCGTTGGGACTCTTGTCTCTTGGTGCGGGCGGCTCTTTTGTGACATTACTGGGAAAAAATCAATGATTTTTATTAGAATTTAAACTATAGCCACATTATTAAAATATAACGGCTGAAACTCACGTCACAGTTGTCCTGAAGCAAACAGAAACTATACTAAAGCCTAACTCGATTGAGAATACTTGTCAACAAACAAATTAAAAATGAAGGTAGAAATCACTAGTCATTTTACACCAATTTTTTTAAATTAACTAGTTAATGACGAATTCATGACAATAAATTAAATTAGTAAGCATAAAACTAATTAATATATTCAATATCTTTTAAATAAGATTTTATAAAAAAACAAAACAATTTTAAATTTATTAGGCATAAAATGTGTTGCATTTTCTACCTTCATTTTAAATTTGTTTGTTGACAAGCATTCTCAATCGAGTTTGGCTTTAGTATATAGCGTAAGTAGAAACTAAATATCCAAATAAAATTAATATGAAAATTTAAGTTTAGTCAGCTTTAATTTAACTCAATTACAATATTCGCGTGTGTCCAATAAAACTAAGTTAAAAAACTTAATTTGCAATTGGTACAAATGACTACTATTTATACTAAAGCCAAACTCGATTGAGAATGCTTGTCAACAAACAAATTAAAAATGAAGGTAGAAAATGCAACACATTTTATGCCTATTAAATTTAAAATTATGTTTTGTTATTTTAAAAAATCTTATTTAAAAGATATTGAATATAATAATTAGTTTTAAGTAAGCTTATATCCAATTTATTGTCATGAATTCGTCATTAACTAGTTAATTTAAAAAATTATAGTGTAAAATGACAAGCAATTTGGCTCGGTTATCATTTTCAAAGAATTGAACACAAAGTTTACTTACTTTTTTAACTTTTGTTTGGCCTCCCGTAGAACCGACTTGGGACTTTTCTCCCTCGGCTTGTTGACCTCGGGCTTCGTGTGTTGAGGCTTCGCACTTGAATAAATAATCGTAATTCAGCATTAATTAATTAAAAATTTTTATTACTACAATCAAGTCAGTCAAGGGCTTGTAATTTCAATTTAATTTTTTTTATTTTGACAGCCTCCGTGGCGCAGTGGATTTATAAGACGGAGGTCCTGGGTTCGATTCCCGGCGGGGCAGATTAAGATTTTCTTAATTTGTCTTGGTCTGGTTGGTAAGCTTTCGCCGTGATTAGACTACCCCTACCAACAAAGACATAGCGCCACGCGATTTAGCGTTCCGGTACGATGTCGTGTTGAAGCCGAAAGGGGTGTGGATTTCATCCTACTCCTAACAAGTTAGTCCGCTTTTATCTTAGATTGCATCATCACTTAACATCAGGTGCGATAGCAGTCAAGGGCCAACTTGTAGTCAATATAAAAAAAATGTTATTGCAGTCAAAGGCTTGTAATGTATAAAAAAATACTTGAATAATTTTATAACTTTATTATAAACTGGAATAAAAATAATAACGTAGGTACGGTCATAATGAAAGTAACAAGTCCGACAAACACATACCTACAAGTTATTCAATAATTTCTGTATTTCTTTATGAATGCAAGACGTACCTGTTATAGATATGAGTGTCAGTGCAGGGGCCACTTCCACTAACATTTAAAACTTGCGGATCTATGTTCAATATGTCTGAAACATAAAAAAAAAATTGGTTGTCTGTAAAGTCGGTTTACTGACGATAGTTGAACGTGACAATGTCTTAAGAAAATACTGATGGAATGGTAGCATTTAATTGGTTATTAAAATTTTTAATTTAAGTATATTTTTATAAATATTAATTTAAATTAATAAAATAATTGATTTTGATTTTATAAATTTTTATTTTAAATTTATAATAAATATATTAATTTATAAATATATTATTTTTTAATTTAAAATTAATATATTTAATAATTATATTTAATAGACGGATGTCGAACGCTGCCGAACGCAAAGGCCGATTGTGCTTCTTTGTCGCTCGTTCCGCGCTCTCGCTTGCACTTCAAGCCTTACATGGAACGCCTCAAAGCGAGGTAACGACACATAAGTCATGTTTTTTCGTGCGTGCAACCGGCTCTATCGAATTATAAGACGTTGTCACGTCAAAAAAAATAATAATGAAAAATTATCATTATCAGGGACATTTGAACTAACTACAGGGCTAGTCGCCACTCGTTACATGTGAAGGGTGTGGTCAAATTCAAATCCCGGAATTGAATCAACATGTATCCCTTTTTTGACGCTGGGGAATGCATGAATACTGAAACGTAGCCAACGAGTTGATTAGTATCGTACCGGTACGTTGCAAAGTGGGGGGCTCCTTGGGCACGGCGCGCGGGCGAGTCTGCGGGGACAGGCGACGCCGCAGGGCGCGCCACTGGCTTATCAGCTGTCTGATGACAACAGAGATATATCATAACAAGTATTGAACTATACTAAAGCCAAACTCGATTGAGAATGCTTGCCAACAAACAAATTTAAAATAAAGGTAGAAAATGCAACTCATTTTATGCCTAATAAATTTAAAATTATATTTTGTTATTTTAAAAAATCTTATTTAAAAGATATTGAATATATTAATTAGTTTTAAGCTTACTAATCTAATTTATTGTCATGAATTTATGATTAACATGTTAACTAAAAAAATTAGATCTAAAATGACTAGTGATTTCCACCTTTAGTTTTAATTTGTTTGTTGACAAGCATTCTCAATCGAGTTTGGCTTTAGTATACATCGTTGAAGGATCAATTTAATTGTTTATACTTTATTTGTTCGTTACATGACATGAAACAAAAAGCAAACAGAAATAATATTATGAGGTAAGTAGAGGTACAAAAGACGCTTATCGCTTAGTAGCGATTTCTTCCAGGCATTGATAAGACCTTGGGCTTAGGAAAATATCAGGAGCAAACTGCAGGTAGAGTATTTTAATAATCTTATTACATACATTCAAATAATGACATTCTAATACACAAAAATTACATAAATAACACAAGAAACACTAAAATTTTTTTAACAAAAAATAGAACTGACTCAAAACGCACTAAAAAGTAAAAAATAATTGTGTCATTTAGTTGCTTTAATTTACTTAAGATACATTCGGCTGTAGCAAGTTTAAGGAATATTATCTTTTACGTATGCGAAAATCAGTTTGTGGGTTTGCTAGGCAACATCGCTACTGAACCGATTTAGAAAGAGCATGACACGACCCCTACACATTTTACCTGACACTATTCGACTCCCTACAAAAAAATGTAAAAACCATAGTGGTTCTATTAAATAAACATAATCACCAAAAAAAAAGATATTAACATAATAAGAATAGGCAAGCAGTAAGTTATGACAAAAAGTTTGCCGCATGGGGGCGACACTTTGAAGTCTAAATTGATTTTTGTAAAAAAGTCAAATTAGCGCCAACTAGTTTACAAGGCGTGTCTTCAAAAATGGCATAATGCTCTAAAACACTAGATGTCACTACTGGTAGTGATTCCCATATGGGCTTACTTTGCTTGTTTTCTGGACTCTGATTGTGTTGCTGTTAATAACTATATTTGTTTTATTTTTGTGTAAATATTGTGTTATAAATATATACATATGCTAAAGCAAAGTTGCTAGTGCCATCTAGTGGAGATGACGTGTAAACTCCTAAAAAACTGATACACTAGTGGCGCATCTATACCAGTATTGAATCAAATAAATGTTCATTTATTGATTAATTTAATCTCAGCTTTAACATGTAAAACTAATTTAGTATAAAATAATAACGAATAAAATTATTAAGTTTTGTATAAGTCACATTCGAAGACGCCTCCGAAATCACTCAGGTATAATCTTGCTATCGTTCTTTGATACAGTGGGGCAAGTGCGAGTTTTTCACCGAGCGACTGCGTAAAAACGTACTCACTCGTAACGTCAAATTATATAGAAAAAAAAGCGTTAACTCTCACTATAACTAGATGGCGCTACTCCAATTCTATATAAAATATGCGTATACTGTTTTCGATGTCGACGCGGTCAAATCTTACACTAGGCACACAGAGATAGTTTGGAGCCATCTAGCGGTGCCTGATACAACTATCACGTGGGCACGCAAGTTTACATGCAGTGACATCTAGCGACGGGTACTGGAACTACGATAAGGCAAGCACGTTCTCACCCAACGGACGCATAGACTAGCCTCAGACTCGAGCTCTGGGACCATAAGGTGGTAAAACACAACACAACTGAGAGTAAGACAACACTAATTTATAGCATAGTCTAAACGCGTTCAAAATTTTTTGTTCCTCATAAATCGTACGTGATTACCATTACGACGATATAGAATTATTATTATTTGATCTCGACACTATTGGTCGACTTCTGATGGACGGCGAGGCGACAAGGCGATAGGCAATCCCTTTTCAGAATGGATACGAGTGGTACCTTTGACAATACAAACTTAACTTCTGGTGTCATGGCGGTCTCTGAGCACCCCTATGAAGGGCACAGAGTCCCCCGGCAGCAACACCCTGGGCTCAGCGCTGAAGATGTTCAGCTCTTCCCCTGCGCCCTTACACAAACTTACCTTCTGGTGTCATTGCGGTCTCTGAGCACCCCTATGAAGGGCACAGCGTCTCACGGCAGCAGCACCCTGGGCTCAGCGCTGAAGATATTCAGCTCTTCCCCTGCGCCCTTACACAAACTTACCTTCTGGTGTCATTGCGGTCTCTGAGCACCCCTATGAAGGGCACAGCGTCTCACGGCAGCAGCACCCTGGGCTCAGCGCTGAAGATATTCAGCTCTTCCCCTGCGCCCTTACACAAACTTACCTTCTGGTGTCATTGCGGTCTCTGAGCACCCCTATGAAGGGCACAGCGTCTCACGGCAGCAGCACCCTGGGCTCAGCGCTGAAGATATTCAGCTCTTCCCCTGCGCCCTTACACAAACTTACCTTCTGGTGTCATTGCGGTCTCTGAGCACCCCTATGAAGGGCACAGCGTCTCACGGCAGCAGCACCCTGGGCTCAGCGCTGAAGATATTCAGCTCTTCCCCTGCGCCCTTACACAAACTTACCTTCTGGTGTCATTGCGGTCTCTGAGTACCCCTATGAAGGGCACAGCGTCTCCCGGCAGCAGCACCCTGGGCTCAGCGCTAAAGATGTTGAGCTCTTCGCCTGCACCTTTCCGCCAACCCAACCCGTTGACGCTGGTTGTGGGGTTCAATCTGCATGAAATACGTGTTATTAATAACCATCCAACACGCTGTTTAATAGGGGGGTTTGATTAAAAAAAAATTTGCCACATTTTTAAACGATGTAACTAATTAGCGGACGCCCACGACTTTGCGTAAAATTTAGTTTTTTATAACTCGTTTTCTTACGTCCGCTCTTAATGAAACCAAGAATACATAATGTAAATGATCAGATTTGTTGATGATTAGGTTTTTTATAAAAATAATTTTAATTATATTTTTTCTCTTCAAAACTTCTTTCTCTCCAGCCAGATTAAAATGATTAGTGCTACTTACCTGCTTGGCACGAAGAAACTGTTTTCCATAACAGAGGGCGCTGTCCTCGGTCTGGAGCTGGTCACATAACGCGTCTGCAAGCGATCGCGTTCACTCGACAGCGCGTCTATGTGCTCGCGTTGCTTTAAAACAAAAAAAAATATGAAAATGAAAAACCATTAAGCCTCACATTTATCGGAAGATGCGTCGCATATCATCAGAACACACAATTATAAATCAAACATTCAAACCTTTCACAGTCAACTGTACATCGTATTGAGAAGTCGATCTGATGATGGAACCGTAGTACAGAAGAGGGAACTCCTCAACAATTTACTACAGTTACCTTGTGTTTTGACTCGATTAATTTGTCTCGATGAGAACTTTACATTTAGATAAACTGTAACCGCCGATACGTTCGATGTATTCTCATACGTCAGATGTAAAAGATCTTAACCCCTTTGGGCCCGAAATTTGACAACTGCTGTCAGTGTCAGTTACGGGCGTAGTGCCCTCTCGCTCGCGCGCTGTTTTTTGTATCGGTCTGATACGTTACTTTACAAAAAAATAAATAAATAATCTTCTTTTAAAGACTAAGTAATGTCACTATTACAGTATTACCTGTCTGGCAAAATTCTTCAACCTGTCATTCTCCTCTTGCAACCTTAACACCGTATCTTGACAGCATCCGTCACAACCGCGGCGACTGTCAACAGTGTCACAACCGCGGCGACCGGCAACAGTGTCACAACCGCAGCTACTGTCAACAGTGACACAACCTCGGTTGCAGACACAGTCGGGATTCGAACCCCGTATTTGAGAGCTTTCCTCTCGACCACTGATCGATCTGCTTGGAGTACGGCTCAACTGGCGGTAGATTTCGTCCAGGTTTGACTGAAACCGATAATTTTAACATTATTAAAAAGTGGAAGAAGTAAAAGAGTTTGTATACCTGGGTAGTAAATTTACGAAAGATGGAACGTGTGAGAGTGATATTGAAAGAAGAGTAAATGCTGGGAACTTGGTGAATGGTGCTCTGTATGCATTTATGAACAGCCAGAAAGTGTGCCAGAAGGCAAGACTGGCTGTGCTTAGAGGTGTGTTGGTGCCCACACTTATGTATGGTAGTGAAAGTTGGATATAGCAGAAGAAGCACAAAAGTAAAATAAATGCGGTAGAGATGAGAGCATTGAGGAGTATGTGTGGGTTAAAACTGTGTGACAGAGTTAAAAATAGTGTGATAAGAGAAAAGTGTGGTGTAAAAGAAGATGTAGTGACTAAAATTGAGAAAGGGATGCTTAGATGGTTTGAACATGTAGAGAGAATGGATGAAAGAAGATTAACAAAAGAGATTTACAAGGCGAGGGTGAATGGAAATGTTGGAAGGGGAAGGCCTAGGCGTTCCTGGACCAAATTCAGGACATTTTAAATAATGGCCAGGTCAAGAGTACCCCAAACCGACGAACTTGTATGAAAGGATTAATGAGAGTTGAAGAAGCTAAGGAAGTATGCAAGGACCGTGGCAAATGGAGGGATGTGGTCTCTGCCTACCCCTATGGAAACAAGGCGTGATGTTTATGTATGTATGTATTAAAAATCGGTGGCACCGATATGGGTATGAGTAAATTAAACTAATCGACGCAATTATTTCTTATTTTTAGTGCCTTTTGAATTCTGTTTTATTTTTTTATATTTTCATCAATTTATCGACAACGAACTTAAGAAAAAACCTACTCGTACTAAACTACAAATATCAGTACTATTATACGCCAGCCACTTAAAATATACCGAAATCGCTGCATCGTGACTATAAAAGTTGAGGAGTTCCTTCGATTTACCCAGGATCTCATCATCAGGTTCTAAATGGTGACTATGGGACTTTTTTGGAAGTATATCTTTTCTAAAAAAAAAGAATTATCAAAATCAGACAACTCCGTAAAAATTTATGCGTGATGCAAGAAAAATTAAAAAATATATATACGCGTAGAATTTAGAACCTCCTGCGCTTATTCGTGAGTTAAAAATGTCTCATTCGCGACTTACCTGGCTAAAATTCACGTTCTTCGGTTTCTTCAGGTCGTTGATCACCTGACTGCCCTTCAGTCTATCATCATCATCGTCACCCTTAACACCCACGCTGTTGTTCATCACCCCATCACCCAAATCCATCACCGTGCCTCTTTCTATAAAACACTTGGACCCTTTCGATTCAATATACGACCTTAGCACAACCATTTCATCTTTCAACGCCTTATAATGGGATTTTAAGTCTTGATTTCCTTCAAAATCCTGTTGTTTCATAATCTTGCTGTTATTTTCGTAAATGTTTTTGAGATTTTCTAGTTCGTCTCTTTCTTTGTTAATGCTTTCTCGCTCTCTCTTCATGGTTTCTAAGTGAGTTTCGAGTAAGATCAGCTCTTGTGATATTTGGCAGCGCATTTCTTCGCTTCTCTTCTTGAGTGTTTGTTCTGCTTCGCCTAACTGCACTTTTATTGTCGATTCCTGAAGATGAAGGTTTTTTGTTTTATTTTTATTTATTACAAGTTAGCCCTTGACTGAAATCACAACTGATGACGATACAATCTAAGATGGAAGCGGGCTAACTTGTTAGGAGTAGGATGAAACTCCTTTGTTGGTAGGGTGGTAAGTAGCCACGGCCGAAGCTAGACCTGGACCAATTTAGAAAATTTTTTCGGCCCAGCTGGAAATCAAACCCAGGACCTCTGTTTCAAAACAACTGCGCCACTGAAGCCGTCAAATGTTGCTAGCATTGTCAGGTCATTTAATCATTTATATACACTACAAATAGAAAAGGACTCAAAATAGGAACCTGTGGCACACCCACTGTGAGAAATAAGGCACGTGAGTCATTAATCCATACTTACATTTTGGTTCTATCGCTAAGATAATAGGCAATGCGATCAAGCCAACATTGTTGATGCCACACTGGCTTAACTTAAATAAAGGAGTTGTATGATAAACACAATCGAATGCTTTGGATAAGTCACAAAAAACACCCTAATTTGCGTTTGAATATTTGGGTGTAAGTATAGTATTAATATTATTACCTTCTCAGCTAGTTTCTCCGTCTCGTACTGCACGCTCCTCATTGCCGCCGTCATGTGCTCGTGCTGGCTCCTTAACGCTCGCGCTAAACCCCACAAGAACTTCTTCTTCTGATTTACATTCTTCTCCAGTTCGGCTTGTCGAGCTTTGAATGACTCCTCCAGCTTAAAATTTGAAAATAAAAAACCTTTGGATCTTATGACAAGTGACTCGTATCTCGTGTAGATTATCGTCTGGTTTAGTCTGGTGATATTCTAACACCATTGCAATCTACTCGGGCGAAACCAATGATACACAGATATATTATAGTCTAGTTTAGCAAATAGGCCTTTTATCGCTATAATCCAACAGAAATGGGACCTTCGCTAGTGAAACCGAGCATAACTGAATAATTAGGTTTATAAACAGTATACTTACTTCCTCGCGATGTTTCTGCAGCAGCAGCGCGTGGTTGGCGATGGATCTCTTGATTTTCCTCTCTTCTTCTTCTTTTATCATCTCCACTTCCGCTTCGTACACGGTCTTCAACTGATGGAACATCTGTAAACATTACAACAACATAGCACTAAACTTTGAAAACTTTTCTTTAAACTCCACAAAAGAAAGGTTGTCAATTTAACCCATACGTTAGAATTTCACAGTTTTGGTATATGTTAAGCTAGAACAGCTTCTAAACATGTATATATTTTTTTATGTTTGTATATTTATGTGTCTGTATTCTTGTCAACGTACTCTTATATCTCTAATACCGTAAGTTGGATAACAAAAATTTCTTTTGAATTAAACGGGGTATTCAACTTGGGGAAATGTGCAACTTTTATCAAAATCAGTTCAGTAGGTCTTTGAGATTCTATCGATATGCTTAAAGTAAATTAAAGAAACTGAATTTATTACTAATTTTAATTATTTTTTGTGCGTTTTGAAGTCGGTTTCATTTCTTATCAATTTTTTTAAACATTTTAATACAATTTTATCGATATTTTTATACGAATAGGCTGGCACTTGACAAAAATATCACTGGATGATGAATCCTATAATGATTTGATTTAAAAGACGAAGATTTGACTTCGTTGTCGCAGTTGGTAATAACCTGACTTAAGACAGAGAGGTTCGATTCCCAACTCGATTCAACTTCATCATCACTACCATTATCATTATTATCAGCCTGTAAACAGTCCACTGCATAGCCGGGCTGTATTATAAGAGAGGGTCTATGGAGTTTGCCCACCACGCTACTTCGATGCGGGTTGGCGGGCTATAAGTTAGCAGTAGGTATAATATGCACCTCGTCAACAAGACCCTTTTCCATTACACCGACGCTGTTCATAAACGACTGAACGGTAAACGAGTTCACACTTGACACTTTTGGACTCTGCAAGCATTTTCAAAATCATTAACTTATAAATACCTACCTACTAACGAGAATTTTTATTAGAGATTTTCTAATAAGCTACTTATCGCATTAGAGTAAGTTTATCAATAACTATAGTTCATTCGTGCAAAGAATGCAGTGAGTCATAATAGTTCGTCGGCCAAACCGGTCAAAACCGGTTCCTAACCAATCAAATCGCGCGTCGCGTTCGAACCTAGGCCTTTAACTGATCACTGTGAACTTGACCTTGTAATTTGAAAAGTTTTGATTGGTTAGGGGACGGGGTTCAGCTGGCGCTCACTGCATTCTTAAAGCGAACGAACTATCACCAGTTACAAGCTTACAAACACTACCTTTTTATATTATTACTAAACATTAGTACTTAAGATTAATAACAATTGATGCAATTTGTTACAAATTATGACGTCACAGTACGACTGTCTCTGTCTAATTAATATTTAGTCTTAACTTATTTAAGCAATTTGATTAGTTTTTATTCGTTACTAGCGAACGCCCGCGACTACGTCTGCGAGAAAATCTGTTCTAAGACAGTTCGTAATCCTTTCTCAGGCTCTATATTACCTCCAAATTTCATTTAAATCGGTTAAGCAGTTTAGGCGGGGTTGAGTAACAAATAGACAGCTACTTTCACATTCATAATATTGGTTTTTTTTTATCGACTACAAGTCGGCCCTTGACTGCTATCACACCTGATGTTAAGTGATGATGCAGTCTAAGATGGAAGCGGGCTAACGTGTTAGGAGTGGGACGAAAATCCACACCCCTTTCGGTTTCTACACGACATCGTACCGGAACGCTAAATCGCTTGGCGATACGTCTTTGTCGGTAGGGTGGTAACTAGCCACGGCGAAAGCCTCCCACCAGCCAGACCAAGACAAATTAAAAAAAATCTCAATCTGCCCCGCCGGGAATCGAACCCAGGACCTCCGTCTTAAAAATTCACCGCGCATACCACTGCGCCACGGAGGTCGTCATAAATCCAGTTTTAATAATAAAAAAAGTACTACTATTTTGCTAGGTGTAAGTCATTCCCGATTGATGGTTTTTCCTGAAGATAACTCCATGGGATCAGTTAGAAATATATTCACCTTCTCCATCTTAGTTTTCCTGTTCCTATATTTCTCCTTGAGACGCAGGAATCTGCTCTGGCAACTCCTACAGCAGGCGTGGTGCTTGCAACTGCGCAGTTCTTTGCGCTTTACAGGTTTGTCCTCGTGCGAGTCTGCGCTGTTCAAGCTTTGCGATGATAGGTATTCTTCTGATGTGAATGCTGGAAGAATTATCATCATACAAACATAACATCGGGAGTCGGGAAGTTGGTGGTGTTACACCCCCGTGCCTCGGAGAGCACGTTAAGCCGTCCGTCCCGGTCACTGTCATCAACATCTGATAGTGATCGTTAATAAATGAAACATTATCATCCTAAGCCCGCCAACCCGCAGTGGAGCAGCGTGGTGGGTGTACGCTCCATATCCCCTCTCCTATACGGAGGGAGGCCTGGCCCTGTAGCGGGCCGTTAATAGGCTGATAATGATCATCATAATGATTATAGGCATCATCATAAGATGATAATAAACATGACGCCACATTCCCATAGGAGTAGGCAGAGAACATTCTTCCATTTGCCACGATCCTTCCATACTTCCTTAACTTCTTCCACTCACATCCAATCCTTTTCATAACAGTTCGTCGCTTTACAGCACCTCTTGACTTGGCCATACTTTAAATTGTTCTGAATTTGGTTTAGGAACAGTCGCCTAGACCTTCCCCTTCTAACATTTAAATTCCCTTAATAAATCTCTTGTTAATCTTCTTTTGTTAATTCTCTCTACATGCCCAAACCATCTAAGTATCCCTTTCTCAATATTAGTCACTTCATCTTATTTTACACCACACGATTGTCTTTAATTATCATCATCAGGCCAGACCTCCCTCGTTGTAGCAGAGGAGATATGGAACGTAGACCCACAATCACAATTAAACATCACCATCAGATGTTGATGATTGTGACCTGTGGGGCAAGTGTGAGTTTTTCACCGAGCGACTGCGTAAAAACGTATTCACTCATAACGTCAAAATTATATAGCAAAAAAAGCGTTTACTCTCGCTATAACTAGATGGCGTTACTAAAATTCCATACAAATTTGCGTTACGTTTTTACGCAGTCGCTCGGTAACAAACTCACACTCGGCACTCTGTACCGACGACTTAACGTAAAATGCGATAACATCTTAGATTGCATCATCACTTACTATCAGTGTGGCTAGTGAGATTTTACCGCGTTGATACCGAAAACAGTAAACGCAAATTTTATATGGAATTGGAGTAGCGCCATCTAGTTACAGCGAGAGAAAACGCTTTTTTTCTATACAATTTGACGTTACGAGTGAGTACGTTTTTACGCAGCCGCTCGGTAACACGCACTTGCCCCACAGGTGTAATTGCAGTCAAGGGCTAACTCGTAATAAATAAAAAAAAAATACACGGAACAAATAAGTGTTATTCATTCCAGTAGGGCTTTATACATAAGTCTCTACTCACCCTTTCCTAAACAGCTTGTTTCCTTATGATACAATGGTATACATTTCAGTATACAACACAACAGTGGTGCTTCACCACTTTTGTACATTTCTGGATAGTACATTCACTATTTACTGGATTGCTCTGGACGAAACTGGGCGGGTTTTCTTCAATGAAACACTTCTTCAAGAACGCCTTTTTATTCTTCTATTGGTACCTCTTCTTGTTACAATCTTCTCGGTGGTCGATTGGGAACTGTGTCGCTGTCGGCACAGTGCCCCGTATTTATACAAATTAATTCGGGCCCTCTAATTGGTGCATAATGATATCCAATTAGAGAGCCCATATAACAACCAATCAAACGCGTTTATCTATCCCTGTCTAACGTCTGCCCTCTCGCTCTATTAAAACGGGCTTTCTGATTGGTCGATGTTAGAGCGAGAGGGCCTATATACCTATTTCTTTACAAACAAGTTGGTCACGCGAGGCGTGTTTACAATATTTATACTATTGCGCGACCTAAAAAATCAATGACTATACATAAACTTATTTTAAACTATTGGTTATGTACGCTATGATTACTATTAATGTCTATTGTTTAATATTACAGAGTTAATACACTATAAATTACGCTATAAATACACTATAAACAAATTACGCACTATAAATACACTATAAATTACACTATAAATACAACTATGAATTACTGTCCCGCAAAACAACTATGAATTACTGTCCCGCACATTCTCCCGCCGTGCGACGGGTGTCGCATCATCTCCCGGTGCGGGCTCGTCGCTCGTAGGTAGAGGCAGGATGACCAGCTTCCGCACGGGTCGTCGCAGCACGCCTCCCTTGGTCCGGATGTCGACGGCTCGAACCACGCCGTCTGGTCCCGGGTACGTGGCGATCACGCGCCCACGAACCCACACGTTGCGCGGCAGGTTGGGGTCAACGACCTGTACTAGGTCATCGACGCACACAGCCGGTCCACGGCCGTGCGGCTCCCGCCGGTGTTGGAGTTCCGGTAGGTACTCTCGTACCCACCGCGTCCAGAAGAGGTCAGCGAGTCTCTGTGAGGCCCGCCACGAAGATCGGGATGCTGCATCTCGCTCGTCGAAGGTGCCAGGCAGCGGCACACGTCCTGGGCCGCCCAGCAGGAAGTGGTTAGGCGTCAGCGCCTCGGGATCGTCCGCGCTGACCGAGACATGGGTCAGCGGACGACTGTTCACTGTGTATTCCACCTCAGCCAGTAAGGTGGTCAGGACCTCTTCTGTTGGATGTCGCTCGTGAAGGGTGGCTGCCAGTGCAGTTTTCACTGAGCGTACCAGGCGCTCCCAAGCACCGCCCATGAACGGCGCCCCTGGCGGTATGTAGCGCCAGGCGATGGTCCTCTTTGCTGCTTCCTCGGCTGTCGCGCTGTCTATTGCCTGACGAAGCTCCTTGTCTGCTGCTTTCAGGTTCGTGCCGTTGTCGGACCAGATTTCTGTAGGACATCCCCGTCTTGCTATCATTCTTCGGAGAGTCATCACCGCCGAGTCTGCGCTGAGAGAACTTGCCATTTCCAGGTGCACAGCCCTCGTTGTTAGGCACGTGTATATGGCCACGTACCGCTTCTGTCGCGTTCGGCCCACGGTGACAGACTGGGGTCCAAAATAGTCCAGTCCACAGAAGGTGAAGGATCTCTTGTGGTGTGCTAGGCGGCATGCGGGCAGGTCCCCGGTCCTCGGGTATGGCGGCGTCTGTGTCTTCATTCTACAAAATAAACATCTCCTTATTATTACTCGGGTAACAGGACGCGCGCGCAGCACCCAGTACTGCTGTCTGCACTCATTCACTGTAGCTTCCACACCGGCGTGATGCAGCTGTCGATGTACTGATTGAATCCAGAGTTTGACCGTCGGATGGTCACCGTCGAGCACTAGAGGACTCTTTACGCTTTCCGATACATTTTCTGTTGCTTGAATACGACTTCTTAATCTCACGGCGCCGTTAACGTAAGCGACGCTGAGCTGATACAGACGACTTTCTTTCCTCATTCTATTGTCGTTCTTCAAGGCTTCTATTTCTTCTGTGAAGGAATCTTCTTGAGAAGCGCGTAATAGTAGCTCCTCTGCTCTCTTAAGTAACTCGGCGGAAACAGGTAGGTACTTCTTGTCTGAAGACTTAAATTTTATGTTGGTTTCTTGTCTCCTAGGTACAGGTTTCTTTATTTTCTGCCAGCTCGGGTCCGTTTCTTTGTTTTTACGTGTCCTTCTGTAATTAATTTTTTCCTTATTAGCCCTGCAGAGCTCGATAAATTGCAGGACTCGAGCTGCACTGTAGCGAAGTCTATCCCAATTGGAGAAGCGTGATGCCTCTGGCAGGCCTTCGGCGAGCTTCGGTTTCGCCCTGTCGACCACGTGTTGCACCTTCTCTTCCCCAGAAGGTTCTTCTATAACTGTAGTGGAGACTTCAGTAGGCCAGAATTCTTCCGCTTCGTACAGGAAGTCGGGTCCCGTGTACCAGCGATGGTGCTTGCTGAAACCGCTAGGTACGTCGCGCGTTGCGTCATCAGCCACGTTCAATTTCGTTGGAACCCATCGCCATTCTGTGACCTTAGTAGTCTCTTCTATAGCTGCTAAACGATGCGCTACGTACGGCTTGTAGGTACGTGAGCCGGTACGTATCCATGTGAGCGCGGTCTTGCTGTCCGTCCAGAAAATCTTGCTATCTGGTTTTCTTTCGTGTTCATCTATTACTGTTTCAGCTAAACGCGCGCCCATGACTGCTGCCTGTAGTTCCAACCTCGGGATGGACGTCAACTTCAATGGAGCCACCTTGGCTTTGGCCATGATGAGTGAGAGGCCAACTTGACCGTCCGGCGCCACCGCCCTCCAGAAGAGTACTGCTGAATAGGCTGCTTCGCTTGCATCGGTGAAGACGTGTAGCTGTAGCGAAGTCGCGTCACTATAGTGTAGGTAACGCCTGGGTATCGTGACGTCGCTTAGCTGCTTCAGATGTGTCATCCAGTCTTGCCACTGCGTCGCTAAGTCTTCGTCGAGTTCGTTATCCCATGACGTCCCTCTTCGCCATACTTCTTGCAGCAGCTGTTTCGCCCTTATGGTGACGGGCGAAGCGAACCCAAGAGGATCGAATAACGACATCACTATTCTCAGGGCTTCCCTTTTCGTAGGCGTCTTGCCATCTGCTATGGTGGGGGCTATGCGCGCGAGGTTGAGGTTGAACGTCAGCTCGTCGGTGTTGATTTTCCATATCACACCCAGTACTCGTTCTGTTTGCTCTTCTGACTTGTAAAGCTCTCTATTTTCTATTGGGTCGTTTTCTCCGAGTGCTTCCAGTAGACACGGAGAGTTTGACTTCCACTGTTTTAGTTCGAAGTTGGCTTTCGAGTGAACCTCTCTAACGCTCTTCGTAATTCTGACTGCATCTTCTATGCTTCTGAAGCTGTCAAGGTAGTCATCAACATAGTGTTTCTGTACTATGGCGGCGGCGGCTTCCGGATGAGAGTCTTTGTGCTGTTTCGCGTTCAAGTCTTTTACGTATATTGCTGTAGATGGGGAACTTGACGCGCCGAATATCAGAGACGTCATTCTGTACTCCTCCGGAGGCTGGTTGTCTCTTCTATTTCCTCGCCACAGATAACGAAGTGCGTCGCGGTCTTCATTTCGTAACTTCACCTGCATGAACATTTCTTTGATGTCAGCCGTCACCGCGATCATGTGTTGCCGAAACCGCATGACAACACCAGGCAGCGACTGTAGAAGGTCAGGCCCCTTGAGCAGCATGTCATTGAGAGCCACCCCTCTGGTCTTCGCCGCGGCGTCGTGCACCACTCTGAGTTTCTCTGGTTTCATTGGATTAATGACTCCGAAGTGTGGTAGGTACCAGGTCTTCCCTTCCGGCTTCTGTGCTGGAGCTGGTTCGGCGTATCCTTTTGAGATAAGGGCTTCCATCTGTTCCGTGTACTTCTGGTTCAGCTTGGGATCTCGATCTAGCTTCTTTTCAATATTGAAGAGTCGTTTAAGCGAGTTGTCGTAGTTATCCGGTAGAGTGACGTCTTCTGTGCGCCAGAGCAAACCCGTTTCATACTTGCTGTCGTCTATCTTGATGGTGGTCTTCTCCAGTAGGCGTAACGCTCGCTCCTCCGGATCCGATTTCGGTTTCTTCGGCTGTAGGCAGAGTGCATCCATTTCGAAGTATTGCTTCACGAGGCCTTCTAAGTTATCTTCTGATTCTTCTGTGACGTGTGACACGAAATCGATTGTGTGTCCGATCGTACGGGTCTGGCTGCCATGTAGCACCCATCCCAGCGGAGTGAGGGAGGCCACCGGTTGATGTATGCTTCCTCTCTTCACCTCTGTAGTCAACAGGAGATGCCAGTTGTCTTGCCCTATTAGCACTCGTGGCTTCACGTTCGTGTACACGAGATATTCGCGTATGTCTTCTAAGTGCTTGCACGTGTCTACCATTTCCTTTGAAACGCGTTGCGATGAAACTTGGAGGTTATTCACAGTGCGCGCTTGAATTCGCTCTTCGTGATCGTTTAGTCCCCTTAGCTTGATGTTGACTCTTCGCGAGGCAGACTCCGAGGTTTTCATATCGTTGATTGTTTCTATTTTCAGAGGATCGATGGGTCCCGTCGCGCCGATGCTTTCGGCCACGGCGCTGTCTATCAATGTCACTGTTGACCCGTCGTCCATCAGTGCGTAGGTATCGAGAGCCCCCTTGGGTCCTACCACTTGCACTGGTATAATCTTTAGGTATGACTGTTTCCTCTTGATGGTCCACGCGGAGTTAATCACTTCTATACTATCTTGATCTTCTTTTTTATCTATACGTGTAGCTTTGTTGTAGTGCAGCATCCTGTGGTGGTAGTACTTGCACCCATCCAGTCCACACATCCTTGGCCGACAGCTGTGCGACTTGGTTCTATGGCGAAGACATCTAAAGCACAGGTGCTTGGCCTTGGCAGCGTCCCATCTACTGTTGGAATCCAAGTTCTTGAATTTTTCACAATTGACCACGGTGTGAGTTTCATCGGAGCATACGAGGCACTTGTTTGTGAAATTCTTTTCCGATGTCTCTCTCTTTTCCGTGACGCTGTTCACCTTCTGTGGTCTTCTTTGAAGAGTGACTTGTGCTACCTGTTCAGGTAGGGCATAAGGTCCACACAGCTCCGCTTCGCGCATAAGGAATTTTTCTATTTTCAACAAATCGGGTTCTTCCCTAGGTCGTAGCGCTGCGAAGTCGTAGTACCTATATCGAAGCGTAGGCGTCAATTTGTCCACAATAGTTTTCGAAATTTCTGGATTATACATGTAGTTTGCACAGTTCAAAGTCTTCAGTGTAGCCACCACATTAGAAATTTTCGTAGAAAATATACAGATGTCACGAGGAGAGTCGGTGAGCCGCGCTAGTCCACGAAGAGTTTCCATTTCCATTATAGCGATCGACTCTGGTCTTCCGAATCTTGACTCCAAGGTTTTCATGACGTCTGAAGGGTGTGCACTGGTGATGAGAAGGCCTTCTACAGCTTCTCGAGCTCTTCCTTTCAAGTTCCTCCGCAAACGGTTTGTATTTTCCACTGCTGTGAACGAATTTTCTGTTTCGTAGTACGCCGCACGAAACGGTAGCCATTCTTGATGAGATCCACTGAAGATGGGCAGTTCGATGAACTTGGGGCGCTGCGCTGCTCTAATGGCGTGGGTGATAGCCTCTGCTAGCTGAGCGACACCGTTCGATTCTCCCGCCGGTATACCTGTGGGCGCGCCGGCCGGAACACTCGGCGGCGCTCCCGCCGGTGGCTGTAGTTCACTGAAGTGACCCCGTTGCGCTTCTGGGTTCTTCCGTGACCCCGCCGCACCCTTGATTGGGTTGTGAGGCACTTCGGTGATCGCTAATACGGGGCACGGCTGTGGCGGCGGCAGCAGCGATGGCGGCGGCGGCGGCGGTGGCGGCGGCTGGTCTTGTAACCAACTATGCACAAATTCATTTGCTTCTATTCTCGAATGCACGGAGATGTCGTCCTCTTCATCTATTTCTTGATCTGAGTTCTCCGTTTCTAGAGTCGCGAGGCGCGCGGCTGCTAGTTCGACTTGAAGGCGTAGTAGTTCCTCCTTCGCCTTTGCTATTTTGAGCGTCTTGGATTTGCTATGAGTGGACGCCCCACCTATTCTCTTCTTGAGCGGGGGTCGCGCTGTCTGATGATCCATCGGCTCTTGATGTTTGACAGTTCCTTTTTCTATAACGTGACCACGTTCTATTTGCTTCTTTGTCGAAGTCTTCACACACTGTACTGTTGCGGCGGACGCGTCGGAAGCGGCAGGCTCCGTGAGCGCGGCGGGCGCTACGGGCGCCATCGCCGGACGGGCGAATGCACTCACGGACGCGGCGGACACGGGCGCGCTCCCGGCGGACACGGGCGCGGACGCGGACACGGGCGCGCTTCCGGCGGACACGGGCGCGGACGCGGACACGGGCGCGCTTTCGGCGGACACGGACAAATACGCGGGCGCAGACGCAGTGGATGCGTGCGCAGACGCGGTGGACGCGTTCGAGTTCTGAGGCGTCGGGGACCCAGCGTCCCACGTGTTGGTTTCAGAAGAAGAGGTGCCGTCGTCAGACTTCTTCGCCTTGCGACTGTCTTGACGCGTCTGTGGCATTTTCTTGAACACGACGAATTTTCACTGTTGCACTATTTCACCAGTTTCGCAGAGACGATCCGGCTCGAAGGACCATTCAATGTACGGGATAGTACATTCACTATTTACTGGATTGCTCTGGACGAAACTGGGCGGGTTTTCTTCAATGAAACACTTCTTCAAGAACGCCTTTTTATTCTTCTATTGGTACCTCTTCTTGTTACAATCTTCTCGGTGGTCGATTGGGAACTGTGTCGCTGTCGGCACAGTGCCCCGTATTTATACAAATTAATTCGGGCCCTCTAATTGGTGCATAATGATATCCAATTAGAGAGCCCATATAACAACCAATCAAACGCGTTTATCTATCCCTGTCTAACGTCTGCCCTCTCGCTCTATTAAAACGGGCTTTCTGATTGGTCGATGTTAGAGCGAGAGGGCCTATATACCTATTTCTTTACAAACAAGTTGGTCACGCGAGGCGTGTTTACAATATTTATACTATTGCGCGACCTAAAAAATCAATGACTATACATTCACTTATTTTAAACTATTGGTTATGTACGCTATGATTACTATTAATGTCTATTGTTTAATATTACTGAGTTAATACACTATAAATTACACTATAAATACACTATAAACAAATTACGCACTATAAATACACTATAAATTACACACTATAAATACACTATAAATTACTGTCCCGCACAACTATGAATTACTGTCCCGCTAACGGCCCACTACAGGGCCAGGCCTCCTTCCTTATAAGAGAGGGAATATGGAGCGTACACCCACCACGCAGCTCCAATGCGGGTTGGCGGGCTTAGGGTGATAATGTTTCATTTATTAACGATCATTATTTGACGTTGATGATAATGACCGGGACCAACGGTTTAACGTGCTCTCCGAGGCACGGGGGTGTAACACCACTAACTTCCATATTCCAGGCTTGGAATGTACTGAACATATCATAGAAGAATGAAAAAGCTCAGAAATATTCCGTGACCCGACCCAGGAATCGAACCCAGGACCTCGTGATCGAAATCACTAGACCAATGAGGCAGTCTATACGAACTTGCATGAAATAACTTAAATAAATAAACTTCCAATATGAAATATTTTTTTTTGATGGATTGATGAAAGTGGAAGAAGCTAAGAAAGTATGCAAGGAGCATGGCAAATGGCAACGCCTCATTCCTATAGTTGTAGGCAGAGACCATGTCCTTTTAGTTGGGCTAACTCAGTATGTTTTTGTGAGTGACTATTAGTTAGTTATTAGAAAGAAATGATCACCTAAATAATGTAGAACAGACCACACATCATTCTCTTGGAATCTCAACCCAGACATGTTTGCGTCAGCTGTCTGCAGAAGGTTCCTTGCAAAGTCAAACACCATGTTAGCTAATGGTATTTCTGACACAAACACTGACATGCTGTAACTGAAGTCCTGAAAAGTAATAATAAATACATAAAAGTTCAAGTTTAGAGATTTAATATATAAGTTACCTACATACTTAACATCACGCCTTATTCCTGCAGTGGTAGGCAGAGACCACATCTCTCCACTTGCCACAGTCCTTGCATACTTCCTTAGCTTCTTCCACTCTCATTAATCCTTTCATACAAGTTCGTTGGTTTAGGGTACTCTTGACCTGGCCATTATTTAAAATGTCCTGAATTTGGTCCAGGAACATTCGCCTAGGCCTTCCCCTTCCAACATTTCCATTCACCCTCACCTCATAAATCTCTTTTGTTAATCTTCTTTCATCCATTTATTCTACATGTCCAAACCATTTAAGCATCCCTTTCTCAATTTTAGTCACTACATCTTCTTATCACCACACTTTGTTCTACATACAAAATTGTTTGCTTCAAGTTAGTTGTAGTGACTCTACCACAAGTTCGGAAGGCAGGTCCTGTTGAAAAGGGCCAGCAAGAAACTTTACAATTGCTCTTTTTAAACCATTCATTTTTACGATATTGTTTCATAAAATTATTTATTGCACATACTCATGTAAAGTTGTAAGCCGATCAAATTACCTCTCATTATCTTTGTCATTTAAAAATTCATCAATAAATATATATAATAGACTTGACTAAGTGAGTTTTAATAATTCTGAGCAATGTTTATAGTTTATAACTTTATATCACCTTGCAGATAGCGGTCAGACGTTATTGTGAACTGAGAACATCTTATTCTGGTCTTAGAAGTACATATTTATTTGATTTGAATAATTTCAAATCAAGGGTATTTCAATAAATTCTTTTTACTTCCAAGAAATTCCCTGAGACAACCTAGTGTTAGGAAATTGGTTGTGTTACACCCAAATGCTTCAAAATAAATATTAAATTAAAAAAATTCAGATGCTTTTTTATTTCAAGTAGGCTTAGTTTACAGTTTTGAAACATCAAGTTAGACTATTTGCAATGACTCTATCAACAGCTGGGACAGCAAGTCCAGCTGACAATAAAATGTAGGCAGGCACAACCTACCATTAACATCTGCTAGTGATTTTTATAAAGTCCATATCTAGAGGGATTGGGAACCGATGGCTGGCTGGTGGGTTGGCTGGTGGGAGGCTTTCGCCGTGGTTAGTTACCACCCTACCGACAAAGACGTACCGCCAAGCGACTTAGCGTTCCGGTACGATGTCGTGTAGAAACCGATAGGAGTGTGGATTTCATCGTACTCCTAACAAGTTAGCCCGCTTTCATCTTAGACTGCATCATCACTTAACATCAGGTGTGATAGCAGTCAAGGGCCAACTTGTAGTCGATAAAAAAAAAAAACCGAGTTAGGGAGATATTTCTCCTTAAGCTTGCCAGTGACAGGTTTTTACTCCAATTCCTCTTCATGGCATCAATCTAAAGAAAATTCTTACCATTCTAAGTAAATACTCTGCAATTAACATATTCAATGCTTGATACACAAGTTCCAAACGCTGGGTGAAATGTTTCTGGCATGCTGATGGTACACCTGAGAATATGAATAAAAAAAATACTATGCTAAATTCAAAAAGGTTTCAACTTGGGCTTTAGGTTAGTCTATGGACGTTAGAAAGTTATTTATGAAGTGTTTTTCGTATATTTAAATTAGTTTATTTCCAATTGGCTTCATTTGCAATATTTAATCTCTTTTAGTGCCAACGTTTTAAAATTTTACGACAACACCGTCTGGCACAAATCACAATATTCAAAAGTTGCGAAGCTTACAAGTTATTGTAACTTTAAAATTGATAAGCTACTTATTTTTTACTTTAGTTTAGTAAACTAGGAAGGAAGCAGCTTACCTGTTTCAGCACTTTTCAGTACATCAACGATGTGTCCGCGCAAGTAAGCGCGTAAATCGTTCAAAATACCATTTTTTTCAAAAAGCTCCGTGATGAACTTTTGAAAGTTTTCAGACGATTCGGAATCATTGTTGTCGATATTTCTATAAAAGCTTGTCGCTTCTTCATCTGCAGTGCAATTCATATTTATTGTCGTTTTAAAATTCAGCTAATTATTTTTTTTTAATCAATTTATTTCTGCAGGACACTTGAAATTTTAAAATTCCCAAACATCTTGTTTGACATTTTTCTTCTGTTGACACATCCGGTTGCTTGGTACGACAATGCAAGTTGCCACGCTAGCGCTGAATTGTAATAAATTAATTAAAAACTTAGCTCTTGACAAAATAAAATTCTCTTAATATAAATAAATAATATCAAATTATTTTAAATAAATAGTATAAAAAGATTTTAATTTGAAATATATAAATGTGTACACACTGAAATGTAATATAAGAGAAATAGTCTGTGGAGTTCAGTCTACTATTTCGACATCTTACTCAACAGTCCCTGTGGCGCAGAGGATAGCGCGTTGGACTTCTAATCCAAAGGTCGTGGGTTCGATCCCCACCAGGGATGTTCATTATCTTTTTCTTTTATTTTTTCACTTCCTAAATTCTCAAATGATTATTATTTTTTTATATATCATAAAGATTCGTAACCATACCATTAAATTTTGCTTACAATGGTTTTTAAATAATATATTTTTATTGCATAAAACAAACTATGAAGAAAAATAGAGATTTCTGTTAAAAGCGTTTCAGCTGTGCATATAGTCTATACTAATATTATAAAGAGGAAAACTTTGTTTGTTTGTTTGTTTGTTTGTTTGTTTGTTTGTTTGTTTGTTTGTTTGTTTGGTTGTAATGAATAGGCTCAAAAACTACTGGACCGTTTTTAAAAATTCTTTCACCATTCGAAAGCTACATTATTCACGAGTAACATAGGCTAAATTTTATTTTGGAAAAAATTAGGGTTCCGTAAAATATTTGGGTTTTTCAGACACAAGGTGTACAAAATCAACCAGAAAAGTTACTTATTTTGCGTACGCTGCGTAAACTATAAAAGATAGAACCGTAAAATGTTCTAATTAATTGGAGATCTTATAAATATCTACAAAAAAGTCCGCGACACACTATACCTATCTATGTCGAGTGAGGCACAACAACCATTTTTTTATTTAAAAATCTTAATTTTTTTTTTGGACTATCTTTAAACGCATTTATTTTACTCATGCTATTAATCCTTATCAAAATAAATTATTTCATCACGAAGTACAGTTTATGTAGATAATATTTGGTATTTAAAAGATTAAAATTGGACTTTTGGTTTTGAAGTTATGGCGAAATTAAAATATTACTATTTCTGCGTTGCGAAGTGAGCGTCACCAAGGCGGGAGTGCGCGTGCGGGAGGGGAGTTTAGATCTATGTTATATATACGATGATGAATTAAGAATTCGATCTTTGTTCAAATATCTATTTAGTACACGGAAGAGTTTGTTCATTTGTTTAAACGGGCTAATCTCTATCTGCGTGTCGGATTGTAAAATTATTTTTGTTTATTCTGAAGGCTAGACTCAAGAGTGAAATATACTATTTAATACCAATTTATACCCATCAGCTTGCCATAAATATATATTTTTAATGTTAATGTACTAAAATGTCATACAATGTTTAACAAAAATGTAGACCTTTAGTACACGGGACGGGACGGAGAATATTGCTTCACGGGAAACTATAAAAAAATTAAATTGAGAGGGGGAGCGGGGAATGAGCACACTATATGTGCCTTTACACATTTTGTATGAAAGTCTGTCTTTAAAATTAGAAGGGTACCTAAGAGGTTTTCACGCGGACGAAGTCGCGGGCGACTGCTAGTTAGTAATAAATAGATATCTACCATACCATGTTACAGACAGCTTTTCTCTATTTATGTATTAGTTTTTATTAGGTATGTAAAATATATATATATTATATCAATGTAGGTCAAAAAAATCCCCCGCTTGCAGTGCATTTCTGTGCTCAAGCAAACAATGGGGTCCAGAGGGCTCCTCGAGATTCGCGACATTTCAAGAATAATAATTGCCTTCTGTATCCGACCCTTGATCCAACAGCCAAGCGAAAGTTTCCTATGTTGGTCGAATAGACACTTCATTAATAAAAATATTTAGATTATAAAATAAAATGTTTAACTGAATGAAATTCCGTTCAGGGGAAAAATTTAATTTGTGGTTTGTGTTATAAATTACCTGTTTCTGTGATGGTTTGAGAATGTGACAGCTAGACACTAGTAGTAGTAATTTTGTCTTTGAATTGATGATTCAAAATATTTAATACTAAATATTTAACAGTGCAGCCATATGTATCAGGAATAACTATCCATACATGTAAATAAGCTTGCCCTAGCTATAATTATCGATGGTCGACATCAACATGCTCGTCTTCAGAGATACAGCATTACTGATCTCAAACATAGATTTTTGTAACCAGCCATAAGAGGGAGCCTGCCACTAGGAAATCTATGGCAAATATGAGCACCTGGTGATGACTACTAAAATTTTCAGTCCATAGAAGAGTGGCTTATTGTACCCATACAGATTGCCATGATACAGACATACAAATGAAAAAAAAATTTAACAATTGATTGCGTTACCGTACATACTTATTTCCTTGAAAACATATGTCCAAATCCTATTCATCTGTGCATTTTATTAATATATTATCTATGGACGGAATGATGACGAAATACAATACAAGCATAATCTGTGACGAAATACGAATGACTTGTTTACGTATAAAAATTGTGATCACGAAAATAGTTTCGTCATCGTCATACTTGCAGAAGATTTTGTTGTGTGAAAACTTGTGGTGACTGGTTCAATTTTACTTCTTGTTAAAATTATTGTAGCATTTAATAGTTTAATACAATTAAAATATTACAATGGAATTCCCACATGTTGGAAGGAACTGTTCCTACAAAACTTGTAATAAATTAGGTGAGTGTAGAACCTTTTTATATTAAAATAAATTACGTATCTCCCAAAAATAATGCAAACAGTGCTTTTTTAGCAAGTAAATCCTTGAAAAATGAGGGGAACAGGGGTTAATCTTGATACTTCCATGTCTGCATAAAAGTTATACTTGAAAAAATGATTAGTCCATCTAAATTATAAATATAAGAATTTTTCAACAGACCCTGCTTATCAGAGTTGCTCATTTAGGACAAAGAAATGTTTTTTGCTTCTTATTCAATAAATTTGTACCATGTTTATTGAGTGAAATCCAATAAATCATAAATAAATGAACAAATAAATGTCATGACTCATCAAAATTTCAACATTATAATTGTGTGGGGTGAAATGAAATCATATGAGCCTTACAATTAATTTTCAAGGTTGATCTAGAACATCCTAGATCATTACACATATTTTCTCTTAATGATTGTCTGTACTAGATGATGGTTGTACCATTATTGTGAAGCTGTTTTTATTAACATCATACCTTCAGTAGCACTATTCTGTTACATATAACACTGGATAGTGTTTATCAAATTCTTCTCTCTCTATAGCATTGTTATAGATTGTTAGTCGCTAGTGCCACTGAGTATCGTTACAGATTTACAGAAAAGCCGCTCTGATCTTCCTATCTTAATGGCCAAATACAGGACAGGACTTGCTCCTTATGGAACAGGAAAAATAGAGCATGCTACTGAATTACACCAATGCAATTTTTATGGGTTTAGGGTGATAATGTTTGGTTTTACAACAATCAATGTTATGATAATATCTTGGAATAACACTCTAGGCAATGGTGTGACACCACCAAATTTCCAACACCTGGTTGAGAATTTCTTGAAAGGAACAGTAGCTTAAAATTTCTAAGACTGATGAGGTAGCCAGATACTGTTTTCATGAACATTTCAGTCACGCTTGATCTGTGAGCAACTATTATTTCATAGCCTGACCTTGCAATCAAACCCAGGTGATCTGAAACCTTATAGGCTACCCACTTGTTATAGATATACATGTTTATATTTATGTTATATTGTGCATTAAGCAATCAATTTGTTTTTACAGATTTCCTGCCAATGAAATGTGATGCATGCAGAGAAGTTTATTGGTAAGTTTGACGAACTTCGTGGCGCAGTGGTATGCGCGGTGGATTTATAAGACGGAGGTCCTGGGTTCGATTCCCGGCGGGGCAGATTGAGATTTTTCTTAATTTGTCTTGGTCTTGCTGGTGAGAGGCTTTCGCCGTGGCTAGTTACCACCCTACCCACAAAGACGTACCGCCAAGCGATTTAGCGTTCCAGTACGATGTCGTCTAGAAACCGATAGGGGTGTGGATTTTCGTCCCACTCCTAACAAGTTAGCCCGCTTCCATCTTAGACTGCATCATAACTTAACAACTTTTTATTTTTTTAAACATAATTGAAATACCATAAAATGGTATATTTTCTTCTTCTTTCTTGTCTATGGCACTTTGTACTGAAATGCAATATCATTTTCAGTACATTGGCATTGTTATATATCGAACACTTACTAGCCAGACCTGGACCAACTCAGAAAATTTGAATTCACCTCAAAATAGGAATCAAACCCAGGAGCTCCATGTTATAAACCCAGTGTGCATACAACTGCACCATGGAGACCATTGAATCTTGATGGAAAACATCACCAGCATTTGCTTGCGACCTAAGAATAGAACTTAGTATAGTTATGTAATAAAAATCTAAATTCATATACTACTGTCCACTGATTGCAAATAAACTCAAAAAAAGAAGAAATCTAATACTGTGTCTGAGTTTATTTTCATTCACCATTATAGATATGAGGTCTTATCAAAAATGTGTTTCCGAATGTCACAAGCTATATTATTTTTGTGTGTATGAGTATTGAACATAAAACCCAGATACAAGCCTTGTTATCTATGTCGGTTAAACAAAAATACTATGTATGTATGAAAAACCAAAAAATTTTAAACTTGGTAAAACCAATTGGTGGTTTTATTAATACTATAAAGATAAAATGGACAATCAACTGGCAACTGTATAAACAAATAAATTATTCTAAAGTTTGTTTAACACTATTCAACAAAAATATAAGAATTCTCAATTAGGTTTTAATAATTTATTTTGTGATGAGAAATGACATTTTTTAAATACATTGCACTATTTCATAGAACATCTCTTAGCACAGTGTGTCTTTAGCAAAGGCCTCCTCCAGCAACTTCTGCTGTTCTGTCATTAGCGACCCTTCTCCAGTTAAGTCCCACTGTGAGTTTTAAGTTATTCTCACATCTGAGGAACTATTTTCCCTGATTCCTTCTGCCATCCATCCAGTCCGCTCGACATTCCCATTGTGGGTCTTAGTATGTGGTCTGTCCATCACTTCTATTAAGTTTTAGCTATATATTAAATAACTTACAATATAAGGAAGGAGCTTAAAGGGCTAAACTCGCCAGGTGCCAAAGGGCCATGGAGAGGAGCATGACTGGTCATAGGAAAAAGGATAGGGTAAGAAATAATGACCTTTGAAACAAAACGGGGGTCAGTGACGTTTTAACCCGTTTTGATCAGCAGAAATGGCGATGGACAGGTCACATGCTAAGAAACACAATAGGGAAATGGAGGTCACAGACTGGTACCCAAGAGATGGGAGAAGAAACCGGGGCAAGCAGTTCCTCAGATGGGAGGATGAGCTGAAGCTTGCTGCTGGACCAAATTGGAGAAGGGTCGCGGGCGATAGAGAGCAGTGGAAGTCGCTGGAGGAGGCCTATGCCGAAAGGCACACTGTGTTAAGAGACATATTATAATTAAAGTAATGTAAAAATTTAAATCTCTTAACACAGAATAAAGGGCTTATTATTAATATAAGGATGTTTGCCTCTTTGTAGTGTCTACTAATGGTCGACTCTGCTAACAGAGAATAGGTTTATGTGACTATAAAGGACAAATTTTCTAATTTCAGTTCTGACCACTTTGCCTATGTGAAACATGAGTGTCCTGCACCCAACTCCAGGGATGTTCAAGTGCCGGAGTGTCCCTTGTGCGGGTCTCCAGTACCCGGCAAGAGAGGGGAACCCCCGGATGTAGCTGTGGGCGCTCACATAGACAACCAGTGCATGTCAGATCCAGCGAGGGAGAGGAGAAAAAAGGTTACCTTCATTATCAACCTTATTTTATGGTCTACTACAAAATTTTACAGGAGAGGGGAAGGAGTTAAACATAAATTTACATGAAATACTTGTCTCACATAAAAATATACATGCAAACATATATACGTATATACATACATACATAATTATAAATATACATTATCTTTGCATTCCATGGATTCACCATGCGAGTGCCGGATCCAATGTGTGGCAGAGGGAAAAACGAGAGTCCGAGACTTGCGACACGAATGTAGGCTTACGAGTATTCTTTATAATTAATCGACGCTCGCCTATTCTTCTCGAATTTTTCCCTGCACTTACTTATCAAATATATTTTAATTTTTATTATATAAGTAGCTGTATATGTATGTATATTTATATAATATAGTATGTATATATATTTATATGTTTAAACTATTTGTGTATTTTTATTGTGTAGGCCCAATGTATATGTGGGTATATTTTATTTTTTAATATATATATACATTATTGCACTATCCGTTTTCCATAACTTAAAGTACTTCAACTAGGGTTGTCTTGAGGAGATCGCTTTTAGCGATAAGACCGCCTTTGTACATTTAACTTTTGTTTTTGTCTCTGAATCTTTTAAAATGTGCAATAAAGAATTTATCTATCTATCTATCTAAATACAAAAATAAATAAATAAATGAAAATTATTGAAACAATTAGACACTAGACTATATTTTTTGTTGGATTTTACTTTTATTCTAGTTTATAAAACCATGTGATTCCAGGTATTCACAAACAGGTGTTCACTTAAAGGCTGCAAGACGAAGGAGATGGTACCACTGGTGTGCAGCGAGTGCGCTCTCAACTACTGTCTGCGACACCGACACATCGCAGACCACAACTGCGATGGGAAACTAGGCGCCAAGAAGAGACAGTTCGCGTGAGTAGATGTTTCATATGTCAACATCATCATCATTATCATTGTTGAAGGGAAAAATAGAAAAACTCAATTTTTTTCTTTAATGATAAAGGTGTTCCAAGAAATTCTGTGCAGAGAAAGATAGAGAAAAATACTAGTAGATATTTTTAAATAGCTATTTAAGGAACTGAAAAAACGTGTGATAGGTATTACTCTTATTTTTGAAAAGGAGATGGTCCATTTCAGCTTCACTCATGTACCATTAAAATGGAAAAAATACTAGGATTTTATCAAAAACAAAATAAGTGAAGGAAACGAACTATATAAAACGTTGGTTAAAAATTAAATTTTTGAGATATTAACCCCTGTGGGCCTGACATTCAAACCTTCTTTGAGTATAATGACAGCTGTCATTATTTGCCTGAAACTTTAAAAGATGGCGTCTTTCTAATATTAGTCTGTAGGTGATAAAGATGCGGTGACAGTGATTTGTCAAACTCAAAATATGTAATTTTTGACAAATTTTTTCTTCCGTGTTCTGGGCTTTGTTTTTAGCTATAATACATTTTAGACATAGTCATCTTAACTATAATAAAAACAAAACTCAATATTTTAATCTGATTATTCAGTAATCCGTTAGGTACCTATACCTAACCAGTAACCATCAAATCAAATGGACCATACGTCAATAAACACTGACAGCAAAAGTCAAAACAACATCAATCCGCCACCTAAAGAATGTCTACCATAGATAATACAACTTATCTAAGTTCCGGCATGATTATACGTAAAGTGTTGCATTGTTTTGGAGAGAATAAATAATATTTCGCCTAAATAAAAGTGAATTCTGAGATTCGGATAATCAAAACTAGATTATTAATACATGTAGTTTTTTCAACTTATGTACAGAAAGTGAGTCTGTGCTCCATAGAATTTTGGACCATCTCCTTTGGCTAGTGACATTATCAACCCACCCTGACTGCCTTGTTACTTAAGTGGTTAGCTTATGGGGCATCTATCTCGAGGTACGGGTTCGAATGTTGGGTCAGGTCATGGAACAATTCTAACTTTTTCTTTCTTCTAACAAATTAGCCCAGAATCGGGAAGTTGGTGGTTTATACCCTCGTGCCTCGTAGAGCACATGAAGACGTTGATCCCGGTTAATATCATCAACATCTGATATTGATCGTTAGTAATAAAACATCACCTTAAGCCACCAGACTAGTAAGTCTACACTAGGGTTGCCAACCGTCCTGTTTTCCCAGGACATGTCCTAGTTTTTGTGGTGTCCTGGGATGTCCTGAATAGTTTTTAAGCAGCGTCCTGGGTTTTTATATTTTAGAATCCGCGCGCCTCTGTTAAAATTTTTACGCTACGAGCGGCCTCACGACTCGCAAGTACTCGTAATTGCGATGCCGCGCTGTTTCAAAAATTTGTTATAAACTAAAGTGTTTGTTTTATATTTTAATAACTAGTTTTCAACTCGTATAATTTTACTTAAGTATTTTTATTTAAAAATGTGATTATTTTAATTAATTTAACTATTGCAACTCTATCAATGCTTCCTGCTTTTTCCAACTTAAAATCCTATTTTTTTTAATTTGATGTTGGCAACCCTAGTCTACACTCGATATCTCCTCCTATAAGAAAGGAGGCCTGGCCCCGTAGTAGGCCATTCACAGAAGATGATGATGATGATGATTATCGGTCCTTTAGTTTTTTTTTTATTAAGTAACCTTTAAAACTTTCTATTCACAGTAATACTGCGGTGGCGCGTTTAAAACAAATCGAGATGAACAAATCAAACAGAACGCCGGTCGCTGCCACGCCCAACTTCGCAGCAGTGCAGGGTAACATGGTGAGTACAAAAACAATCCACTTTTTTATTTTTAGTGTGTTTTGAAGTCGGTTTTATTTTTTATTAAAAAATTTTTAGTGATTTATCAACACTAACATATAAAAGTAGCCAAAACCAGCCAATTAAAAATAGGTATCGAAATTGCTACAAGTATGCCTATAAAGTGAAGAGTTCCTTTGACTCTCACAGGTTCTTATCATCTAGTCTTACCGTGATGACTATGGGACCATTTTGTTAGTATACCCTGTGTAATAAAAAATAATCAAAATCGGATTACTCTGTAAAAAGTTAAGCGAAATCCTACATAAAAGAAATATATAAGCGTGGAATTGCAGACCTGCGTTTTTTTGGGTGCATACCAGTAGAACCCCCTAATTTTAGTTCCATAGAACTGTTGATACACCATATTAGAGTTTAGTGAGCCAATAGTTCTATATAGAACTAATGGGACAAAATTAAAGAAATGTCGATATAAACATCTTGTTGGTAGTTTACATATAAAATATCGATAGTTTTTATAAGTATAATATAGAATCTCTTTGCAATTTATGCATGATTGCAATAATAAATGTCCACTTAAATTTGAGAGTATCTATAAACATACTATATCGAATACAGCTTTGCTTAAATTGCACAAAACGTCTTTAAAATGGTATTGAGGTTTTTAATATATTTTTTTCCTAAACTGAATAGTTTGCGCGAAAGATACTTCCAAAGTGGTAAAATGTAACTTCTAAAATAAGAAAATATTTTTTTAGACACAACTAGTACTTTGTTTTAACAACTTAGTTTTTGTCGCAAGGGACATTTTTTTGTTAAAAACAAAATGAAATATCAATCAAAATAATATAAAGTTTATAATTTATATGGTATAAGTAAAGTCAAGAGCAAAAACTATACTACAGTACTATATAGAAGTATTGGGACACAATTTGACAGCACGGAAAATATCCCAACAGTTCTATAGAAGTACGGTATGGGGTACTACTGGGATGCACCCGTTTTTTACGTCGATTGAAAGCTAAACCTACATTTATATTTTTTCAGTCCGAAGATGAAGCATTAGCTCGCGCCCTGGCTCTGTCCATGCAGGAACAGGGCTCCAGCTCTCGGGAGTCCAACATCATCCGCGAGATGGCGCGCCAGAGGGTCGGCGGGGAACAGAACTCGCGCTGCACTGTGTCGTAGCGATAGCATAGTAACAATTAGCTAGCCTAATATCCGCCCAAAGTAATGAAGAAGAAAAAGAAATATTGTACACCACAAAAAAAAATAATCTTTGAATTATAATAAAACTTAGACACTTAGGCCTGTGTGCACCAAGATTTCGGTTGTCATAACCAATGGTTAACATAACTTTACTATAAATTTACTGTTCATTACAACCCGTACGCCGGTTAAGAACGTACGCTCGGTTAAGATAACCGCCCGGTTTACATCCTTAACCGGTGTACGGGTTGTCGTGAACAGTTAATTTTATGTTTAGCTTATGTTAACTGTTGGTTATGATAACCGAAATCTTGGTGCACACAGACCTAAAACGATCTCTACCAGACAATCAATATGAAAGAGAGAAAAATATTATTGCTTAGTGTTAAAGTATGAAATTGTCTCTTGTACTGAAAAGTGTATAAATTAAGTCTACCAATAAATTTTCAATTAATTATTTATTATTAATTATTATTATGTTAATTTTTAATTAAATAAAAAATTAAGTTTGAAAAGTCGTAACTTGTCCTATTTTTTTTTTGAAAATTGAATATGTCGAAGTCGAAAATTTAATATGGCGCCTGAGTGATGTTCAAGTCGCAATTTCATACTTTAACCCCTATTACTTATCTGTTCAATTTTGGAAGGCTTTTCTTTGGTTACGATGTTGACAGGCGCGTTTCTATGAAAAACGCCTCCCACGGGCTTAGCCAAGGGCCAAAAAATTATCTATACATTTCTCATGGAAAGCTATAGATAATATAATATAGGTTCCCAAAGGTCCAAAAATGATAGATACATAGAATAGAAGCATTAGTCTCCGCAGCAAACCATATAATGCTTAATCCAGGCTTTTTATAATATGCGTGAACGTTATATATTTGGTCTAATATCTATCTGATGAATAATCCGCCATTTTTTTTTGGCCATTGGACAGTGAGAGAATCATAGATTAAAGACTACTAGATGGAGTCATAACGCGGCTGTAGGTTGAAGAGCGTAGAAAGTGACACAAGATTATTTTTTGTCCCTTTCAGCGTGTTCGTTTTTATTATTTGGCAATTATTAGCTTTTTATTAAATTTGCTGATAAATAATATAACTTTGCGGTTACTATATTAATTTAAACGTTATCGTGCTATGGTGGGTTGTAATATTTTCGGCTGCAACAGTCGCAGCGAACAGAAAATCGAAGGAATTACGTTTCATACGTAAGTAGGCATAAACTTCATTGATTGATGATTTAAAGCTTAGATATGTTATTTTTTAGCAAATTTCATGTATTATGCGTTTACTAAACTATATTATATAAATTAATATTTCGTATTTTACGATATTTTAAAACATAACGTTTTATAATGTACTTTAAATGTTGACATGCCATGTCAATAAGGCTGATTTGCTGTCTCACGAGTGGACACGCTATGGGCTCTATCTAGTTGTCTTTAATCTATGGAGAGAATGCTATAGAATTTGATTAAGTCATAACTGTGATGGTTCAAATTATAATCTAATATTTAATGTGTATCTTTGGTTATAAATATTTTATTAAATTTGGTACCACATAAATGTTCAGTGTTCAATGTTTTTACTATAAATATAATTATATCAGAATTTACTGTAATGTTTTCAAGTTGCACAATTACCATTATACGCTGTATTTTCACTCACCATCAAGTGTGAATAAGTGTTAACGAACGGTTTGTAAGTATCGTTGAAATAATATTAAAAATTCAATTTGTAGCTTTTTTATGTAATTCTTAATATACCTCGTGACTTTGTTATTATGTTATTAATAACAATATAAACGAAATAGATAAACTAAACTCGAATGTGTAAATTTGTCGGATTATGTCCGACTAGTTTCTAACAAAACTGGGATTTTTAATCTTGAGCATTTCAACTTTTTGTTTGTCTATTTCAATGTTTTAAGAATCACTCATATTCATTTATAAATCAAAAATTAAATAAATTTGTTAATCTACTTTTGTGTTGTACCTTTATTTTTACCTCGTTCTCGTTCCCGTAAGAATTTCGGGATAAGGGCTAACGCTAAAACTCGCGCGGGTGTATAATGAAAAATAATATGGACAGCGTAGGCGCGTGCGACGGAGCGCGGGCGCGGGTGGCGGGCACACGCGAGCGGGTTTGTTTCTACAAATCGGACGAGCGCCGCTAGATGCCACGGGCACAGGCGTCGGAGGGTAGGTACAATCATGAACATCGATACAAAGCGCGTAATAATTTAGGTGCAATTTCAGAAAATATTATGGAATATGGCGAATGAATTATCGAATTCTCCGCTGAGTAACCTACTTGTCAAGAACAGGTTATGCAGTCGACGTTGTTTTCGTTGACGGCTTTTTGCCAAATAATAAATTAGCAAATAATCCATGGTACATACATACATCTACTCGACACAACTGTACACGCTCGACATCAAAGTTATACTAGCAGCGCTAATTGAGACGGGCGCACGCGACGGGTGCCCGCTCGCGGATTTGTGGCCCGCGGCGGTCGCCCGCGCCCGTACCCGCCCGTGTTTTAACGTTAGCCCTAAAATGTGACCCATATGTTGTTCTGATATGTTAGCTACATTATTGTAAAATTTCATCAAAATCCATTCAGTAGTTTTTGCGTGAAAGAGTAACAAACAACCATACATACATATACACTTTTATATTTTTAAAATTACTATTAAAGCTAATTGAATGTATATTTGCTAATTATAATTTCAAAATAAAACATCTTTAACGAATAAAAATATTTTTATTTAACATTTATATACAATGTGATGTAGTCAGTGATAAAAACAATTGGTATATATCTTAAAACTAAACTAAATTAATTGACATTAATAAAACATAAAAAAAATTTATCCATAACCCAAAAGATAAACAATAAATCATTTTAACAAATTAAATAAAACCGGGTATGACAAGCATCTGTCCAAATTGCTACATTATTCAGCAAAAAATCAGTGAATATGTTAAATATAAAATAATAATTAATAACAAAAGTATAATTTATTCTAATTTTATTTGGTGTCGTTAATTGGTCTAAAAAGGTACGTATCACTTATTTATATTCTAATTTGGTGTCGTTCATTGGTCTAAAAAGGTACGTATCACTTATTTATATTCTAATTTGGTGTCGTTCATTGGTCTAAAAAGGTACGTGTCACTTATTTATATTCTAATTTGGTGTCGTCCATTGGTCTAAAAAGGTACGTATCACTTATTTATATTCTAATTTGGTGTCGTTCATTGGTCTAAAAAGGTACGTATCACTTATTTATATTCTAATCTATCTTCTTCATATAAGGCTTGACCAATTTCTATGAAATTTTTGTAGGCATGTAGACCAGAGAATAAGTCGTTGGCTATTTTATACATCCCTATAGTTTGTTCGCATTAAGAATGCAGTGAGCGCCGGCCCAATCAAATCTTTTCAAATTACAAGGTCAAGTTCACAGTGACCAGTTGAAGGCATACCTTCGGACGTGACGCGCGATTTGATTGGTTAATGAGCAAACTATGATGACTCACTGCATTCTTATCAGTATAGTACCTAGTAGTAGTATAGGTATATTATTTCCAAACTTTTGAATTTTTTCAAGACAATTTTCTATTTAAGTATGTGTAAATCTTTAAACCAAGCTTTGTCAATTTAAAAACATCTGTGTGAATCATTTCACATCAACATAAATAAGCTATATGTTGATATACTTATTAAAACGGGTGCATCCCAGTAGTACCCCCTAATTTTAGTTCTATAGAACTGTTGATACACCATATTAGAGTATAGTGTTTAATTTTGTTAATGGGACAAAATTAAAGAAGCGTCGATATCAACATCTTGTCTGTACGTTAAATATAAATTACCTAGTTTTTATAAGTATAATATGAAATCACAGACAAAAAACGGAATCCTTATAGATTTGTAAAGTCTTTGTGTCCGTCTGTATGCAACAGCCACTTTTTCCGAAACTATAAGAACTATTGAAATTTACTAAATAGATTTATTCCTTCACACAACATTTCATACAAAAAATGATAATGAAGTTTCTAATATCATTTTTTCTAAACTGAATAGTTTGCGTGAAATATACTTCCAAAGTAGTATAATGTAACTTCTAAAATAAGAGAATATTTTTTTAGACACGACTACTACTTGGTTTTAACAACTTAGCTTTTATCGCAAGGGACATTTTTTTGTTAAAAACAAAATGAAATATCAATAATAAAATAATATAAAGTTTAAAACTTATATAGTATAAGTAAAGTCAAGAGCAAAAACTATACTACAGTACTATATAGAACAATTGGGATATAATTTAACAGCCCGGAAAATATCCCAACAGTTCTATAGAACTACGGTATGGGGTACTACTGGGATGCACCCATTAAAACTTATCTTTACAGTAAAATATCATCATCAAAAGGTCATTGAAACCGAGCGCAAAGCATATTTAAATACATCATACTAAAATGTATCTTAAGTATAAATCCTTAAAGCCCATATTTGAGATACGAACTTGTATCGATTTATAGATTACTCTGAACTATAAGTTATCATTTAGAAAAATTAATCTTAGGCTATACACTTAAAAGTCTACATTGGAGTGACAAGTTAAGTGCATATGAAGTCAATAGATTCAGAAGCAACTTTCTAAGCTTTGATGTGGTAAAATGTGTCTTATGCGATAGATTTAAAGTCGTAATTGGAATGACGAATTAAATAATTGCTTTCGATAAATTGCTCGGAAGCGCTTTGTTATGAAAATGCATTTTTAGTGATTGACTGAAAGTCGAAATTGGAATAACAGTTTAGGTTAGTTTATTAGATTGCTCAAAAGCGCTTTATTATGCAATGTCCTGAACTTGTGGTTATCGTTTAGATAAGTAGTGATAAACTGGAGCGGAGTTAATAAACTCAAGAACATGTTCTATGCACATGTATCCAGCTGCTGTAAGTCGTTTATTCAGCGCTTTATAACGTACCGTCATACTAAAGTACACCTTAAGTAATAGATATAAAGTCCACATTCGAATGACGAGCCAACTTGCATACTACATTTATAGATTCGATTGGAAAGTTTGCTTGGTAAAATGTATCTTATTTAATGGAGTTAGAGTCAAAATTGGTATTGAGTTATGGCTTTAGAAATTTACAGATTGCTTAAAAGCGCTTTGTTATGCATCGCCCTGAACTTGTGGTCATCGTTTAGATAAGTCGTAATAAACTCGGGCGGGTGTCGCGAAGGAACAGTTACATGCGCATTTAGCCGCTGTAAGGCGCTTTCTTTCAGCGCTTATTAAAAATATCGTCATATAAAAATAAACCTTAAACAATAGACTTAAAGTCTATATTGGAATGACGAGTGAAGTTGCATACGGCGTTTATAGATTTCGATGCGTTTTGTTTATAGAACATTCTGAATATTTGTAAGGTAAAATGCATCTTAAGTTATAGACTTAGAGTTATAATTGGAATGACAGGGCTTTAGTCATTTATAGATTGCTGAGAAGCGCTTAATTATGCAACGTCCTGAACTTGTGGTTATCGTTTAGATAAGTAATGATAAACTCGGGCAGATGTTGCGCAAGGAACAGTTCCATGCACATGTATCCAGCTGCTGTAAGCCGCTTCTTCAGCGCTTCTACAACGTACCGTCATACTAAAGTATACCTTACGCAATAGTCCAATAGATATAAAGTCCAAATGAAGAGTTAAATTGCATACGTTTTGTTGATGCATCTTTCGGAACTTTTGTTTAGTAAAATATATCTTATGGGATAAACATAAAGTCGAAATTTGATTGACAGTTAAGGCGACATTTACAGATTGCTTAAAAGCGCTTTGTTATGCAACGTCCTGAACTTGTGGTTATCGTTTAGATAAGTCGTGATAAACTCGGGCGGGTGTCGCGCTAGGAACAGCTCTATGCACATGTATTTAGCCGCTGTGAGGCGCTTTCTTTCAGCGCTTGAGCGACACAAGTTCTTATGCGCGTGCGCCGCAAAGTTTGTCGCTGTTTTCTCTACTAGTTTGACGGTTACTTGTTGTTTTTGGTCGTCTTCTAGTATTGCCTGTAAATTAATTATCTGTATTAGCTTGTGAACTCGTTGGTCCAGAGGTTAGTATAAGCTACGGATTATAAAGTCAGGGCCATCAAAGGGTTCAAATTCTGAGTTAGGTCAAAAAATACTCGTATTTGGTTTTCCTATTTTTTTTTGAATTCTTAGTGGGTAGTTGGTAATCAAGGTGAGACTATGTCCAAAATGTAACTTTTATAAAAAAAATTTGTTTGTCAGTCTGACTAAAACACAAAAAGCGAATTTGAGTCGATTTGACGGCCGAGTAACGCAGTGGGTAGTGACCCCGCTTTGAGTCCTAGGCTGAAGATTTGATTCACATATCAAAAAAAATTTTTGTGTGATGAGCATGGATGTTTTCCAGTGTCTGGGTGTTTATCTATATAATATAAGTATTTATGTGTAATATATGTAATAAAATAATTATTTATAAATATTATAAATACGGGGAATCAGAGTTCAATTTCGGAGAGGGAACCTGAGAAACGGCTACCAGAACCAAGGAAGGCCGCAGGCGCGCAGATTACCCACGGAGTTACATACTGACATACAAGTGAAGATAATAAAAAGCGTGTAAAAATATTCATCAGTTATCATAGTACCCATAACACAGGCTACCTACGTTATAATATTTGATAATTATTTAACAATAAAAGTTTTAAGAAAAACAAGCCAGGAATTCTTTGTTTCAAGTCAGCGATAGTCTTGAAAAAACTTGTACTCACCGAGAATCGAATCCACTGCCATATCTGCGCTCTAGATATCTCAGCGGTGGCCGAGTCCTCCACGTTCCCGCTGTAGAAGAAGTGTCCGATGCCCGCCAGCCAGTGGTACACGAACAGTATGGACACAGCTACATTGTGTCTCAGGCCTTGTGACGTCACGCCGCCGCTGGGCAGCGACAATAGATCTTGTGCCATTATGTTAAGGTCGAATTTACGATGGAGTTGGTTTGGAGTTACGCTTGTCTTCTTCCAAAGCTGCAATTAATATAATAAGTATACCTTATTAACCATATCTATGAACTTAGTGCCACCTTTCTTTTAACTTTTCTACTTTAAAGACGTTACCTAAAACCCACAAAGTGCTTTGCTACATAAACTTTTCTTAAAATTCAATGACATCGACTTCATAGATATGGTTAAGTAAATAAAAGTAACTAGGTAAATGACTTATTTTATACTTTTTGTGCACTTTGAAATCAGTTTTATATTTTATTAATTTTTTTTTGATGACGGCGTCCATGGCGCCGTGGTATATTTATAGAGGGAGGTTCTAGGTTATATTCCTGGCGCGGTCGGTTGAGACTTTCTTAATTAGACAAGATCTGACTGGTGGGAGATTTCAGTTCGGCTGTGGCAAGTTAACATCCAGCCGGCAAAGACGTACCGCTAAGCGATTTAGCGTTTCGGTACGATATCGTGTAGTCTAAGGGGTGTGGAATTTAACCCATTCCTGTCAAGTTAGCCCGCTTCCATCTAAGACTGCATCAGTCAAGGGCTAAGTTGTAATGAATAACAAAAAAAAAGGATTTCGAGTCAGTAGTGTCATAGGTAAACAATGCTAGAAGTGGCAAGTTAATCATGGAGTCGATGCCACATAATTAGATAAAAGGAACAGAGGATATTGGCAGGGTTGTCACAATAGGTTAAGACAAATTAAACAATCAAACAAACAACGTGTCGCACTGACACGACCCTAATTGTCAACTAACTGTGCCAGCGTAAACCGGTTTGTTCCAGTCTCGCCGCGTACGCGACACGCGGCTGGTGGTCACTCACACATGCCCCGCGTGCTTGTAGTAGTGCAACCGATTCGCGCGGTAGTATGAACCTTGGTCTCTGTTCCTTTTATCCACTCATGTGGTATAACTGTAAGAACAGATTCGCATTGTCAATTTATTTTGACGGCCTGTATTTTTTTAAATCGGAGGCTTCGGCCGTGGATTACGAGTTTATTTTCGACGCGATTAACATGTGGATTTTATCCTACTCCTTACGAGTTAGCCGTGAAGGTTCATACTTAATAATAATACTAAAGCCAAACTCGATTGAGAATGCTTGTCAACAAACAAATTTAAAATGAAGGTAGAAAATGCAACACATTTTTTGCCTAATAAATTTAAAATTATGTTTTATTATTTAAAAAAAAATTAAAAGATATTGAATATATTAATTAGTTTTAAGCTTACTAATCTAATTTATTGTCATGAGTTCGTCGTTAATTAGTTAATTAAAAAAAATAGATGTAAAATGACTACTGATACTACCTTCATTTTTAATTTGTTTGTTGACATACATTCTCAATCGAGTTTGGCTTTAGTATAGATTGCATCATCACTTACCATTAAGTGACTGCAGTCAAGGGCTAACTTGAAGTCAATAAAAAAAGTAAATAGAAAACATAATGGCTGATAGATAAATAACAGTAAGTTAATTAGTTTTAATTAAAAAAAAGTAATTGCTAAACAAAATGCCTCATTATTTAAATTGAATTTGATAAAAAAGACGAACGGAAAATTACTTAGCAATTTGATACTGTATGCAGTTCCTTTTGAAAATTACTTTTCACTTTAAAAAATGACCTTTGAAAGGATGGCCTTCAATTTTACTCGTCGAACGCAAATAGGTAAGTTATTTATTTTTAATTGGCGTTAAAAAAAGATAATTACTTGTTTCAGAATTATTGGACATTCCGTTAGTTATTTTACATTTTTTTTACTTAATATAACTGCAGTCACACCTGCTGTCAAGTGATGATACAATCTAAGATGGAAGTGGGCTAAATTGTTAGGAGTAGGATGAAATCCTCACCCCTTTCGGTTTGTACATGACATCATACTATCGCTTAATCGCTTGACAATACATCTTTGCCGGTAAGGTGGCAACTAGTCACGGCCGAAGCCTCCTATCAGCAAGACCTGGACCAATTTAGAAAATCTTAATCGCCCAGATGAAAGCAGAATCGAACCCAGATCGGATTTTTGATGAAGCTGTTACATGCGGCATACGAGCTTCCGCAGGTTACGTGTTAAAGCTCTAGGTTGTGTCTAAGTTAGTAAGTTATTGATCGATGGCGATGATATTGATTATGATGATGATGATACTCTCACCTCGTTGACATGGGGAACAATCCGCGAGTCATACACCATGAATCCGTCCACGCCAGCGTCTATTTCCTTCGACTTGGCCTCCAGAACTTTACTTATTATTGTCTTTGATCTGTGATAAGATAAGATCAATAATCTTACAATTTAAAAATATTTATATCACAAGTTTTTTTTAACGAGTCAAACTATCTTAAACTCAATGGGTTTTGTCGTATTATAAAGTTGTTATGGCCACCTTCTACACCCATTATCATGTCGACTCCATGTCATCATAATATTGAATTTTTACGCGATAAAATTTCAAACGTTAAGTTTAACTGTTTGTAATGACTCTACCACCGACTCCAAAGGCAGGTTCTGCTGAGTACTGTCTAGACACTCACTTTTCGTCGGTACCGTCGCTGCCCGGTTTCAGCATAGCTGCGGCCATACCACCCGTGGCCAGCGCGCCTCGCTCGTGGCAAGTGGTCACCACAAGCTGCATATAGCTATTGAGGAACTTCTTGTCCATATTTACATATTTGTTCCTATCGGGTAACAGAAATTCTTGACAGTCACCTAAAAAAAACAAATTTTTACTATTATTTCTCAATAATGCTGTCATATTATAAGCAGAATTAAAATAGCATTTCAAGCTCTTGGGACTAAAGTCATTTAATATTTTCAATTTTTGTCTTTTAAGAGTATCAAAACACCACCAACTTCCCGAGACCCACCTTCATAGAAGAATGACAACTTCGACCTAGGATTCTAATACAGTATTGAGATCAAAGCTGCATAGGCCTCACTAAAGCCAAACTCGATTGAAAATGCTTGTCAACAAACAAATTAAAAATGAAGGTAGAAATTACTAGTCATTTTACACTAAATTTTTTTAATTAACTTGTTAATGAGGAATGCATAAATTAGACTAGTAAAGTAATTAATGTATTCAATATCTTTTAAATAAGATTTTATAAAAAGCAAAACATAATTTTAAATTTATTAGGCATGAAATGTGTTGCATTTTCTACCTTCATTTTAAATTTGCTTGTTGACAATCATTCTCATTCGAGTTTGGCTTTACTATAGTACAAAAATAATATACACACCAAATTTCGCAATAATCGACGCGCAGTAGTCCCAAATGCCACAATTCAATCCCATGCAATGGTCTTTGAGTGCAAACAGTATCTCTTCCAGCTCAAAAGTAGATATTATATTCTCTATCAAAACACAAGCCTTTACCGAGCCCTGCGGTAACCCAAGTTTATCCTGACTCCATACAAATATCTCGTTCCAAAGTTGCGCTTCTGAGGCCCCTTCTAACTTTGATAGGTAGAAGTATGGACCGCTGTTCGCCTCGTGTAACTTTTTTCCATTATGATACATTAGGATTCCAAAATCTACCAGAGGACCTACTGCTTCTTTGCCATCAATCTAAAATTTAATTTTTGATTTAGATTTTTGACACCATGACATGAAATAAAAAATACAAGAAAAAAAATATTATGAAGGAAGTAGAGGTACAAAAGACGGCCTTATCGCTTAGCGATTACTTCCGGGCAAACTTGACCTTGGGAAAATATCAGGATCAAACTGCAGGTGGTATAAAATACATAATAAGATATATACATTCAAATAATTATAAACTAATACACAATAAATTACATAAATAACACAATAGCGCATACTGTATGGCTGTAAAAGTATATAACAAATTGCCAGAAGATATTGAACCTTACATTTAGTTAACTTTAAAATCAAATTTAAAAAATGGCTTATAGATAAATGCTCTTATGACAAAAGAGTATTTGACGTAAAACAATTGACAAATTATTATTATTTTATATTTAGACTTTTATATTATTCTAATTTATTTGTAATTTTACTGTATTAATATTAGTTTCTTAAGTTACGAAGTCGCGGGCAAAAGCTAGAATTATATATAATACTAGCTTTTGCCCGCGACTTCGTCCGCGTGGAATTAGTTATTACGGCAGCCTAATTTTTCTAAGCTTTGAATGTCATATTTATTAAAATCTAATCAACTGCCTAAGAAATAGGTCTTAAGCTTTCAAAATGACGATACTTTCATACAACAATAATATTAGTTAGGATTAGCAATGCCATGACAGGGCCCATGACATGTAAAGTATGCTAAATAAATGAATTTGAATAAAATAAATACCATAAGATAAACTAATACATATGTAATATGTCATAAAGGCTATACAGACCATAAGTCCTCAATACTACTCATATTTTAGATAGTATGATATAACAGTCTTTTTTAAAAATGATCAGCGGTTTTTGTTTTTAAATTGGAGGTAGGACTGTGCTTTACTCACTAAAGTGTTGCTTAGTATATAGATTTCATTTCACTATTTAGAACATATTATATAGAAAATAAATAATTTATTATTCTGCCAACAGGAAGTTCCGAGAGCTATACTGGTTGATTGGTAGAAAATTATTGAAATCCTCCATTCCAACAATACATTAAAAGTAATAAGCAATGCACCATGGTTTACAAAAACATCAGAAGTTCATATACTAATATTACCAGAGACAACATATTCATAGAGGCCTACAACGGTCTTGAGCACCACAAAAACAGCGGCGCCATGACATTTACTCCCTAAAATGTGGCCTAGTATATAGATTTCATTTCACTATTTAGAACATATATAGAAAATAAATAATTTATTATTCTATACACTCATCTGATATCATCATGATATATTTAAATTTTAAAACACTCTTTTGACTTGAAGTTTAACACTAACTTACTCGTTTCACGATGGTAGACACACACCAAGAACTGATTTCATAATACTGTCATGGGAAAGCGACCTACGCAGGCGAAAGTCTAGATACAGCTAATAAATAATACAAACCAAAATGTCATGATCTATCATATTCCAGGCTCTAGGTCTCATCATCAGAACAGGGCTGGTAGTTATACTGATAGGAGCTCCTGGCAGCTTGCCATTCACAGCTAACTGAATGTTATTGAAGGCGATCAGCTGGTTCCGCCATGTTGGGCAATGCCCATCATCGAAATCAACCTGGATACCCTGGACATCAGCGTTGAGAGCATCCACAAAGTGTGCAGTGTTTGATGCTGACACATCCCCTAAATCCAAGTGACGATTCCTAGAAGTGAACATTAAAGTACCTATTTAGAGCATTAAGTATGCTGAATATGATGCTAATAATTAATCAGCAGCTCTTTTGATTGAAATAATTCTTAAATCCCTATTTGCTAACTAAAATTAATGTTGTAAATATTATTCAAAACAAGAACTTTAACATAAAATTGGTCAATATGCATAATAGGTAAAAAATAGGCAGATTTCGGCATGTTTCTTTGAATCCAATCAAACATCAAAGTTTTCATAAGTAAACTTCTAAGACTTAGCAAACAAGTAGGACAAGGTATATGATGCATAATGACTAACATGATCTAGTATTTCCCTACTTGGTCAGTGTCTTTTGACCCAGACAAAAAACTCTGACCAAGAAATTGGACCACAATTGCCAACTGTGATCAAATAACTCATGAATCTCATGCAGATGCATTATAGGCTTTCTACAACAGCTCCCATATGGTATGAATAAGCAATATGTTTGTGAAAAATGTATCTAATATATAAAATTTCCCTGTCACAATGTTACTTACCCTAATCCTCCGAAACGGCTTTACTGATTTTTGCCAGTAGTACTAGTACTATTGTAAAATCTATTATCCAGATTTTTGATTGGAACATCCAAATGCCTACTTGGTTGGGCAGGAGATTACACCAGCAAAGAATTTAAGTAAGTATTATTTTTAACCCACAATGTAAAGAGAGTGGTGTTATAAGTTTTGATGCTGATATCTTTGTCTGTGGCATTGTAGTTCTCAAATAAATGGACCAATGTGTTTTTTTATTATTTGAAAGCCAGTTATTTGCAGTGGTTTAAGCTTAATAAATGGTTAATATTGGTCCAGCAGTGTAAGAGTATCTCTTTATCCAAATGATGTAAGGCATATTTTTCACAAGATTACTCGATTTTTCACTTTTAAAGGGTTGTTCCTTAAATTTTAAGTATTTTGGCATAGTAGTCTTTCAATTTTTAATTTAATTTATAATTATTATCGCTTAAGCCACCAGGATTTGCTCTGAATGTTAAGTGACAATTGGACTTTATAATTTCTTCTGTAAAATAATATAAGAAACAGGGCACATGCAAAACGAATGTTTTCATGGTAGGATGAGATGTTTACAGTAAAAAGCTTCAACAGAAAAAGAACAGGACAGAAAAGTAATGTACTTACAAGTAATGAGCAGATGAACATGAAGGAAGTATGTGGACTATGTAAAATGCTTGTAGTTAGCAGACACCAATATTCAAATACATACTGAAGCCTAGTAGGCAACGGGGCTACTTTCCAAGATTTATCCAATCTTTCCGAAGATAATTTAAAATCTAGTGTTCGTGATTTCATATCTGTCGCCCTTTGCACTCTGTTTTTATAAAGTTGTTCAATTTTGAAATCGAACTCTCTATGTAAGTTCGCGAGGAATTCAAGTGCATCTTGATTGAATATTTTCTTTTGAACATCTTCTAGTTTTGGCGGCGAAGATTGTAAAAGTAAAACACCCGACATTTTAAATTTAAAACTTATCACTGAATTGTTCAGGTAATAAACACACTAGTTTATACTTCATTAAATATCATAAAACTGATAAAATAGTAGATAGAATTTTTGAATTTAAATACCTACTGTACTGTATTATTGACAGATAACAAACAATTACTGCTACTATTAGTGTTGTCAACAGACATGCTAGCCGTCACCGGGACTGACTACTAAACGTGTTCTCCGAAACAATGACTGTATAACACCATCAATTTCCCGGCCCCGGACTACCTAAAATTTTATTGTTTCAGAATTATTCCACAACCTGACAGGATTCAAAATTAGTTTATTTCAAAGTGACTTTATACTAAAAAGCTGACAAAAAAAACAGTAAAAGAAGAAGAGACTATCACCGGATCGGATCGGAAGGCATTCGAACCCAGGTCCTCGTGATCGAAGCCATATAGGCTAACCACTAACGACTAATATTTTTCATTCATTAGATAATTGTATTTTAAACTGAAAGACTTAATGCTTGAATAATACGATAGTCCATAAATGATATTAATGAACCACAAGGATATTATCCAGTAGCCACTGAACCAAAAAATTCACCTAAAATGCAAAACAGTAACTACCAGTTTTCGTAGAACCTCCCTTACGTTTGCAACACTGATTACTGATAGATATTATAACTTCTTTTGTTGGCTCACGTTTTCGGGTTCCAAGCTTTTTTTTTTAAGTAGAACTTGTTATTAAAGAGCAAAGTACAACTATTTTTAACAGCTTTCAATAAGGAAGCTCCTAAGATCTATACCAGAACCAGCCGATAAATACAAAGACCGTAAAATAGAAAAATAGTAATTTTTTTTTTTTTTTTAATTTATTTAACGGCAGAAAAATAGTAAATACCAATAATTACAGGGAACATAACTTAGGCTTTTCTAAATTGCAATCAAATTGCAGAAAATCTTTAGTCGGTACTACTTAAAGAGTTAAGAGGAATTTACTACTATTATATATATAAATTATAAAAAAATATCTTTTTGGCCCGAAATATCGATTCTTAGATTAATCGATCTTAAAGCGTCATCTAGAGGTCACTGTACTCTGTGTAAATAATTTTTTTACTCTATTTCGGTATTTCCTTTTGCCCTGCGGGAACGAATAAATTAAAAAAATACAAATATCAAATACATAATTACAAAATGGACGACGTTGTTGAACCTGATGTAGAGATAAAATTTAAGCCTAAAAAGAAGAAAAATTTACGCCAAAGAGTTAAGATTGAAGATGAAGAATCCGAGGACGAGGAGATCATTTTGGCTAGACTGGAAGAAGCGAAGGAGATCCAGAAACTCCGTGAAAGGCCAAATGGTATAAGCGTGGTTGCATTAGCCACTGGTCAAAAGACTTCTTTGGTGGAAGAAGGGGCATGCAAGGACCCATTTAATGTTAAATCTGGTGGCATGGTGAATATGCAGGCATTGAAAAGTGGGAAAGTGAAACAAGTGGATGATGCGTACGACACTGGTATAGGTACGCAGTTTTCTGCTGAGACGAACAAGCGCGATGAGGACGAAGAAATGATGAAATACATCGAAGAACAGTTGGCCAAGCGGAAAGGTAATTTATTCATTATTAATTAACAAATCAATATAAACAAATGACAAATACCACGTATTGTTGTATTGCAATATTTATGAATTATTTTTGGAGACATCCAGGTTCCATTAGCAATATGTTTATCTTGTGAAAGATTTCAGCTTTGTTTAATTTTATTACTACTCATCTAACAAAGATGTACTAACAAATATTACCAAGTAAACTGATTTTTTTTTAACCCTAGAAAGATAATCATATTTTATAGTACGGGAAAGATAATCATGCGTAAAATTGACGCATGTATTTGAATTAGCTGTAGGTCTAGGTGTTATACTTTATTTCAATGATTTGTATGGTATTATATAAGCACATATATTAGTATCATAAATAATGCAGATAAATTTTTATACTCATTTATTTTTATTTAAGAAAACAAACTTAAACCTAAACTTCTATAAATCAATGAAATTTTATAACACTTACTCTTTCAAATAAAAACTTGCTTTTTATTGTAATAATTAATATTTTTCTTAGTAGAAAATGAACAGTTAACTTATCTTATAATTTATGAATATAAAGTTTTATAAAAGTAAGTTACAAACAGCTCTGACACATATCAACGTTATGCTCACGATATATCACTTTCAGACGACTGGTTATTCAGTATTGTTTTGCTCTTCGAAGATTCATTTTCCACTCGGCGTCGGCTGTGGCTTCTTGAACCTCGTCTACAAACCCTCCTGTGTCGCTCTGTACGCCATCTTAGCTTTTATGGTCCGCTACTCCACTTTTAGAGTTTTCGTACGGAATCTGGTCGTTACTTTGCATAAGAGCGGACAGGATTTGGTCCTAGTCTAAATTGCTACTCCCCATTGTATTATATATTTCACAATTTATCTACAAAAATAAAATTATAATAATAGTTATGATAAAAAGTACTGAAACATACGAAACACAATAAAACTTTCATATAAGCCGCTGTCATAAAAGTCACACTAAAGATAATCATGCGTCATTTTGACTTACTCGGTTGTTATATTTCAAAATCGGTTGTACTTACCTTATTGACACATATACTACGTGGTAGGTCCTAGCAACATATGAGATGTCCTAAACGCACAGCTATGGATTCACGATGATTAGAGAGACAGAGCAATTTTTCGAAAACGCATGCGTCAATTTGACGCAGATTATCTATCTAGGGTTAAAGAATATAGTTTTTTTAACATTATAGTTGTCATAGCGATAATTTTAAGACTAAGAAAGAGCAGGAAATGAACTCAAGATTAGAACCCAAGTAAAAACTATCTGGTTTTGTGATCCTGTAACCAGAGCTATTGAGGCTCCAAATGTCAGTAAGGCTAACACATTATTAAACAATGAAAACAAATATTAACATTTTAAAATCGTTATTAGCACCCTAATTAGTTTGAAAGTTGAAATAGTAGCCACATCTTTGAAAGATGACTCAAACTAAATTAAATGCTTGTGTGAGGAGCCGGTATGAGAAAAGTATAAAGACAGAATCAACCCTGTAAGGCTATGATTCAACTGCAGATGTCGCATCTAATAGAAATCTTTTTTTTTATCGACTACAAGTTGGCTCTTGACTGCTATCACACCTGTTGTTAAGTGATGATGCAATCTAAGATGGAAGCGGGCTAACTTGTTAGGAGTAGGATGAAATCCACACCCCTTTCGGTTTCCACACGACATCGTACCGGAACGCTTAATCTTTTGACGGTACCCTTTTGACGGTAGGGTGGTAACTAGTCATGGCGAAAGCCTCCCACCAGCCAGACCAAGACAAATTAAGAAAAATCTCTATCTGCCCCACCGGGAATCGAACCCAGGACCTCCGTCTTATAATCCACTGCGTCACGGAAGCCGTCAAATCAACAAATGCGTTCATTCTTTGGCTGTTTGGTCAAAGTGTCATCGAATAGTATGCACTCAACTTCTCTTTAACTCTTCTAACTTGTCAACAGTTGCATTATAGCCCTGCTGGACTTACAACAGTTGAAAAGTTAAAGCATGAAAGACAAATTAACTGATTTTCACATTTATATTAAGTATTTTAGACTGCCTCGTTGGTCTAGTGGTTAACCTATGTGGCTTCGATCACAAGGTCCTGGATTCGACCCCTGGGTCAGTCATGGAATAATTCTGAGCTTTTTCATTTTTCTTTGATATGTTCAGTACATTCCAAGCCCGGAATATGGAAGTTAGTGGTGTTACACCCCCGTGCCTCAGAGAGCATGTTAAGCCATCGGTCCCCATCACTATCATCAACATCTGATAGTGATCGTTACTAAATGAAACATTATCACCCTAAGCCCGCCAAACTGCATTGGAGCAGCATGGTGGGTGAACACTCTACATCCCCTCTCCCGTAAGGGACCGTTCAAGTATTACGTAAGCACTATAGAGGGGTGGGGGGTCTGTGTATTGCTTATTTTTGATGACATGGGGGGTAGGGGGGTCTAGAAGATGATTACGTCATCGATAGTTATTTATTTTTTTACACGAATTGGAAAAAATCGTAAATTCTCTATGTTGAATACTGTATCAGTAAAATCCAATCTATACCCTAAAATAATTTTCTAATTTTTAAAATTATATTTGTGACAATTATTAAAAAAAATATATTTATAATTGAAAAATGTTTACGTAAGCATAGGGGGAGGGGGTAGGAACTTTCCTTACTTTTGCTGACAAGGGGGGTTGGGGGGTAAATAATTGTAATAAATCTGCTTACATAATATTTGAACGGCCCCTAAGGAGGGAGGCCTGGCCCTGTAGTAGGCCATTAATAGGCTGATAATGATGATGGTGATGAATAAGTATTTTTGTTTACAGAGGGACATGACTTAAGCAAAAAGGATTGTGATGACAGTGACACACTAAAGTATTTCCCGCCCGAGGAAGCGGCCCTACTATCACTGCCTGAACATTTAAGAGTGTCTTCCACCCATAGATCTGAAGAGATGCTTTCAAATCAAATGCTCAGCGGGATACCGGAAGTGGATCTTGGTATAGATGCCAAAATAAAGAACATTGAGGCTACAGAGGAAGCAAAAATGAAATTGTTGTGGGAGAGACATAATAAGAAAGATGGACCATCTCAATTTGTGCCAACAAACATGGCAGTAAACTTTGTACAGCATAATAGATTTAATTTGGACACAGTTAACTCCAAAAAGAGAAAAGTTGACAAACCAGAAATTGAAAAGACTGAAGCCAATGTAATAGATGATAGTGTAAATAAAATTGTCAAAAAAGCAAAGGGTGAACGAGCTACAGATGACTATCATTATGAAAAGTTTAGGAAACAGTTTAGGCGTTACTAAAAGTTGCTGTTTTGTGTTCATTCAGTAAGAACTATTGAATTGGGTAGATGATTGATATAAAAACTTTATTTGATAATAAATAGATTATACAAAAACTAATTTATTAAATAATAAAAAGTTTTTTTTATTTTTTTTTATTTGGGTCAACAAACAGTACACGAACAATATTACTAACAAATATAAAAGATACACACATTACTTATACGTGAACCAGCACCATTAACCATATATTATATGAAACTTATATTGAAAGTGAAAAATATACCAAAAACCAAGACAACCTAAAAGTAAAACAGAAACTGAAACTGTTGCAGAAAACTGTCAATGTATACATTTGACAGTTCTCTGCAACACTTGCTTTCTAAATATATACTGACGAGTGTCAAATAAGTCTAGATCCACGTAGTTATTATTATAATTACACATTAACTTATACATAGGCAAGTTTATACAAGTGTTATATATTAATAATTACATAGAGAAATCCTTATAGTGACAACATTATACTAAAGTAACTTTATTAAACGACTTCAAAAAAAAAAGGCGTTTCTCAATTCGACCGTATATATATTTTTTTTTTTTTTTTTATGTGTGTTCGCGCATAACTTCGTCGTTTATGAACCGATTTTGATAATTCTTTTTTTGTTGGAAAGTAGATAGTCCGGTGGTGGTACCATGATAAGGAAACCAGGATCTGATGATGGGATCCTGGAGAAACCGAGGGAAACTTTCAAAAATTGTAGGGACAACAAGTACGTTTGTTAATTTTTCCGGTAAGTATTTAAAAGCACTACAATTTGATGAAGGTCTGGAGTCCATCTGATGATGAAACCGATCTACATATAAGAGAACTCCTTGACGATTTACTGCAGTTACCTTGTGTTTGGGCTCGATTAATTTGTCTTGATGAGAACTTTACATTTAGATGGGCTGTGACTGTCATTGAGGGTCTGGTGATGAAGACGAAGTACAGTTAAGGGAGCTCCGTAACGGCTTACAGTAGCTACCTTGTGTTTGGGCTTGATTAATTTGTCTCGATGAGAAATTTACATTTAGATGGGCTGTGACTGTCATTGAGGGTCTGGTGATGAAGACGAAGTACAGTTAAGGGAGCTCCGTAACGGTTTACAGTAGCTACCTTGTGTTTGGGCTTGATTAATTTGTCTCGATGAGAAATTTACATTTAGATGGACTGTGACTGTCATTGAGGGTCTGGTGATGAAGACGAAGTACAGTTAAGGGAGCTCCGTAACGGCTTACAGTAGCTACCTTGTGTTTGGGCTTGATTAATTTGTCTCGAGAAATTTACATTTAGATGGACTGTGACTGTCATTGAGGGTCTGGTGATGAAGACGAAGTACAGTTAAGGGAGCTCCGTAACGGCTTACAGTAGCTACCTTGTGTTTGGGCTTGATTAATTTGTCTCGATGAGAAATTTACATTTAGATGGACTGTGACTGTCATTGAGGGTCTGGTGATGAAGACGAAGTACAGTTAAGGGAGCTCCGTAACGGTTTACAGTAGCTACCTTGTGTTTGGGCTTGATTAATTTGTCTCGATGAGAAATTTACATTTAGATAGGCTGTGACTGTCATCAAGGGTCTGGCGATGAAGACGAAGGACAGCTGAGGGAGCTCTTTAACGGTTTACAGTAGCTACCTTGTGATTGGGCTCGATTAATATGTCTCAATGAGAAGTTTGTAAGGTTATAGATTCCAGTTGGTTTAATGTTAACTAAGTCATGATCTGATGATGAAATCTACGAAAACTCGAGGAAACTCTTCAAACTTTATAGGCACATTTGTAGGGATGTTGGAATGTTATAACTAGCTAGTGAATATTGGTACTTATGGTTTAGTTCGAGTAGGTTCTTTAGTATTTTCGTTGTTGATAAATCACTAAAAAGTATGAAATAAAAAAATTTTAACAAAAAATAAAAACGCCTTCAAAACGCACTAAAAAGTAAAAAATAACTATGTCATTTACTTACTTTAATTTACTTAATAATATCTATGAAGTCGGTGCCACCCGAGCTTTCTACTTTAAAGACTTTACCTAAACTTGGATGGCACCGACTTCATAGATATTATTAAGTAAATTAAAGTAAGTAAATGACATAGTTATTTTTTACTTTTTAGTGCGTTTTGAAGGCGTTTTTATTTTTTGTTAAAATTTTTTTATAGTAGCTCAGTACAAATTTTCATTACATAGAAGACTCCCACTCCAAGTTTTAAGTGCCTACAACCTTGTATATCTCTGTCGGATATTCATTTTATTATTACCTTGTGTTATTACTTTTATTACCTTGTATAATTAATTAAGTATAAATAAGAAAAAAATGTTAGCCATCTACCCCATGGTAAATTTATTCTTGCTAAATGCATTTAATTTTTTTTAGTAAAGATTTTAACTTATTGTTGATTGTATAATTTCTACTAAAATGGTGTTCAGGCATTAATTATTATAAGTTGAAAATTTACAAACTACAGGCAGTAGTATGTTCTGTAGATCCTTGCATAATATATCTAATGGCAAAATAAAAAAAGTTATTTTCTCACTCACTCAATCTATCATAGTGTCCCTGCAGCACGGCATAGGTTTAGGATGACTGAAGAAATGTTTGGTTGGTATGAATACACTTGTTAAATTCTTTGCACGGTTTTATATATCTAGACTGGTTTAAATGGTGTACTAATTCAGCTCAGAGTTAAATTTTTGGCATGGCACTTGCCCTAGGCACTATGAATTTCTGGTCTGTTAGCTCTAATGTATTTGTACAATTTATAAACATACGACAGAAGGTTGGCATATTATTGGGAAGCAAAAATGCAGCTTTTGCAAAAAGTGATAACTCAATGTTTGGAAAATAAGGCTTTTAGTTTTTTGTGCACCCAGTTTTTTAAATGCGCCAAAACTGTTTTGTGGTCAATACCCAGTTCATCAACTACGTCGAAACTACTGATATGCCAATTTCGCTTCACTTTTTAAAAAATGGCATCCTTATTATCCGTAGTAGGGCGACCGAGCGACGTGCATCTTTGACATCAAAATTTCCGAATTGAAAACTCTTAAACCAAAGTGCTAGTAGACTAGTACTAGTACTAGTACTCACAGACTAGTACTAGTAGACTAGTAGCGATATTGAAACATATGTTTCACAATCGCTGCTAATTGTTTCAATTTCTTTGGTTTTCTTTCTTTTTGGTTCATTTGATTTCCCACAATCTTCATTTAATAAGCTTAACGCTCTCTTAATTTCTCTTGCTTTCCTTTTCCGTTCTTTTTTTCATTATCTTCATCTCTTTAATTTTTCCCAATTCTTCAATTCTAGTCTTTTCAGGCGTGTCCGTATAAATTCTTGATTTTCCGAAAGGTCGACTTTTTTTTGTTTATGTGCGTTTTTGAACTTTTGGGAAAGGTCTTATCATTTCTGGCGTTTTCAATACTTTGGAAGTAGATGGTTCAGGGTTAACGAAATCTATCACTGTTGATGCAAAATGTTGTAAAAGTAAGGAAGGCGAAACATCATTTGACTCTTTGTCATGAGATGATTCACCTCCCTTACAATGGTGTTCGAGTAGGAACATCACCAAGTTCGGCACTAACTGCAGCAAGCTCATCACCACCAGTTTTTTCATTGGTAGGTATAGGATTTGAAAGCTATACTTAAATCGATGCAAAGTCATCAGCATCGAAAATCAACTTATTAAAATGTTCCGGTTTTTTCATAAGCACTAGGTGGTCTCATAGGCATAGGTGATATTTCTGCCATTGAAATGGCTCTAAATAAGCTACCTTTGTGAGTTTTGGGATATTATAAATACTAAGTGTGATTCCTGGGTTGAAAACGTGCCAGTCATAGAATGCTATTTTGAATTTTGATTTTAATGGACCAAACATTCCAACATCTAGGGGTTGAAGGCGATGAGTCGTGTGAGGAGGATAGAAAGGCTTGTCGTTGTTTGCATCTATAGAAAAGTGACTTTCATGATTGTCACATAAAATCAATATTGGATTTTAATGTGTGTTTCGAGATGTACTTTAGAACATCAACAAAAATATTTGAATTTATCCAACCACTTCTCGTAGCTACACCTAAGGAGTCTTCTGGAGCACCAAAGTAGTGGTCTTTATAGTGCACTCGAGGGAAGATGAATGAGGGCAGTGTAGTATTTCCACTTGCTGAAACAATGCCACCAAATGTGACCAGTTCCCCACTTTCGGCACACTATTTGACCGACTTGATTTTGACACTTGTCAGCAAATATTTTTGGTGTACTCAAAACAGTTAAAAAACCAGTCTCGTCGTAGTTGAAAATCCGATCGGCAGAAAAATCATGTTTGCGGTAAATATTTAGCAGGTTCTGGATAAAATGCCGTTTTGTTGAAACCGAATGATATAGCAGCGATAGTATTTTTAGGTTTACGTAAACTTGAATTTTTAGGCCCTTTTCGGAAACTTGTTAAACCAGTATGCTACCGCCATCTTACGAGGTTGAATCAAATATAAACGAGACTTTATTTTTAAAATAATATTTTTATTTTAAATGCAAAAAGTACATATCTTATTTATCTACGTAATCTCCTGCTTTAGAAACACTTTTCCCAGCGGATTGGCAGCTTCCCAATTCCTTCAATGTAGAAAGATGCAGGTCGTGTCTGAAGCCAATTGCGCACGTAGGCTTCCACCTCAGCATCATTGTCGAATCTTTGGCCTCCCAAAGCTTCTTTGAGAGGGCCATACACATGAAAGTCACAGAGTGACAGGTCTGGACTGTAAGAAAGGTGGTCCAGTGTCTCCCGCCCTGTAATGCTGGTCTGGGGTCTGCGAACATGGCTCTCATTTTCAACACGATCACGACCACCTACGAACTGTTTATGCCATGCAAACAATGTGACTCTTCCCCGAACTGGGCAGTCCCAAGATTTCGTTTAGTTGCAAACTTTTGAACTACCTTAGAACTTTGGCAACTAATAGCACATAAACAAGTTAGTCCAAATATTGATATCTTTGTTCATGTTCGGCCAAAAGAATTTATCAGTTACTTATTTTTGCGATTTTCAATTGCCTGGGTGACTTAAGTTACAACACTAGAAGCTAATTTGCTAAACTTGTGCGTTAAATAAGACCTAAAATTTTTCGCCGGTAGGCGTGCAAAAAATAAACACATTTAATTTGTTCTCTACGAATTTTAATTAAATTAATAGAAGGGGAGAGGAAGGCAAAGCGGACCACTTAACAAAAAACAACTTTAAAAAGAAACTATTCGGTTTTATTAAACTTCTTCAAAGTAATATTAATCAACATTCTTTACTCTTCATTAGGTACAAATGAGACTTTGATAAAATTACAGAGAATGAAAATATTAGTTGATTTCTACCTAATATGTCCGTTTTACTTTCATGCAAAACGGACCACACATGAAGGTAAAACGGACTTACATAACATTAATCAGTCAGCAAATCTTTCACATAAAAATACTGTCTCTTCGTTCTCATCTACTCCTGCGCAAAGGCAGTGTGCCCATAAACCACATTTTGGACATTGCACCCAATCCCCGCTTGATTCTGAGTACAAATGAGAACAGTACAGGCACTCAGTGTCATCTTCCTCAGACGAACTATAATTGTTTTTAGTTTTTGACCTTTTTATATCAGACATCTTGCTAGGTTTTCGTTTTTTTTTTATTTTTAGTTTATTTTCCTTGATTTTCTTTTTTCCTGTCTTACTTTTTGCTTCTCTTTTTGTAGGTTTCATGTCTTTCTGGAAAATAAGTGTTTTGTTGATCTTCTCAGCCTGTTTATTTTGAGAAGCTTCCAGTTCAAGGCGGTAGGGTGATGACCAGCCACACCACAGAAGACGGTGAGTGCAGTGCGGTGGGGTTGCCAAAATGTTTTACTCCATTCTCTCGCCCTAGATCGATAATGTCAAGATTCATAGTATGACTTTTATGTCCATCTAATATCAACAGCACCGGATTGTCTTTAGAAGCTCTAGAAAAAACAATTAATTTCCGAAACCAAGAGGTCTGAATCCAGCCACTCTCAATGCACTCAGCCCAAGATCCACGAGGTGCATTATTCATCAATTCAGCCTTCATTCTTGTACGGGGAAAAATAAACTGAGGTCGCATATAGGACCGATCTGCTCCAAAACAAAACACTACAGTGACTAGTTGACCCCGCTGAGCAGAAGTTAATAAGCCGATTTGTTTTTTCTCTCTTGTGCCAATAATTCTTGATATACTCTTGGGGACTGTTGTGATTCCTGTCTCATCTACATTAAAATTTTTATCTGCAGTCAGATGATAAGTTTCAATTGCATGTGACAGCAGATCAAAAAAACTTGATTGAAGCCTGCTGCTCGGGCTGCATATGTTGGTTCAGGTTTACGCAAGCTAAGATCTGGGTTACGCTTTAAGAAGTTTTTTTTAACCAAATTCTACCTGCCATCTTCTAGCAAGTATCAAAACTGTGACTTATGTTATTTTTCTCGGCCAGATCATATGCCAACTTCTTTAGATTTTGCGTGGTTAATCCAAATAAATGATTTTCCATCTGTTTCGCATTAGTAGCTAATTCAGTCTCTTGAGCCTTTCTAAAAACTTGTTCAAATCTACCAAGTTTCTTATGTGTGGCTGTATCAATATTTTGAGTAGCTTTATATTTCTCTAATTTTCTCTTCAGAGTAGTCTTTGGTACCAGGAATTGATTAGAAGCCTTATTGAGGCCCATTTCTCCAGCTGCCACTTACTCGATTGCATTTTTCATGCTGGCTTCATCCCAAGAATTTTGATTGGATTTTCTTTTATAATTATTTATCATCTGAAACCAAAGCAAAAAAATAAATGAAAACATTGTTTTCTTCTATTTTTATTGCATTTAGATTAATTAAAATTTACGTTACTTTATAGAAGGCAAAACGGTCCCAGTGAAAGCAAAATGGTACACTGGTCCATTCTGCCTAGGTCCGTTTTGCCTTTTTGGTACTTACAAGAAAAACGAATAATTTAGAGGTTAATAGGTATAAATTGAGATACAGTCGGCTCACTTCGTTATTCGTTTAATCATATATCAGTATACATGTGGTTATCATCAGAGCATCTTATTACAAACCTAATCAAACTGTAGGCTGATTGAAAAATGCAATTTTTACATCAAAATCTAAAAAATTAACTTACCTTGCTAAATCGTGCGGCCGGTGGCTGGAACTGAGTAGACTGACCTAAAGCAGCAACATGGCTGCCAATATTTTGACGTAACAATCAGATAGATGGCGTTACTTGTTTCATAAAAATCAAAGGTGGACCGTTTTGCCCACAGAGTCCGTTTGCCTTCCTTTCCCCTAATTGCAGTACTTATTTGCAAAGTAATGTGCTAAAAGTTCTTTTACCTACCAGATAGTGATTCCTTTAAATTATCCAAAGTGATTCATGCACAATATTGTTCAAAGTGATACACTTATTAACCTAACACTATGAAGCACAATGGAATCTGTAACAACAGATTGCTGAATAGATTCCATTTAACACTCTGTTGAGTGTATATTAAAAATGAGACGTTGACGTAAAACGACGACTGTTGGTTCACGGCATAACAGAGTAAAGCTGTGAAGTTAGACACTGTCACCGTTAAAGCGCTCTCCGATCATTTCAAGAAACCACTCAATGCAGAGAGTGTAAGTCGCTTCCATCGTTTGGGCCGTTCTAAGGCTGGCAAACCTAAAGCCGTTCTGATCAAGTTCCATGATCTGGCACTTAGAAATAAGCTGTGGTATTGCAAAACTGTTATTGTTTTTAGGCAACGACTTTGAGTAGCGTATGTTTGTTTTTTATTGGCAGTTGATGATCTAGGGTATTTTTAACTTCAGTCTATCTATTAGCCTGTGTGTCAAGCTTTAATAAACTTTTTAACACATTAAGTGGAAATATAAAAATGACATGACTTTACTTATTACCAGACTTATTCATCGGTTCGTTGTACATCATATAACAGTTCCGAAACATAGCCTGCATATCGTATAATACGATTTTTTTTCCCACCTGGTTGATTTATTATAAGATTTATAATAATAACTTTTAATCTTTTTTATCTACGTCTTTCATATACTTGTTATAGTCTTCTTCTTCTTTGGTCTCGCCTTATCCCTTATTCGGGCTATTTTATTCTTTGTTTATACTTGTTATATTCTGATATAACTAATGGTTTCCGTGTGACACATACTTCAATCTGCGAAATGTGAGTGATGTTCGATCGAAATCATTACTATACTCCGTTTCTCCATTACTGGTGACGCATACGCCACGTGCATTATATCTCGTGCAAGAAGTTTCTCTATCGATTTTTGATCTAGTGATAATTGAATTTCTAAATATATTTGTCTCTAAGTGTACTTGATTGCTGTTTTGTTTTTGGAACTTATCGACAGATTTTTTTTGTTCTTCGTCGGCCAATATTTTCTGTCTCCCTACTCTATTTAAGGATCTCCAGTCCATTTTAATTTGAGTAATTTAAATGTTTTTACAATGTCAGAAGCAGTAACATACTTAAATTCAAATAGAACTATGCACTCTTTGTTTTTAGTAACCTCTGAGCAGATATAGAAGACGAATCCAGCGAATTTGTTAACAAAATAGGAACATTTTGGAAAAAGTCTTCTAAAGCATTAACAACCTCGGTTTTATTGTGTACTTTTTTTATTATAAATAATTAATTCAAAATTCATATCGCGTGATTTAATTTTGACAGTTGCATTTATAATTATATTCCACGTGGTTTGTATCTTATTATCAGATATAATTATTATCTCGTTCATGTGTATGGATTTTGAAATAATACGCGTTTGAAAGTTTTTGAAAGTTTAAAAATATAAAAAAATTGAGTTCGTTATGATGGAGTCATCGGAATCATTTTCAATAACTGAATAGCTACAATTATTACAAGAGACATCATTATCCTCAAAAGCACTTAAAACTTATTCTGACCAAGGTGGTGATCCTTCATTCTCTCATGTTGTCACTTCTTAATCTTGTGAATTAAGGTTACGTTTTACTGCTTTTACTTTAGTTTTGCGAAACTTCTTTTCTTTTTTCTAGCCGCCCACTCATTGCAGGTTAAAATTCTAGGTTTACCTTATTTTCTTACCTTTCTAGAACCGTTTTTTGATCCTGCTTTTGGGTGTTATCTTATTATTTCCAGAATTTTTGAAGAGTATTTATAATGCTGACGTGAAAGGTTTTGAAGCATGAATATTGTGAGAATGGGTTGGTGTTTTAGATAAATTTATTACTTGTCTAATAATATATTTCAACGGTTACGCTTTCGTGTCACCGTAAATATATATCCTACGATAAACGATGGGATTTTATTTTGTCGATATTTCGATCCATTTACATGAACCGTGGTCACGACGGTTCGTTCTACAATCGGGTTTCACTTATTCTCTAGCCTGAAACTATCCTCCCGATTAAAATTACAATGGCGTAAGACACAACTCAGGACATCTAGTGGCGGTGCAGTGGAAATCAGTTGTGGTCTGTGGATTTCAAACCAAATCATTACTTATCTGCCTTATTAAATGAGGTGATTAGTGATTATTTTTTCTCTTTCGTTCCATAGTTTTACGTGGAAAAACTGTACTGTCATTGTCGCTCGCACTTTATTATGATTGTTTGGTTAGTTACGACACTGGCACATTTAAAGAAACGTTACAGTAAATGAGGCTTTAAAGTTAAAAATAATATCATCCTGTCAAAATCGTCATAACATTAAAATATAAAACAAAATCACTTATACAATTACTGTGCTTTGTAAAAATAAAATGTTTCGCTAAAACACACAACACGGTACAGGCTAACAGGGCTTACAGATAAAAACAATTTTGGGGGAGATTTTGTAGAATTATTTTCCTTTTCATTATCAGAAATATTGGTAGTCACATCGTCATCTGGAATTGTTACCTACTGGTTTAACTGACGCAACATTGTTTGCATTTATCATAAAAGCAGGTAAATGTGGCGCAGCATTTTCTGCATTTATTAAAAGCGCAGGTAGAACAGGTACAGCACTTATCACAGATTCAGGTGGTGGAATTAGCAGTGGTTTCTCATCGCTTACTAAAGGTACATTACTTAGAGATAAGTTTAACACTAAGGTTAACACTGTCTAACTATCCAGCCAAATCATATATGGTTAACGGCCGCTCTGGATGACTAACCATCTACTTATCGCATACAGTATTATAATATAACTCCATCGCTCCAAATACTATTCGATCCAAAGGTTGTAGTTATCGTGAGGTGTGTTGTGTATGGTATACGAGGTCTGTTCAAAAGGTGAATTTCAATTTTTCTCCAAAAATATTTAAGTAGTAGCTTTTCAGTTTCTCGGGTCTCAAGAATTCTTGAGGCTAATATCTCGGGTCTTCTCGGGTTGTCGAGAAAATTACATTTACGTACGTTTTCTCAAATTATTTGGTTACAATAACGTCAACAATTTCGGTAGTTTTCTTCTCAAATAAAAGTATCAAATTAATTATAAAACTTTTATTGATTATATTCAAAAATATTGATCTTATGAATAAGATAATTAACTTTTTAAAAAATACAGAAATTATATTATTTAGACTCATAATTACAATCACAGCACCATTTTTGGCTGGTTATTTAGATAATAATACAAATTAAAACTTCTGTAAAACAACAAAAAAAAAAGAACTAATATATAAGATAATCATAACTTATAATTAATCTGCAATTACAGCACCATTTTGGGCTGATTATATACGATACGGCAAACCGCACTTACAATGTCACTTTTGTTATTAGATTCCATGGGACGTTCCTTGGGTTTGCCGCGTTCCACAACAGGGTTCCAGTCAGATGCTAGCCGAAAACCATCCTCCCGATTGAAATTTTTGCACTTTAGAATCTCAATGGCTTAATGCACAAGTCGGGGCATGTAGTGGCGGTCCGTGGAAATAACATGTGGTCGATTTCTATCCAATGATTCCTTCCCGGTTGTAAAATATGTTGAGCAATCGCAGACTTTTGCGGATAATTATTCTTAATTGCTCGGATATGTTCTGTAAACCCAGTGCCGGATTAAGCAAGCGCGGGGCCCGTAGCAAATTATTTCAAAGAGCCCTTGATCTACTATGGGTTCTTAAGTATAAAGTGGTAAAAAAACAAATCAATAGTCTATACGTTTATTTGCCATCTATAGGTTACAATTTTGTGGGTATTTAGTAAATTACTATAGGCGCTGTTAGGCTCTGACAAGTACAAAAAGCCAGAGATGGGATTTTCTAGCTATATAGAATAATTTTGATAAGAAACTAACAATTGAAAACTGATGATACTACACAAATTATTTTTTTCAATACATATTTCAAAGTTGATATTTAATGCAAAGTATATTATTTTTTTAGGAATAGCTAATGTTATATTTTATCAATGGTGTACTTTAAATAATGTTTATGTTTTATATTTATTTACTTGTTTCTTTTATTATTTTTTAAACTTCTACAAAGTAACTTTTCTAGATTTCATGTGGGCAAATTGAGAAATGATACTATTCGTATCAATTTCTCTGAGCAAATCATATTCTATATTCATCAAAGCAAGATAATTCAGACGTTCTTGACTCATAGTGTTCCTTAACTCATTTTTTATGCGCTTTAATGTCGAAAATGAACGCTCGCCATTGCAGTTAGTGATCATGAGAGATAAATAAATGCGCAAAGCAATTTCTAAATTGGGCAAACATGATTCTAATGAATTGTCCATTAGAAATTTATAATATTGAATTTCCAGAGCTTCGTTTTTCGTACTGTCAATCGCACCAGCCGCATCTGTTTTGAGTAGCTCGGCAAACTGCACTAATTCGTTGTCTAGGCTGTCTTCCAAATCATTTTCATAAGCACTGACTATAATTGGTGTTTTTTTCAAAATCTCTTCTGCTGTAAGAGATTTTAACTGTCGAAATATTTCAAAAACACTAGTTAGTTTTTGATATGCTTTCATGCGTTTATCTAAAGCAGATAGTGTGTTATCAATAATGACAACAAAGACCTCAATTTCAAACTGTTTACCAGGTGTAACTTTCTCAACAAATTCGTCGAGTGTACTAGAACCGCTAAAATCGTCGTACTTTGTGTTCCGCTTGCGTCGTCTTGAAGTCTGTTGCTGATATTCATGACAGCCTGTCAGCTCTTTGGCTTGTGCTTCAATATTTGAAAATGTAGATCGCATTGTTTGGACATATCCATGTAGTGATTCATAAAGGGTGTAGCCCGTATTAAGATCTATTTTAGACGATTGCAGCGACGCACTAGTTGCTTGCACGCGTTCTAAGATTCTATTCCACGTAATTGTCATTATTCCAGTTTCCAACTTATTCATCTTTGAAACGAGTCCGTAAGCTTGATTACGACACTCTGCCTTTTGATCTGTATTATTGGAAATGGTATCCAAAACTTGCTTGATATTGGTAAAACCACAAAAGTGCCTTCGTAGCATCAGCTCTGGCGGACCACCTAGTATCCGATAACCTTTTCAAAATCGGAATTTTCGAAGTAAGAGCTTCCGTAAGAAGACTCCAACGATGTGTAGAAGCGGAAAAAAAATTGTAAAGATTTTCAATAAAATCGAAAAAAATTAACGCTTCTGTACAACAGTCTGCAGCGCACTTAACAACTAAATTTAATGAATGTGCAAGACAGGAAATGTATTCTGCATACTTATTTATTTCTTTAATTCGTGCTTGCAAGCCGTTGTATTTTCCGCTCATGTTGCTGGCATTATCATAGCTTTGTCCACGACAATCTTTGATATCAATGCCATTCTTACTTAAGAAATCTAGTAAACTCTGGGCGAGTTGTTCAGCAGTATGGCCTTCCATATCTAAGAACTTAATGAATCTCTCAACTGGCCCAGATGGTAAAACATAGCGCACTATCAGAGTCAGTTGGTCTACATGCGATATATCTGTAGTAGAATCTAATGACACTGAATAGTACTTGGATCTCTTAATTTCGCAAATAATTTGATTTAGCATGCTTGATGCAATTAATTTGATAAATTCTTCGCATGTTGTTTTAGATAAATATGAGGTGTGCCCTTTTCCTTTATGAGCATAAGTTTGAATATGTTGGGCCATAAAAACGTCGAATTCAGAAAGTAATTCTAATAAGCCTAAGTAATTCCCATTATGAGTTGAACCAACAATTTCATTACTACCCCGAAACGCAAGCCCTCGTTCTGATAAAAACTTTATGACTGCAATAATTCGTTTTAAGAGCATCTGCCAATAATTTAGTTCAGTCTCAATTTGGCTCACAAGTTGAGAATCGACACACGCATTCTTTTTTTTTCGGTTTAACAGCGAAATTATAGCTTTTCTATGCGAAGTGCTTTCTTCATGCCTTTTCAACAAATTGTTCGCGTTCTTCCAGTCATCAAACCCATCTTTCGTAAACCTCGCTGACTGATTAGTATCTGAATCTATAACTTTGCAAACAAAACAGAAAAGTCGCCCTTTAGTTTCTGAATAGCACAACCAATTTCTGATATGAGTTTTATTAGTAGGTTTATGATTATAAGTGAAAAATGACTTTTGGCAGAATCGTGGACTAATTTCTTTTTCATACATTTTCTTTGAACTTAAAAAGACCTTCTTTATTTTCTGCTTCAGTTTCCGTGGATTCAGCAACAATTTTCTGAACATTAAAAAACTCGGACAGCTTACGTGTTTTTGATAGAACAGCTTCGTTCTTTTTCTCCTTTTCATTTTTTGCTTGACGTTTTGCACTTCCAGAAGCATAGTGTCGACCCGTATCTCTCAGTCTGCTGCTCATAATTCTGGTATCCTTTGTTATCACTTCGTTCTATACACAGAAAAAAATAGGAAGTAAAATACAAATATTTATAGTGCTATGAAGTAGTGCCCGATACCGAATCGAAAATGAATTGAAAACTTCAAATTTTTATGGATAACTACGTCTCAACTCGTTTCTTTAATTCGTTCAGCCGTATCAGATAGAAAAAAAACGTATTGAGATTGGAATCGGAATGAAATTAAAATGAAATAATTATCAATAATTTATTATGGAATGTCAAAACAAAAATCTTACCAAAATTACGTAAAAACAATAAACCCATTTCTATTACTGATAATTGGGCAAAATAATCTCTATATTTTTCAAAAATTTTTATTGCTTTTTAATTCTACTTCATATCAATATCTACTGAGTATTAATTTAGTGTATTGAAATTTATGCTAACACTAACGAAATGAAAGTATGACATTTTGCTCGAATTCAAAATTCACGATTAGTATTAATAACTATTACCAAAAAGCGTGAAGGTAAGTACTTTTGAATAAACACAAATTTATAGCTTGATAAGTATTCAAGTTTGTTTATAGTGAAATTAATTTGTTTCTCAGTCAAAAAAACAGGAATAAAAAAGAATTTCACTGGCAAATACGTTCGAATTGGGAAAAAAAAGTAGAAATTCGAAGCACAAAAAAAACTGAAGCTTTATAATCAATTCATGTTCAATCATTTTCGATTACTGCAGGAAAAGAAGAAAATAGTTCTAATCCCAATGTAGAATGGTAATTATTATTATGTTACATGGTAACAATGATTTTTTAGCGATGAGAGCTACGGGTAGTCTAGTCGACAAATGAGTTTCCTACGAAAAATCGTTAGAATCGTGGCAAAAATATGAGAAATATAATTTTTATTTAATTGTAAAAATGGAGTGCCAACCCTCAAGTGCAGCACCACAACCAAGAATTTTCTTCCAGCGTCGTACTGATTCGGGTTCTAATCTTTCCGTGTAGAGAGGGTACAACTAAAAATTCATAACTAATAAAATAAAAGATGTTTATAAATTTTTTTGGCATCATCGTATTAAGTACATATGTAAGAAGGGCTCCAACACGAATAAGATTTTAGAGCTATTGTTTAAACATTTATTTTATTATAAATAAAACCAGAGCACCGGAAAAAATTAGTTGATTAACAATTAATCAATTAACTTCTTGAAAAATCAATGAAATTTTTTTGTTCCAACGGGACATGGTTTCTTCTAGTGTTTAATCGTATGAGAATTTTATTAAATTATAATATTAATATTTTAGACTCAACTCTAGCGGATCCAAATTACGGTAAATTACGGTAATTAGCGTAATTTACGGTATCCATCAGAATTAAAAAATTTAAAAAAAAATAATTTTATTTTCCATTAAGTCATAACCTTTATAATGTTTTTATTATATTTTAGGCCAACATGTGATATGTGGGATAAAATAGACTACTAAAAAAAAAATTGTAATGAAAGAATTAACTTGACGGAATATAAAAAAAAAAATTTTTTTTCGTTACAATTTTTTTTTCCGAGTGGTCCATTTTACCCCTCATATCACATATTGGCCTAAGATATGATAAAAATATTATAGAGGTCAAAACTTGACGAAAAATTAAAAAAAAAAATTTGTACCTAATTTTTTTCAGGTATTCTATTATACCCCAGGTATCGCAGATCGGCTTAAAATATCTTTGAAACATCAAAGATAACATGATTTGACCGAAAATGCATAAAAAATTTTTTTTTACCAAATTTTTTTTCAGGTGGTCCATTATGCCCCAGATATCGCAGATGAGCCTAAAATACTTTTAAAAAATCAGAGGTATCATGATTTGACCGAAAATAAAAAAAATAATTTTTATCACATTTTTGAGGGGGGCCGCCGTGCCCCAGGGGGTCTTAGCACCCCGGTCTCCCCTATATACAATGTAACGTAGTAATGATTACCATTCTACAATTAAAACTATTCTTTTATCTCCGTGTGGAAGGATATAATAATCTAGTAAAATATATCTTACCTTAAACGTCAATAATTCTCAGAATTATCCTTGTATCACTTCTGTCTCTTGATGCTTTAAAATTAAGTATTTTATTGAATTATTCACAACACTGCGATCGGCAAAAATCAACAAATAACACAGAATTAAAACAAACCTCTTTCATAAATGGCTCACATCATGTTAACACAGGAAGATTAAGACTTACAAAATAAAATATTCATCAATTTCTTATTAGGTGGTAGCTAACAGAACTTTATTTTAATTGGCGGATTGTTTGTTACGATACTCGATGGCAATGTCAGGGGATCCCCGGTTAATTTTTCAGTGTTACCAACTTCGATCACGAATCATTTGCAATGGTCGGGCAGGTCGGGTGTCCATTGTAGCGATAAGGGGTAGGATACGTATTATTAGTTTAAAAAAAAACATGCGTGAGATTCTTGCGTCTAGAATTTAAACTTCTTTGGTTCTGGAAATAGTTTATTTTATGCATTGGTCTATACATTTGATAATGATCTTACTATATCAAGATTACGAAATGGTTATGAAAAATTCAATTGGAGGAATTCTCTCTTAAAGTAATAAAATATTTTTTTTTAGTCATAACTTCTATAACTCAATATACTTATATTCTAGAAAATAAGTTTTTGGTATATGGTTACTAAATTATACTAATAATAATGTAGACTGTTAATCTTACAAATAAATATATAATTTTAACAACTTAAACCGAACCATCTCAATTCTGCTACACATCCACACTGTGTCGGGTAGCAGTGCTTGCATACGTCAGACTTTTTGTAGAGCTGATTATCAGGCCGATTGAAATTCTACACGTTTATACAAACAACTTTTTCTTAATAAGCCACTCAAAAAATTAAGCGCAGGCAGACATGAGTGGATTTAAATATGCGGGGCCCCCGTTCGCGCGGGGCAATTGCTACACTTGCTACATGGTTAATCCAGCACTGTGTAAACCGTGTCGCTAAGGGCCTCTTTGTTTGGCCAATGTAAGAGCTCCCACAGCTGCAGTCAATTTTATACACACCTGGATACTGGTATGGAAGGCGGTCCTTTGGAGAATGCATCAAATGAGCAATTTTCTGGAGAGGAGTGAACAGGGTCTTGATGTTATAATGTTTCTTTAATAACGATCCTATTTTATCAGTTACTCCTCTCACAAAAGGTAGATAAGCCATTCGTCTTTCAACTTTCAAAGGTCGTTCTCTCCGTCGGTTATTGTTTTGTTTTACAAGCGGCTTATGATCATTCCGGCTCAACACCTCGCGTATATATCCCAGCTCAGCCTGGATATGGACGTCATCACATAGGTCCTGAGCGCAATTATTTATTTATCTTATTTTATTGTAATCAACAGCGTACAGTTAGAAATACATAGTTACAGATAGGTAGAAAAATAAGGCCAAATAAGATTACACATAGATAATTAAAAAAGAAGAATACAGTTTAAAAAGTTAGATATACGTGAATAAAATTGAATTAAAAAAAAAACAAAATCTAATAAATCTAATCAGAAATACACAACTAAAATACTTTTGTGCGAGTGTGTGTGTATGTATGTGGGTAATTATGTGTATATGTTACTGTAAAAGCTCGAACTACGGTAAATCTTAAGATTTAAGTGTAAGTCTTAGGATTTACCGGCATGAGTTGGTAAATGTAAGTATTTCTGAAGATACGACGATTTTTTCGAGCTTTTACCGTTCGAACTCAGTATATGCTAGGTTTTACCACTGTCAGCTGGTAGATGTTGGTTTTAGGAATAAAACAATGAGTAATTCTCAATTATTTACTTTGAACTATTAGACAAAACAGGCACATAGTATTATAAAGATATCATAATGATAGTAACAAGTACAAACTAATATCAACGTATTTAAATTATTTTGAAAAAATCACATAACGTATATATCTGAATATCTCAAATCAAATGTCATATCTATCTAACCGAATCAGTACTTCTCTATTTGGAATTTAACAACGAAATACAAACATAATGCTTATAAAAGCTGGTCTAACTTAATTATTATTTTTCTTATTATTTGGTTTAGAAGTAAAAAAAGACAATCAAATGTAATTGATTAATAGGTAAGGTTCCTGAAAAAACATTTCACTTGTTACGACACGGATTGCTGTTGTGGCATTTAGAATTAAAAAGTAATCCTGATGATCTGCAGGTGCATTTTTTCGTCGAGCATTTTTTTTTACATTTTTTGAATCCTTGTCCTCCAGTTAACGACAATTTTCCGACAACTTCTCGAAGACTCACTTCTTTATCCGTAACAATCTCTTCTATCTTTATAAAATATTCGGAGCATGCGGCGAACTGATTCTTGGTGTAAAGCTGTTTTAGTATTCCCATTTTGGTACCTAGTTGGTAAAGCTCATTGTCCTTTACATCTATCACAACTGCAATAATGCTTTTAGGGTCAGTTTTAGCTCTGTCAATTTCAGGTACTTTCAGTCTTACATTTTGGCCTACTTCCACTTTTGAATATTTATCAGCTGACATGGTTTTCATTTTTTCAGCTTGGTTTTCTAAATTAAATTTTGCTTTTGTTCTTATTGTTAGAATAGATTCTATCTTCTTTGGTATTGGATCTTGTTCAGCTTGAATAGCGCTTTCTGCCTCTGAATCGGTTTGTATTAGAATAGTTAGATTGGTATTATCACTATCATCGGTTATTTGTTTTTCTGTTGTCTGTTCCAGTGCAATAATTTCTTTTTCTTGTGTTTTGTTGTTCACACTTTTACTGTTTCCTTTTTTTATTTCTTCTGACTCATTACCAACCACGTTGTTTTCCTTGTCCTGTTCTATCATATTTTCATCATTTTTTCGGGAATGCAACACATTTTCTAAATCTTCTTCAGATTTTAATAGTCCAATCATATCTTTAGGAATAGCTGATGTCGCAATACCCATTTTCATTGGACTACCAAACATTGCTTCGTAAGGAGAGCATTTGATTCCCTCATGATATGCCCGATTTTTCATCATGGCCTGGATAAATTTCAAGCCTTCTGACCACTTGGTAATCTGATTGGTTTCCATCCACGTACTGAGCATATTTTCTATGTCTTAATTTGCGCGCTCTACCGATCCTTGACTCTGGCTATGTCTTGGCTTTCCGTGTACGATTTTAACGTCTGGCCACATAGAGCATAAATTTTTAATTATTTGATTACTAAATTCTCGACCATTATCGGAATGAAGGATGTTCGGCGCTCCAAAAGTGGTAAAAATATCCAATAGATGATATGTGACTTCAGTTGCGCGTTTAGTTTGAAGTGCACGAAGGATCGCGAATTTAGTGAGATGGTCTTGATAAACTAATATGAATTTATAGTTTCCGTCAGGATTAGTTTGTAGATCTATGAGATCTACTTGACAACGTGAGTTCATTTCACTATGAAGTATAGGCTTAATGACAATACCCTTTTTCAAAGTCTTCTGTTTCTTCTTGACAAGGTTGGCATAAATATATATATATATATATATATATATATATATATATATATATATATATATATATATATATATAGGTAATAACATATTGTATGTGTGTGTGTCTGTGTGTGTGTGCATGTGTGCATGTGTGCTTAGTGCCTGCTTCTGCTTGTAAGTTTCAAATTGGAATGGTGAGCAGCAATTTCTTTTTTCAACTGCGCTTTTGTAAGGTTAGGGCATAAACTGCGTTAAGCGTGTGCACGCACGTGAGCACGTCGCGGGCCACGCTTCTGGTGCACGCACGTGAGCACGTTCGCGTGCTTATGCGCGGGCATCGGCGCGTGCATCCGCGTACGCAGTTTTCTCAGTACAATTTTGACGTTGGAGGTGTACAGTCGAATAAGTAATAATGGATAAATTAATGTTGTATTATTTATCAAGACGACGGCGACGACGAATTGCCAAAAAAAGACGCCAGCCAGTAAGCCCGTTCGTTGAATCTAGGTTACTGTGCGGGGAATTCGTGGTGAAGTTTGGTATATTAAGAAAAAATGAAAGGTTTTTTTTCAAATATTTTAAAGTTTCATTACAAGTCTATGATGAATTATATTCAAAACTGGAGCCCTATTTGAAGACTAACAATCTACGATTGAAATCTACGTCAATCGTATCACCAATGGAACGATTTGCAATGACATTGCGGTAAGTAAAGACATTTCGATATTAATAATCATCTTTATTCATGTAAAAAAACAGTCATTATTTAACAAAAGTTTAGAACACTCATATTTTTTGCCAATTTATGTAAGTCACATTACTGTTTAGCCACATCAAGCAAGAAAGAAGAAGAAGTTCTTATTGTTTCGGCAGTGACACCTGAATATGGCTTAAAATGTTTTTCTTGATGTGGTTCACGGACCGAAACACATAACCGCACACTTATTAATCATCATATTAATCACAGTTTCTTATATTTATTAATTATATTTTGTTATTTCTAAATTACACAGTTTTATCTTTTTCGTTTTTTGTTTATCTATACCTACTTATTCACTTATTTTTTTATATACTTAATCACAACAGTCATCACAGTGTCTTGCATAAACGCTACGTTACAATTAGTCATTGATTATTCATTTGAAATACACTAATAAAATCACAGGTTCAAGTTTAAAATAAAAAAACACAATAACAGTTAAAACAGTACAATAAGTCTAAATGTCTTAATTATAATAATATACCTACCTTACAAAGTATTAATTATAATGACGCATATTGACTGCAAGTTTTTACATATGAATATTTCCCTTATTAATTATTCCCTTCTATTACTAGATCGGGTACTAATATTATTTTAAATTCTTATTTATCATCACAATCATAATCACAGTTTACTACATAAAAGATTAAATTTAAGAAGAGGACATATGAAGGAGCAATGTTATGAGTAGGTTCAAAAAAAAGGTCCATTAAGTAAAAAAGGGGTCTATTGATACACTTTTTTATTTGACCCTAAAATAGGGTTTAAGATAAAAGTGTCCGAATCGACCCCGTTTCTTTCCTTATGAACATGACACCTCAAGGCTTGTAAACTTTTGGCGAATGCCCTTGTATATCATAATAATTGCACATGAGACCAGAAAAATATAAATATAAAATTGCGCTTTTTACTAACTTAAATAGTTCTTCATGTTCTTCTCTTTCTTTTGTTCTTAATAATTAAACAGTCTTAATCAAATCTTCAAAGTCTTTCTTGTTACCTATTTATTCATTGTTCGTATCTGATCTTACATTTAAGGATTCTAAATCATTCGTTACCGTATTTTGCGTTAATGAAAGGTCATCAATGGTAATAATCATTTCTTTTTCAATATTAATTAAAGCTTCTAATACTTTCGTACGAAATAATAATTTTTTAAAGCAACTCAATTTTTTTACAGTTGGTAATAATGACTTTAAAAAATTCAAGTCTTCGTCCATATTATCTGCAGTGTTATTCTTCACGCAATTTAACAACTCTAATTCGAAATCAGTTGGCGATTCGCACTTACGTTTCTTGGAAGATCGTGTTTCTTTGGTAACGCTGGAGCTGGTGCTAGTTAGCTTAATCAAATCTTCTTCAATAATCGTATTATTTTGTGAAGTTCTCGGTGACGCGTTTTGCTCTACTGACTGATTAAAATTGTCTGCCGATTCTTCTCCTTGAGTATTCGAGTTTGAATCTAAAAATGACAGCATGTTATAGTAAACGTATGTTTTATTTGCCCTGGAACCGGAGCCTGATTTAAGTTTTTTTTTTAGTAGACCTCACTCTTATATAAGTGTCTCTTGCAGTTTTCCATCTTTGCTGCAGCTTTTTCACTGAAACAATAACACAGGTATTTTATTTTATTACAGATATTTAGTTAGTGGACATACCTTCGTCGATATTCATCTGGCGTATCAGACAGGACTAACCACGGTCAGAAAAATAGTAACAGAAGTTTGTCAAATTATAATTGAAAGGTTAAAGGAAGAATGTATACCAAAATTTTCCCGTGCGCTATGGGTAGAGACTGAAAATGGTTTTTTAACGCAAGCCCAGTTTCCTAACTGCATAGGTGCAATAGACGGAAAACATATACGCATTATAAGACCTCCACATAGTGGTTCCCTCTATTACAACTATAAGCATTACTATTCTATTGTACTGCTTGCAATGTGTAACGCCAACTATGAGTTTACCTATATAAACGTGGGAGTGCAGGGTAAAGAATCTGACTCCGCAATTTTCACACAAAGCCGATTGTACGAACAAATCAACAATGACTTAATAGATATTCCTCCTGCCAAAGCATTGCCCGTAATACACAATGATAAACCAACCAACATTGCTGCAACCGCAGCTTTGCCCTATATTATTGTAGGAGATGAAGCATTTGGGTTATCTAGCCATGTCATGCGGCCATATGCTCGAGCTCTCGATTTAAACTACAAAAAAAAAATATTCAATTATAGGTTAACGAGAGCGCGACGTTATATTGAGTGTACATTTGGTATCATGGCTAATAAATTTCGCATACTCCATCGTCCATTGAACGTTGGAAAAGACAAAGCAATTTGTTTTCTTAAAACAATTTGTATTTTGCATAATTTTATAAGATCAAGAAGTCAAATTAATGACTTTCATGATATTGTCATTATACCAGACCATATACGTTCAGTTCGGGGGTTAATTGGAAATACCCACAGAGATTCGTATACATTACGCGATAGCTTCGCAGATTATTTCGTTGCAGACGGACAGCTGTCATGGCAAGATCGCAGTATTTATTGAAGGCTTTTTTATAATTTATGTACATTCAATAATTGAATTTTCACGGTTTTTTACCACACATTTTTTATTAACATAGCAGGCATATTTTAATAATATACCTAATGATTTTATTTGTTAAATTCATCGGATGTAACCAGTTGCGCCGCCATGACAGTCGAAAATTATAAGAAATTCAGTATTCTTACATTAAATAGGTAAAATGTTATGTAATTACGCATAAAATGAAACTTTTTTTCTTTCATTACACATCCAGTGATGTGTAGTTTGTACAGTGTCTAAAAACACAAGTAGGCATCTTTTTTACTAAAATATTATTGGTACTCAAACACATGTAGACGCGACACCGATTGGAGCGTGACTAACTGCATGGTAGGCAATTACCTTCCATTGCTCTTGCCTTTGAAAGCGGGCGTATAACTAATCTAGTTATATAAAATCATAGGATGTAACCAAATAACTTAGATTGTTGTAAACTAAAGTTGAGAGATGTCAAAGAAAAACCTACAAAACTACAAAACGCACGCTTATTTTACAAAGTTACTAGCCCAATTCTAAAACCAATATAATAAATATTTTAGTTGATAATTGTTTTATTTATTTACCTACCGATCCACTGTTTCTGCCCTAAAATGATTTTGAACCCTAAATACACCGATAGTGTGAAGTAGTGTGAAGCTCGCGGTCGTGAACATACTGGTTGTCTCGTGACGCGCAAAATGGCGGCGACCGCGTGGCCGAAAGAAAGAACTTTGGAATTTATCGAGCAATAATTATATAAAACCATACCAATATTATGGGACATTGTTCACACGAATTTCACAATGTTCAGAAATACGCAGTATCTCTGCACTAGTTTTGAATATAAGCATGATTTTATATTTACATAGGTAAATTATTGTAAATATTCCGAGTTTTAATTTTATAGTTGGATTAATTGTTGAAAACATTTAATTGACACAAATACAATTGAAATAACTAATTATATATAACTAATTGCATAGATTATTAAAAATAAAAATTAGGCGCAAAGAATAGTTTACCTAACCTACATATTTAAACCTACATTATTATAAAATAAAAAAAGAGTGTAGGTACTTACCTTGTATGTTTTTTTCTGCTTCACTCCAGTCATCAAAATTTTCAAACAGTACTTTACAAATGTCTAGCCATGCTTTTGATTTAGCGTCCCGGTCTTTAAATATTTCGCTTGATTGGTCCCATATGGCAGGACGACACTGAACTTCAACAATTACCCTTTCTGTATCAAAATTTGTCATTTTTTGTTATGGGCCGGGCACGCGCGTGCGGTCGGTTCGAGATAGCGCTGTCAACTGAACAAGCACGCGCGTGCACCCGCTAGCGGGCTTCGCGCGTGGACCCGTCCAACGTGATGCGTGATCACGTCGCGTGCATGCGTGCCCCATTGCACGGAAGTATCACGCGACGGGCTCACGAGCGTGTGCACGCGCATGGGCACGCGCGGGTCGTTTTTGTATGGACACGCGAGAGGCACGCTTAACGCAGTTTATACCCTTAAAGAGGTCTAATTGTGCGTAATTTTTGTTATAGCTCCGTGCTAATCGTATCAAGACAGAGTTCTGGGCATAAAATGTGAATGACGATGCATTTAATGATAGAGCTGATAGTAAGCTAGGACAGTCGGTACGACCCGTCAGTATTGATTGAAGCAAAATAATGTCACTTTGGTTTCTTCTATGTTCTAGGGAGTCTAATTTATAATGTTCACAGGCTTCTTCATAGTTAATAAATTGCTTGAAGACCTTAAATGCTAGGTATAAGAAGTCTGTGAGAATGTGTAATGTAATCTGGAGACCATATATTGCTTATTCTAGAATACTTCTAACATAGGTAAAATACAGAGTTTTAATGCATTCAATGTCGTTAAAACCACGTGTTACGCGCTTAATAAATCCCAATTGCTTAAGAGCTTTATCCGCTACCTTGTCAATATGATTATTCATTAATAGTTTGGTGTCAATTGCGATTCCAAGATCTTTTACTTCGTAAGCTTCAGATATAGATGTACCATTGATCACATAATTAAAATTAATATTGTTTTTCTTACGAGTTAAAGTTATGTAAGGCACTTTTTGGTGTTGACAATTATCCTGTTCTTAGCATAATACTCTGTTAAAGCATTTAAGTCGTCTTGCAGTTTATGTCTTGCAGTTTTTTTTGTTTAATGTTATAGAGATAAAGATAGGATAAATATGTCGCATTAGTATTTGTTGTGAATTTTTAACAAAAGAGCTCAGTGAGAGCGAGATGATATTATGACTCCGATAAAAACAGGACTCCGACAAGATTATTTTATTTTAATCAATTCTTTTGTGTCTTGTATGTAAAGGGCTGGCGCTTCCTCGTTTTTCTTTAAAAAAATACAACAGTTTCGGACCCAGACGAATTTGTAAGCTTTTTCTTTAGCAACAGACTTTAGTTGTATTTAATAATTGCTTATTTTCCGGTGTTAAGTGCTCATTAACAAAGAATTTCTTTTCAGTGCCTGTGACTCCAATATCCTTCGTGCAGATGCCCTTCTTCCTCTTTAACCCACAAAGAATACAGTCCCTCAACTGCCTATTCTTCAGCTTATCTACGATGGGTTTCGGCCTACCAGCTATAAGCTTTTGTGGCTGAACACGATGTGCGAATTCAATGTCATCACGCTTTAGCCTTTAGTTCGACACCGGCATGCTGAGCAATTTTTAACACGACTTCGGCCGGTGATTCATTAACGGTTTGTGGCAGCCCTACGATTTCCAGGTTATTTATTCTGCCCTGTTGCTGTTGTTTACCGTACAGGGAACGTAAGTAGGATACCTGGTCCTCAGATTCAGTGACTCGCTTCTGTAGTATTTGAAGGTCACATTTGAGATTCTCATTTTCCGTTTGAAGTTGACTGCATAAGGTTTGTATGCTAGAGAATTCAGATGACATCAAGGCTAGTTCGTTTTTGAGCTCCGTGAAGACCGTGGTTTTTAGTTCGTCGATGATTTCACATTTAATTGAATTTAGTTTCGTGTCCAAGAGGATTAATGAGGGTGGTCGCAACTGATGCCAGGTGATGCCAGTTGGTCGGCCCTGGACTCTCACGTCCAAGAAAGGAAGCGACCGACCTTTCTCCATTTCGAACGTAAAAGACATTACCGGTGAATATCATTCAAATGTGCTAGGTATTGTTGCACTTCTTGTTCACCGCCCTGCACAATAGCAAAGACGTCGTCCACGTACCGTTTCCAGATCTTAACCTGTATGGGTATAGATGATAGGGCTAGGTCTTCAAAATGCTCCACCCATAAATTTGCTATTACGGGGGCAATTGGGCTCCCCATAGCAACGCCATAAATTTGGAGGCAGTATTCTCATTTACATCGGAAAAAATTTGAATCTAATTCTAAAAATAATCTGTTTCCTTAAACATTGGGTAGGTACTATTGTCGCTGCGTCATCAGCGGCAATAGTACCGGGAATAGACGGGGAAATCCATACCTTAAAAAGATCTCTTCAACCAGAACTTGGTTATAAGTCTCTGCTTTGACGTCCTTGAGAGGGAATAATTGTAAGTAAGTGTAGTAAAAATACCACCTGGTAGCTGTGTCTTCCACCAAGAAGACCCACTTCTCACCCAGCGGTTCTCCGGGTAAAAGACCAAACAAATCTATAACCAGGACTTCAAATCTCTGGTGCAGCTCGGAAATCTGCAGAAAAACCGAAACTTCTGGTTATGAGACTTATACATATGGCAGATCTCGCACTTTTTAACGTACTCCTCCACAAAGCGTCTCATTCCTGGAAAATGGAAATGTTCGCTCACAGGACGAAAGGTTCTCTCAATTCCGAGATGACCAGATGCCGGTGCATCATGAAGCGCTTGGAGTGCTTCTTCACGCATAGCTGACGGAATTAACAACTTCGGCTCGACAACCTCCTCAGAAACATTTGCTCGGAGAACCACACCTTGATCCACGTAATAGCCTTGATCAGTCCATTTAGTTGCAGCATCTGGATCACCCTCTTCAAAATGCTGTATAATTAATTTTATTACCGGATCTGCGATCTGGGTAGCTTGGATTTCATCTGGTGTCTTGTGAGACAAATCCACTCCGACGGGACAGACATCACATGGGGTGTCAACTATAGAGAGCCGACTTAACGTGTCTGCGACCACGTTCACCTTACCTGGGGTATACCCCACTGCTATGTGCTGATTAAATCTTCACCAAACTTGTGTTGCCTTGTAGTTTCTTCTTGTACTTGTAACGTTTGGATTTCTTGTGACCAGTCTGTTGGCAAAACTCACAAACGGGTATCTTTTTAGACTTAAGGTGTTGTTGTTTTGAGAAAAAAGGCCAAATCGTCTCTGCTTTCAGTCTTCTGTCGACGTTTTTCTTCTTGCAACAACCTAGTTCGTACTAAATCACTGGATATTATACCTATGCAACAGTATGTCATATTCATGTGGAAGGCCGCCGAAAATTATCTCTGCCACTTCAGCATCCTCTATGGTCCTACCAATATCGAAAAACTGTTGAACAAGTGTGGTAATATGTTCAAATATTTGTCCATATTATTAAAATCTGCATATGTAGCATAATGTAATTGTCTTAACAATGCGACACGTCTTGTCTTACTTACTTGTCCTAAGCTTGTCCTAAGCTTGCTTTGCTGTAGTAGTATTTGTGATATATTGAATACATATGGATTTCACAGCTAAACTTGCAGGCGAGCGCTCGTAAATCCTTGACAGGATCGTCAGGCTGTGCACCTTCAATGCAAGACCATAGATCTTCTATAATAAGCGTGTAACGCATTTTAAATTTCCATAAATTGTAATTACTCACTTCAATTTTTCAAACGACGCATGATGCTGCAGAAGTCCACTTATATTCATAGGATACAAGGTCAGTGAGCTCCGTCGACAACTTGGTATTAACTATTAAGGCCTGTGTGCACCAAGATTCAGCATGGCTCTTTACGGTGCGCCTATATGGGTGGACGCCTTGACTTCGCACAACAAGCTTATCCTACGTAGGTCACAAAGGATTAGGATTAATGTTGCGTTTGGAGAGGGGACAGCTAATGAACGCACTATGCAATTTTGGCTTAAACGCTTTCGTGATGGAAACTTCGATTTGAAGAACGAACCACCGAAGTGGAAGACCGCCCACACAGGTGAATTACAATGATTGAAAAGAGATGGTGGAAGTCGATCCGAGGCAAACTACCCAGGAATTAGCGGCATGGTTTAACGTTACTTTACCAACAATATTGACTCATTTGCGCCAAATCAATAAAATAAAAAAATATGAAAAATGGGTGCCTCATGGTTTGACTGATCTGCAGAAAGAAACGCGTGTTGAAACTTGCGTTGCCTTGTTGAATCGATACAGAAATGAAGGAATATTAGATCGAATTGTGACATGTGATAAAAAATGGATTCTTTACGATAATCGTAAGCGGAAAATGCAATGGCTGACCCCAGGTCAAACGCCGCAACAGTGTCCTAAAGCAAAGCTTACCAATAAAAAGGTAATGCTAACTGTTTGGTGGTCTCAGCTTGGTGTTATTCACTATAGCTTTCTTCGATCTGGTCAAGCAATAACGGCAGATGTCTACTGCGCCGAACTCCGAACAATGATAGCGAAACTAGCAGTGAAACAGCCCCGACTTATGAATCGATTTTCACCATGATAACGCGAGACCTCATACAGTACGAGAAACCGTTTTAACTCTACAGGAACTGCAATTAGAAACCATTCGTCACCCTTCATATTTGCCAGACTTTGCTCCAACGGACTACCATTTTTTTCGTGATTTGGACAATTTTCTACGTGATAAAAAGTTCTCTTCTGCGGAGGCAGTGCAAAATGCTTTCACACAGTATGTCGAATCTAGATCACCAGTTCTATCGCAAAGGCATAAATGAGCTTCCTATTAGATGGCAGCAATGTATAGATAATAATGGTAATTATTTTACAAATCGGCAATTTCATACTGAAAACACTATTAAAAATTTATAAAAAATATCTGCTCCTCTACTTGCGGGGCCTTTGCGGGCCCAAGCAACCGGTAGCCAGGACTCCAGAGTGAGGAACCTCCTCACAAAACGCGCCGTTTCAAAGACTAGGTACTGCCTTCTGTATCCGACCCTTGATCCAACAATTAAGCGAAAGCTTCTTAAGGTGTTGGTCGAAGCTTTTCGCAAAAAGACCTTTGACTGAAATGACAATCGGAACAATAATAGTTGACTCAACATTTCACATGATGGTAATCTCGTGAGCAAGGTCCATGTAATTTGATACTTTTATCATTTACCATTGCTTATTTATTTTAAATAAGCAATGGCAATTTCAGCCCCCGTAGGTAAAATATTGCCCCATACACAGTATGTATTTTGGGATTGCAATCCGGAAAAACGGATCCGGTAATCCGGCGGATCCGGCATCATTTAATGGTTACCGGATCCGGTACCAATATACCGGAACCGAAGACCGGATCCGGTGCTAACAGTTAGTGGGAAAATAATATAGCTGTTGCATGAGTAGGTACTTTAAATGCGTTGTGCTATATTTGCAGCTCTATTAGAAGTCGTTTAGCTGATGACACAATTAACAATATTTGTTTTCTACGATACGATTTGATAAACTTACTTATTTTGTACTAAAAAGCGAAAATCATGACTGGAACCGGACTGAAAATGACGCCGGACTGCAATCACTATATGTATTACATAATTATGTCAATGTCTCCATCAAACATAGATCAAACACACTACCTATTGACAACTATGACTACAACGCAAACAACTTCACTCTAGACTTGTAACTTTGTAACTTGTGTTTTTTGAGACATTTGCACGGTGTTGCTATTGAAGTAAATGACGTCGTTCGTTCGTATTTTAAATAATCTCTCACATTATATATATATAATATTTTCCCTAATCTTGTAACATTAAACATTAAATAAAAGACAGTAATACAATGAAACATTTATTTTTAATACAAGAAAGTAAATAATTTAATTTTGTCGGCCGTTTGAAGCTGTCTTGTTATTGCACAAGTTTTTTTATTAAAACTTAATGTTAAACACATTAAACAAAATGGTAAAAATAATATCATCGAAAACGAGATTTCTTGTCTTCTTAACCCTTATATAAATATACTCGTATTTACTTTAAAAAAACATTGCAGGTTTCTTTATTATATATACATCTAATAAATGTATTAGAACAAATCGCTATTTAGAGATATTTCTATAAATAAATGGAACATTGTACAAAAATTAGGTGAAGCATCGAGCCCGCGTGCGCAGGAAGCTAAGTAAGTATCGATAATATTCCTGTCAGTAACACTTACTGCCGGACTACTCAGTTTAAAATGCGTCGACTATATTTATTATCTAAAGATTAGTTACGAAAAACTGAAAACAATTTTCATTCAATGCATTTAAAACTAAATCAGCTACATACTTAAGTATGTAGCTAATATATAATATAAATAAGTAATACCAATGAATTTACACAAGACAAATGCATTGGATGAGTACAAATAGTAAAAAAAATGTAGGTTCTCATATCTGGGAAAAAATTTGTGTGATAAACATGGGTGATTTTTTTTTATCACACCTGATAAGTGATGATGCAATCTAAGATGAAAGCGGGCTAACTTGTTAGGAGTAGGATGAAATCAACACCTCTCACGACATCGCACCGGAACGCTAAATCGCTTGGCGGTAAGTCTTTGTCGGTAGGGTGATAACTAGCCATGGCGAAAAGCCTCCCACCAGCCAGACCAAGACAAATTAAGAAAAATCTCAAACTGCCCCTCCGGAATTGAACGTGGGACCTCCGTCTTATAAATCCACCGCGCATACCACTGCGCCACGGAGGTCGTCAAATGTTTCCAGTGTTTGGATGTTTAGCTACATATTATAAGTATTTATGAATAATATATAAAAAAATATTTATCAGTTATCATAGTACCCATAACACAACTACCTACACTTACTTCGGGTTTTATTATAAACTAGGATAAAAATAATAACATATGCTGCAAAAATAATTAAAATCCGATAAAGATCTGCAAAGTTGCAGGCTCTTGAATGTTTAGAGTATGGGGTCTTCTGTCCTTTTCTCGCAAAACGAATATTTGTACTAAGCCACTATTACGATACTGTGGTGTGACGTCACATCACAGTATCTGTCTAATCAGACATATTCAAATGCTTATAACTTTTTATTTGTTATAGAATCAAGTTTAAAAAAATAATTTTAAACTCTATTATTTTGATTAGTGTTAAATACCCAATTGTCCTATAATACTTATATTTATTTATTTGTAGTAATATCTCTAAATACGAATATGTATAATATTATGTAAAGGTTAAAATCTTTACAGTGCAAGTCGAGCAATATTGATATCATTTTAAATGACAATATATAATATATCTACAACATAATCCTAGGTATCCTAGTATAAGTTATTTTGTAAATACAGTTTTACCGCTTCATATATAAATTATTCTTGTATGGCATTTCAACACATTTACACGTTTTTAGGGTTCCGTACCTTAAAAGCAAAAAAAAAACGGAACTCTTTTACGATCCCCTTTAATTCCATTCGGGCTGTATATCCGATTTCACCGCTTAACGACTATATATCTTTTTCTCTACATAAAAAAATCTCTTCGCGCGCATCCTACTGGCTTACTGTTCTCCAACCAGCATTATAATAGCGTGATGGGTTTAAACTTTTTATTGCGACATCTTCGTACACTTTTTATGTATATGCGTTGAAATACTATATAAAAATAATTTACACACACCAACACAGACTTTCCGTAAATAGGCAAAGAATTTAGTCTCAAAAAATATCCAAAAAACATACTGCTTCGTAAGCATTCAACCAACTACAGGACATAACAATAATAAAAATCTGATTTAAATCCAACTTATAACTATAAATAAATGACAATATATTTTAAGGTCAAAAATTAAATGAGGACCAGATTTTGGACGGATGGACCCATAACTAACTTAAAATATCAACTCCATGATTATTCTATACCTTAACATTACGTTTTTTTTTTCAAAATTGTTTTTTTAATTATAAAATAATATGACTTTTATAAAAATGCCTAATATTGGTACAACATTTATCCAACAAGCGGGAATCCAACCTTAGACCTCTCCAACTAGAGTAATTCCATTTTATCTTTTGAAGATCGAAGCTGAAATAGGTCTAAACGAGGGAGGGCAAACCCACTTTACAACGTCAATGCGGGTTGGCGGGCTTAAGCATTATAATTGTTGACTTTAAGATTACATAGAAGGATAATGACTGTTGTTTCTAGAAACTTTATAAATAGCTTACGCCAGGTATCGAACCCAGAACCTACCTGTAATGTCACCTTAAGTTCCAATCTGCAGTGGTATGGCTAGAAGTGGCAAGTTAATCATGGAGTCGATCCTTAACAAATAAACATACTTACAAGAGAAAGGCCAAAGGACAAGGCACATTTTGGAGGCCAAGGCACAAGTTTAAATACAATAAGTAATAATATTTAAAAATAAATACATGTACACGTAACCACCAGGTTTCTGAAAAGCTGATCATTACTAAAATTTGACGAATTGCTTAATTAATTGTTAACTGATTTATATAATTAAATAAACGACAGGTCAGAATCGCTAGTCAGACACAAAGAATAAAGAAATTTAATGACTTCAATAGACTACAGAAAATACTTTCCGTGCAGTACCCATATTTATTTCATTTTAAATAATTTTTATTTTATTTTTAAATTTCATTAATTAAAGTAAGTAAGTACTATTTATTGTGTGAGTGTAAAGAAAAATATCGATGGATTTTTGTTTCACCTAAAGGTAATAATATCACAGGCAGCAAAACCACTAAAATGTTATTTGACTGATTTGGTCTAAAACATATGACTTGATAAAAAACACTATATGGTGGATCAAACACATAATAAACATTTTTTAATGATAATGATATATACCATGACTGCAATCACGATGGTAAATGATGATGCAGCCTCAGGTACGCGCTTGCCTAGAAGATGCAAATCTGCAGAATATTCAAGGCTGGAGTTCACAAATTCAAATAAATTTCTCCAATGCCCTTAAAACTATATCATCATCATTATCAGCCTATTAAAGGCCCAATACAGGGCCAGGTCTCCCTCCTTATAGGAGAGGGGATAAAACTATATGGTAAAATATAATTATATCCATTGACATATTAATACTATGGACTTCGGGTCAGCGCTAAAAAGTGTCCGAACCTTAAGAGAGCAAAAACGCGAAAAAGATTCCAAATCGCATTCAGTCTCATATTAGCATACTGAGAGAATGCACATCAATAATGTTATAGAACAACGACTGCATAGAGTTATTTTGTTGTTTAATATTTGAATTTTTTAATTCCTTTGAATTGAAAATAATTTTAATTAATAAACTTTTTTTTAATATTAAATTAATTTTTGAATATTAATCAAAGAATTTTTACCATAATGGTAAAATGGACCCTTCCAAACAGTGACTCATTGTAGTAAAAAAATACATTGGTTGGTACTAGATTTATCCCAGCATATAGAGGTCACTGATACATTTAAAGTTTGCTGTAAATATAATTAGGTTAAAGATGCCAAAAAAAAATTCAAAGCTACCTACTCCATACCATTTATGTTGTCCTATTTTCACGAGAAGCTGCCATGTCAAAAAAAGGCTGCCATGGTAACCGTCAGTCAAAGCTGATTACTTATTGCAAGCATTTAAACCGTTGCAAATTAGACTGTATAACAATAAAATAAGACATATATTACAATGTTCTAGTTTGTTTATCAAAATACAAATACATTCTAGTATATATAAGATATCTCGGGACACTTTTGTTGTGAATTTTGCATTACACCCGAAGTCCATGTACTAACTATTAATATGTCAATGATTATATCAGTGTTTAATTTAATCGTCAGCAATTATATCGAAAATATAATCAGTGTTTCAGAAACCCGGATAGTATAGTTTTGATTCAAAATAAACACAATAATTATAAAACCTAATTAATGTGATGGATCGTAGAACGAGCCTGGTGGGTCTTTCTTACATTATCATTGCGTATATACAGACTTCTATTATATATTCTATGTATATGTATTATGCCCCTGGCACACTTATAACACGAATGTTAAATATGTTCCATGTTACAAGTGTGTATCCGGCCTTACACTAAGTAATAGTTTTGATCCAATTTATAATAACAATATGAGCCTTTTATCTGCTTTTCAATTATTTTCTGGTAATTTTTGGCCAGGTATATTCATAATTGCTACAAGTCTGATCAGTTTTTTCACGCCTATTTTTATTTGACTGTTTGACTTGTGAAAATTCACATCCTTTTTCGATTTCTGCACAACATCGTACCGGAACGCTAAATCGCTTGGCGGTATGTCTTTGCCGTTTTACCAGCCAGACCTAGATGAATTTAGAAAACCTTAATCGACCCGGTCTGAAATCGAACCCAGGACCTTCCGATTTTATCGCTATTGATCTACGACAAGTATAGTTTTCTCTATGTCGTTATCTCTTCGGCCGTCCTACTAGTTCAATTCTGATCAGATTTGTTCATTGCGTGTCAGAAACTATTCAATGGCTCATATTTAGTGATAAATTGGTTTAAAACTGAACACATCAGTATTATATTGCAATATTACTTAAGTATATATGAGATTATACAGCATGATTTACATAAAGCATAGAGCTTTTGACTATTTTAATGGTTTTACGTTACTTAAAATTTAATATGACAATTAATAATAATATAATATTTTTGCTATTTTTTGTGAAAGCCGATGAAAAAAATTCACAAAAAAAACCAATATTGTCACATATTGACTGCAATTGTGAAGAATGATTTTTTGGATTACTTTTGACAGCTTTTTGTACAAAATACCTTTATAAAATAAATTACATACTTTGCCATTACAAGAAGAGTGCTTTTCCAGCGTTAGTATTTCTTACCTACAATCTGAACATCATCAAAGCAAGAGTGAATAGGAATAGAAGATTCTAGGAACTCTAGTTCCAATTTAGACCTCATCACTGCTTTTCATCAGGCGTGATTGTAGTCAAGCGTAAGCCTACCGTAAAAAAAAAAACAAAGAATTAGTAAAAACTTTTTCCGAAAAATAATATTCCACCACAGATTAAAATAGGCAAAAACTCTATTTAGGAAATTGTAGAAATATTTTTATTCCTTTATACAACACTTTGTGCCATACTAATATACACATGTGTAAAAAACACAAAAAATATTAAGAACTGTGTTCAAACAAAATATACATGATAGACTTAAAATTAATAAAAAAATACTATGTTTAAAGTAGGGCCAAAACACAAGTCGTCTTAATTTGCTTTAGCCAAATTTCATCTACTTAGGTATAAAATAGCTTAGAAATAAAATTTAATTTTTTTTACTTATATATAAGTGTTATTTTTTTAAATAAAAAATATCCAATAAGACAAAAGTCTACTCAACTCAAAATATTGTTATTAATTACACATATCTAATGACTATTTTTAAGTTTTTTCTGTTTTTTTTACTGAATAATATGTCTGAATTATTTTTACTTAGACACATTTATTTATTATTTAGTCTATGAATACTTATTCATTACTGCAATTGTCAGTTATTGTGAAAAATTCACGTATTTCGTTCCATACACACTAATCAAGTATACAATGTGTCCAAAAACCCTGTCCGATACGAATACGTGCAAGCTTTCGAATATTGTAAATAGGAAAAATATAAAAAATAAAATATTATTCATTAATTTAGCGATTTATCGTCATAATAAATGTTTTTAATTTAAAACCAGAACACTATGAAAATTTTCCAAAATTTAAGTGACCACACTGTTATCAAAGTAAAGTAAAGTACACTTAAGTACAGGGTTTTTAGACACACTATATGTATAGGTAAATGTATTAAGATGTCACGAAATATAATTTACATATACTTATGTAGTTTTACTGTTTTTTTACAATGGAACATTTATTACATTTTTTTACAAATATTATATAAATACATGTAAATATTGTATTAAAAATGTATAGTTTTATGTCAGAGTAATAAGCAAAACAATAAAAAAATAACTAAATAGTAGCTAATAAAATAGTTGATTTGTTTATATAAATTGTGCCGTTTTTTATTGGTAATTTTTATACCCTGTGTGCTAAAATTGTTTTTTTTTAACAATGTACCAAATACCTTGTGCTTTTAATTTATTTATTTATTTTGATTAAAGTTTTATTAAAATATAAACGGCTGAAACTAATGTATACCCTCCTAGTTTGAGCGTAGGTTGAACGTCTCAAACGCACGCGCATTATGAAGTTTGATTGACGCCGCGTTGCAAAAACAAGCGAGCCCTTATGACTAAGGGCCCCGTACGGGTTCGACAACAATGACGTTAGTTTCAGCCGTTTATATTTTAATAATATGAAAAATACACGCGATCGTTTAAATTTTATTTATTTTGATTAATAGTGTTAATGTAATGAGAATTAACAACGTAGAATACGAAATGGTACAAATATTGTTTTTAAAACTTGTTGTATTGTTGGAAAACTCACTATGTTCGTTTTTATAAAACACTCAAGTGTTCAAAACCCCTATTAAACAACCATTTCATAATCTAATATTGCTAAGCTAATGTTGGTGTAATTTGTTTAGTTTTTTTTAATTTCCCAACTTTGATATTTTAGGATCCAGCCTAAAAATTTTAACAGCCAATAAACAATTTTTTAAAACAAATTTATAATTCTTTACTGTAAAAAGGACTACAAAAAATAGTTAACAAGTTTACATAGCAAAGAATCTTCAGTAGGTACATCAATATGTTAATTATTTTTAATTGGCATCTCAATATATTGTGTATAAATGTCTATATGTGATCGCAATTTTTTGGTCTGTTTTGGAATGACGTCACATGTTTTTTTTGGGAGGTTATGTTTAAATAAAGTTCCTAAAAAGGCCTATGTTTAACAGTGGACATCCACCAACGGTTGATGATATATAAATATAAATTACATAACAACGCCATCTATTGTTAAATAGTGGAACTATATTTAAAGTGCCATTTATAAATAATTACTATTAATATTACTGCAGTAATATCTTAAAATTGTTCCATATTATATTTAAATTGTAATATTATGGTTTAAGTAGTAAAGTCATAGGCCTGTTGGGGTAGTTTCAGTTAGAAACATTATACACTATATTAAAACCAAACTCGATTGAGAATGCTTGTCAACAAACAAATTAAAAATGAAGGTAGAAATTACTAGTCATTTTACACCAATTTATTTGATTAAGTAGTTAATGACGAATTCATGACAAAAAATTAGATTAGTAAGCTTAAAACTAATTAATATATTCAATATCTTTTAAATAAGATTTTTAAAAATAACAAAACATAATTTTAAATTTATTAGGCATAAAATGAGTTGTATTTTCTACCTTCATTTTAAATTTGTTTGTTGGCAATCATTCTCAATCGAGTTTGGCTTTAGTATAGTTATTAAAATATAAATGGCTGAAACTCACGTCACTACGTTACTGTTGCCCGACTACTTTTAAACCCATACGGGGTCCTTAGTCATCAGCTGGCTTGTCCGTGCAACGCGGCGTGAAGCAAACTGAACATAAAGCATGAACGAGCGAGCTAATAAATTACAACAGTGAAGTGAGTGAGCCTTTTCTATTTTAATACTATGGGATATATTCACGATAGTTTTAATTCTAATATTGTACACTAGTGTTATTTTAGTGTCGGCGTATATACAGACATCAAGACAATGCGACGCTAGTGAATCAAATAAATTAGCAGTAAAGGGCGTTGAACTCTCGAGAGCAAAGTGGACAAACTACTATCTCTCTCTTACCTATGTATTTGCAATCCAATGGACAAGTCTCATTTCCACGTAATTTTCGAAATTTATTATGTGGGAATGAGACTACGCAAATACATAGTTAAGAGAGAGATAGATAGTAGTTTGTCTACTACTTTACTCTTATTAACTTTTGAGGGTTCAACGCCCTTTATTGCCAATCTATATGGATCAGACTATACTATGACGTCTTAAAACAATACTTTGTCAGACTTCAGTATTATAATGTTGAAGTATGACAGTCTTTAAATTACAATACTTTGAAGTCAGACTTCAGTATTGTTGCTATAGTTCGTTCGTTAAGAATGCAGTGAGTGCTGAGCTAACCCCGCTGCCTAACTTTTCAATTTACAAGGTCAAGTTCACCGTTCACCGAGTTCATAGCTTCAAACGTGACGCGCGATTTGATTGGTTAGGGGGCCGGGTTGCAGGCTTACAATGATGACTCACTGCGTTCTTAGCCCGAGAGAATTATAAGTATTTTGAAGTCAGACTTCGGTACTATGTGTCTGTATCCGAACCTTTTTCTGGCTACCGTTTCTACCTAAGGGTGGTGAATGCCCCGAATAGCCCGGGTTCTGTATACCCAAGCCCCCCGGCTCCCCTTCCCTTGGTCTGGGCTTCTTCAGTGAGGACCTGAGGGGTGATCTGGTGATGGTGCTCGCGTCCGAGAGCCCCGTGAGAGTGGTAGCCGTGGTGTTCATTGAGGCTACGCTGCCGTGCCCGTTCGTGCTGTACGGCTTGCCTGACGCGTCCGTCATTGATATGCCTGGAATGATTATAGTTTTGTATTATTAATTTAAAAAAAAACGTACGACAATTACAATAATATTTTTATATATATTATACATAAATACTTATAATATATAGATAAACATCCAGACACTGGAAAACATGGATGTTTTCATCACACAAACATTTCTCCAGACGTGGGAATCGAACCCACAGCCTAGGACGCGGAAGGAGGGTCACTACCCACTGCGCCACTCGGTCGTTATTCATCACTACATATTATAAAATACAATGTCCCCCGCCGCTGTTGCCTGTCTGTCTGTTCGCGACAATCTCATAGGTTACTGAATGCTTTTTTTTGCAATTTGCATTAATAGATAAATTCCTGACGGAGGTATTTAATTTCTTAAGTTTTTGTATAAATAAGCTCTAATATTACAATAATAACGGGAAAGGAAACGCGCATGGGAGCTTTAATGAAAAACCTAATCCCTTTTAGATATAAAAACATAACGTATGGAAGGATTGTTCCTCTTTATTAGGACTACGAAAACTGCGGCGGTATTTTTTTTGGTAAAACCAAGACCTCTTTTTTTTATTCGACTACAAGATAACCATTAAACACATTAAAAATATTTCTAATTTCTTCTAAGATGGAAGAAGGCAAACAATTGTGAAGTAGTATGCCCTATATCAATGTCACCCCTTCGGTTTCTACAGACACATAATGGAACGCTGAAATCACTGCATACGCTATGTTTTCGATAGGGTGGTAAAACTATGGAAGCCTCCCACCAGCCAGACCAAGACAAATTAAGAAAAATCTCAATCTGCCCCGCCGGAAATCGAACCCAGTACCTCCATCTTATAAATCCACCGCGCATACCACAGCGCCACGGAGGTCGTCACCTCGTGATCGAATCCTTATAGGGTAACCATAAAAGCTCTGCAACTTTAAATATTTATTAGCAGATTACTAAATTACCTTTCCCTTCTTTGAATCCGGGGTTATTAATGGTGGTGCCACTCTCGGGTTCCCCCAGCGGATTGGTGGGGTCGCCCCCCACTCGACGGGAGAACAGCGTGTCGTAGAGTGACATTATAAACAGCGCCGAGTTGATCACTATGCATACTATCTGGAAATATAGATATAAAATATTCATATAGTAAAACGTTTTTGTGTAATGTTTCGCCGTTATTTCGAAAATTCTGCTCTCGAAATTGTAGACGAGTATATATCTAGGGCTTAAGTCCAGTTGCGTAGGTCCAATTTCGATAAAAAGGTTTTTCTATACTGGAATCTAATATCCTGTGTTGGCCTTCATTTTTTTGATTAACGTCAATATTTTATATAAAATATAGACGACCTCCGTAGCGCAGTGGTATGCGCGGTGGATATGTAAGACGGAGGTCCTGGGTTCGATTCTCGGCGGGGCAGATTGAGATTTTTCTTAATTTGTCTTGGTCTGGCTGGTGGGAGGCTTTCGCCGTGACTAGTTATCACCCTACCGACAAAGACGTATCGTCAAGCGATTCAGCGTTCCGATACGATGTCGTGTAGAAACCAAAAGGGGTGTGGATTTTCGTACCACTCCTAACAAGTTAGTCCGCTTCCATCTTAGACTGCATCATCAGTTAACATCAGGTGTGATAGCAGTCAAGGGCCAACTTGTAGTCGATAAAAAAAAAATGACAAACGCTCCTAATTTATTAAGATGTAGCAATAAGTAGGTATAATATAAATGAACAGCATACCTGTACGTAGAAAGCTTCGCCTCTAACCAGATAGAATCCCCTGTCATCGCCTTGCACGGCGAACAGTCCAGCTGCCGCTATTGACAGCAATGCTGAAATATAACAGACACATTTATTATAACCCGAGGACATAAATGTTTATTTCTTCCGACAAGAAGCATTGCTGGGAAGCTACACTAGGGGCATTACAGTACTAGGATACATTGTTATGTACCTATAACGTAAAGGACTTCGCGCATCACTTTTTCACAGGATCTTCCGCTGATTTCAGCGGAAGATCCTGTGAAAGGCCCTAAGAGGTCGAATGTTGACGGTCCATGAGAATCGGGCGCTATGGAGGTTCTGGGGCGGGACGGTGTCTTTCAGTAGGCTACATCCTTTTGGAGCGAGTGACGGTAAAGAAGAAGAGCTGTTGTTCCAGCCCTCCTCTAACGGGAAATAAAACGCAATGTTATCCCAGAGAGGGAGAGTCCTTATGCGAACACATGTCGGTGCAGTTCGTGGGTGCGTAAGGTATTTCGTATTTCCTCAACCAGGCGATGAGTTTTAACTTCGTCGAGCATTAATCGATAGGCCGACATAACCATGACGAAATGTATCGATAAAAATACAAAGTGTACTCACTGGCCAAAAGCGCCAAAGCGAGTTTGGTCATGACGAGGTGCGTGTACTTGAAGCCCACGCGCTCCTTGGACGAGATCATGGCGAGCTGCAGCACCGACAGTATGCAGAACACGCCCAGCACTGACACGCCGATAGACGCCACCACGCCCGCTATGTACACCGCCGCTGGAAACATAAAACCATGTTATAGTACTTGACCCATAGGCATAGGCTAAGCTCCGAAAGAGGTTGGAAAAACATGGAGGAGAAAAATTTCTGTGCGCCCTACTTGGAGAATCTCTATTCGATATGAGATTGTGATAAAATTATAGCGAACCCATAAATGACGATAGGGGTCTGTTGTGCGGGCGGTAACACAACGCAGACGCGACGCGAGTCGTTCTGTTTAATTTTGTGCCAGCATCGCGTTGCCGTTCTTTTCCTTCCGCTGTGAAACCTTTGCATCTATGTACCCCGTGGAAAAGTCAGGTCAGCTATAGTGTTGCGTTTAAAATTAACGAGATTACCAAAAACAAGATCAAAGATAGGTTATTGAGAGGTTTAGGCGATAGAACCACAGGTTTCGAGGTAAAAGGCGGCTTATTTGAGGAAACGTTTTAGGCCGGCAACACATTAGCAGTGCTCTGGTGTTGCAAATGTATATGAGCGGCGGTAATCACTCAACATCAGGTAATCCGCATGCTCGTTTGCATTAATAGCGATAAAAAAACGTTTCAGCGGTTGGCTTTAGAATAGTTTCCTTTGAAAATGTGTCAGTTTGACGTTTGCTATAGGTAGCTGTCACAAGCTATGTTCAATTGTAGCCCTTTATTGATCTAACTAAATATATATTACAATAGTTAATATTGCGCGTCGCGTACAATTTATAGGTCTTACAAATTAATTAATATAATATTAAAAAGTACAGATAAATATAAACGAGTACCTCAAACAAATTACGTTTGATCCATTTTAAAAAATGACACAAAGATCACATCTTTAATGTATAAATCTTAAAAAAAAAAACAAAATAATAACCAACAGGATACCACACAGTACAGACCTCACGCGTGACTGGCAAGCCCTTACTGACTCATGAAGTCGCTTTTCTATTACTCACCAAGCCGCAAGCTTATATGTGATTGCATACACGTCCTTACTTTGGGTTCATGAATTTATTGTGAGGTTTGACGACCTTCGTGGCGCAGTGGTATGCGCGGTGGATTTATAAGACGGAGGTCCTGGGTTCGATTCCCGGCGGGGCAATGAGAAAATTCTTGAAGAGTGACAGTTTTGAAACGATAGGGGATGTGGATTTTCGTACTCTTAACAAGTTAGGACTGCATCATCACTCATCACCCAGCTTTTATAAAAAAAAAAAGTTGTAAAATAATCCTTTGGTAGACTGTTTGGTATCGCGATTTTTTATAGTTGTATCCTGGTGCTCTCGTTATAAGGTACCTAGGTCTAGGTTATGAAATATTGGGCTTTTTTCAAGAAATTTTCTAGAGCAGTCCGGAGTTACGTAATTGGTAGTGCTACACACCTTATTGGTCCAGTGGTTAGCCTACGCGGCTTTAGATCACAACGTCCTGGGTTCGAGCTCTAGCTATATAATAATATTGAGTTTTTCTTAAGAAATTTTCGGTAAATCCTAGTTGGGGACTTGGCAGTGTCACACCCGGGTAACTCGGAGGACATGTAAGGCATCAGCCCCGTTCTAGTTCTATCATAAACATCTGCTTGTGATCGTTAGGTACTAAATGCAAATAGTATCATATTATATCCTAATTCTAAGCCTGCCAATCGTCGTTGAAGTATCGTGGTCCAAAACCCAAAAATACTGCCTTTATAAAGAGAGAGGTATTAAAAAAGCAATAATGTTGATATTTTTAATATCAATATGTTAACAATTGTTAGATTTATTTTTTTAACATAGTAACCTGAAATTCATACTGTAACCATACAGGTAAATGATTTTTAACCGACGAAAAAACACGGAGGAGGTTCTCAATTCGACACGTATATTTTATTTTTTATTTATGACCACGCATAACTTTTTACAGAGTTGTTTTTGATAATTTTTTTTTTATCAGAAAGGGCACACTTCCAAGATGGTCCCATCGTCTGGATCTGATGATGATATCATGGGAGAATTGAAGGAACTATTCAAATTGTACAGGCACACTTGCAGAGATTTCGGTTTTTGTGTAAGTATCGGTAGCTTTTTAGCTACAAGTGCCGTATAATATACTATGACAGTATAGTACGATTACGTTACGTGGCGATAAATCACTAAAAAGTAAGAAATAAAATTTTTTAAAAAGTAGAACCGGCTCAAAATGCACTAAAAAGTAAAAAATAAGTGTGTCATTTAGTTGCTTTAATTTAGTTGAACATTTAATAGGAGTCGGTGCCAGCCAAGGTTTCTACTTTAAGGACGTTATCTAGAACCCACAAACTGCTTTACCACGTTAAATAAATGTTCCTTAAACTTGCTGGCACCGACTTCATAGATATGCTTAAGTAAATTAAAGCAACTAAATGACACGGTTATTTTTTACTTTTTAGTGCGTTTTGAGTCGGTTCTATTTTTTGTTAAAATTTTTTAACTAACTACTCCTAGTTTGATTGTAATGTAGCTAATTAATATAATGTTTAATTAGAATATTGCGTATATTTGGGTCACTTTTGTGGGATATTTGCTAATGTTTGTAATTTGTATTCATTTTAATTCTTGTTAACTAATGACGTTTAATGAAACAACCTATTAGCCGTATATCCCTGCTTACACGCAATATCGTTCATTTGTTTATTGAATTAGAAAAACAGCTAAATAATATTAGGAAACGGGGAAAAGGAAAAAAAATAAAACAGTTTGAAAGAAACTTTGAATCTCGATATTTTTAATTTTTCCAAAATTTACCGTACTTTTATATGGAACTGTATTTTTTTTCCTCTGCGGATTCCACGTAAGCGATATGCTAATTTGTAGTATCACTTTCATGTCCTATAAAAAACTTATGCTTTCTATTTTTTTCAAATATACATTTCTACATCGTCACTCTTTAGAATCTGATTTGGTCACTATTTTGAAATCATTAGGGTACAAAGTTTGGACGAAGAAGAGTCAAAGCTTGATTCCATTTCTGTATAAAACAACTTTATACTTTAGTGATGGGGAAAAAGATGAATGTACTATTGGTAAATATCTTCGTTTCACCTCTACGCCAGTCGAGTTAAACCTTAGAACTATAGTAAATGTATGAGATACAAGTTAATGTAGGAATGTAGAGCTATGATGCGACCGAAGACATATCCCGTCTAACAGATAACGACATACGCGTCCCATAGCTTGGTTTATAGTAAATGTATGAGATACAAGTTAATGTAGGAATGTAGGGCTATGATGCGACCGAAGACATATCCCGTCTAACAGATAACGACATACGCGTCCCATAGCTTGGTTTATAGTAAATGTATGAGATACAAGTTAATGTAGGAATGTAGAGCTATGTTATCCCGTCAACAGATAACGTCATAAATAGCGCGCAATCACAAATATCGCTCTCTTTTTCACTTCAACGCAACAAAAAAGCAAGCGATATTTTTCATTGTACGACGACGCTTCGACAATATAACAAATCGATGAGACACGTTTGCCGTTATCTCTTCCAGTATGTATCTTCGGTCGCATCATAGCCAGGTGTAGTTGTTTTCACGCGTTACTTAATGCGCGCGCATGTTATTTACTTCCAAACAGGCATCATCACTCTTTGGAATCGGCTAAAGTCTTGTAAAGGTGCACGGTTAGAGGTGACTAACAATTTTTATATTAAATTATGCGTGTCAACTGTCTTGTTTGTAATGGCGTGATGCAAAAAACTCGTCAAACAATGCGATGGCATTGAATAACTGCATCCAACACAAGTACCTGTCCAATAATGAAGTAATTGTTTAGACTTGGAGACTGCGCACACGAAAAGAATGGCATGGATGTTTATGGTAATTTGCTTGTTGGTTCCGTTGTGGATTATGAGGTCCTGGATTTGATTCTGGCATATAAAAAAAAATTTAGTGACAGTAGCAACTCGGAGAGCATGCTACGCCTTGTGAGTTTGGTCAAATTTTAGTTGGGGCTAGAAAAATATGATAATTGTGATTTTCTTTCTGAGGTTCTAAGAAAATTCTGAATAGCGGCGTAGAATTTGGGTTTTGGAGAACACCTTAAGCCGTACGTCATTACCAGTACCGTGAGTAGTGAGAAACAGAAAGATGCTGAAATTTAAAAAAAATAAAAAATTAAAGCAATAATAAGTCAAAAATTATCTCTCCAAGAACATAAAGCTTGACGCAATTGTATAAATACGTTGGATTTATGAGGCTGCGACAACAGGACATGCAAGTGTACGATTTCCGTCGATTCGGACAATTTGAATTTTTTTTTTTGTGGCCAGTCAATGTTAATAATAATGACCGGGAGGAACTAATTCGCTTTGATAAACGTGGCTAAATGTTGAGTACCAACTCAATCTCCTTACCGACAATGACTTATCCCAATAGCAATTTACCGTTCGGTATTATTTGTCAGTGTAGAACACTTTGGAAAGGAATAAAATCATTGCTATTTAAAATAATTAGGCGGCTTTTTGTAACATGTTATTGACAAGTTACTCGAAATTCTTTGACCACAAATCTTAGACTACATCGTCACTTAACATCAGGTGTGATACAACGAATTTTTTTTCGGGGCAAGCGCCAACTTGCCAGTCCTTTAAAATTTTAAAAAAAAACCCAAGCCCGTCTATCAATCTATTTCAGGTCACATAACAAACTCATGAAAAATAAATACCCATGACAATAGTGACACTTTTGCATGGGTTAAATTATTAATTGTACCACTCGGTTATAAGCTGGATCAAAATGGGAATTGAAATAAGGTTCGTTCGGTAATATGTCAAACTGTTGACAACTGCGCCATACATGTCGTCAGCAATGATGTTATGCAATGAGGAAAAACTGTCCCATTGAATTCTTTGAAAAGTATCATAATTTTCTACAACCAAGATTTCTTAAACACGTGTTAAAGTGTTGGCAAAACTAATTGTGCCTTGATAATATTGTTAGTTTGAATGTTGGCAATCAAGCAAAAAGTGGTTAACAGATTTGGATGACATTTGGCAGATAGTATATAACCAGGGTTCATGTCATAACCATTACCTTGCGATGTTTGGCATATTATTTAAATAAAGATATTTTCAATTTCTTCGTGTCATGTTTATTATGAATTCTAAGGCCTGTGTGCACCAAGATTTCGGTTATCATAACCAACGGTTAACATAACTTTACTAAAAATTTACTGTTCAAGACAACCCGTACGCCGGTTAAGAACGTAAGCTTGGTTAGGATAACCGCCCGGTTTACGTCCTTAACCGGCGTACGGGTTGTCGTATAACTAAGCGAATAGCTCGTGGTACAATTGAATCAATAGTCTAATGAGCAGGAATCGAACCCGATGTATTGAGTTCGATTATTGCGTGGCACTGGCTTTAATTACTATAATAACTTTATTGTTCCAAGAAAACAATCAAGCGGTAGTTAAACTATTCTAAAGTACAAGTAAAGGTTAATTCAATTAACTTTTATCAACCGGATTTTAAAGTTTAATATTTATTTTGGCGCACCTTGAAGGTAAGGTTTGCAAACTACAACAAATAGATAACTTAGCTGACCTACCTTGGGTAAGACGTAGCGATTTTTTATCGCACTACGACTTTTTACCGACTGTTGTAAGACAGTTTTGTTTTAGAGCTTGTTTTAAGTTTGTCAATTCCCTAAGCCTATAGTTAGCTGTCACTAACTATAGTCCTCATGAGACGGCTCACAGTCGCTCAGTCGTGATCGAATCAGAAATAAGGAGATCAATAGAGGAAGTAAAGCAATTCATCATTATCATCCTATGTAACAGTCCACTACCCAGCCTCCCTGCTTGTAGGAGAGTCGCAAAGCTGAAGCGGAAATGAACGGGGCATACAGTTTAAAAAATCCATTGATGCTGAGGTTCCAGGATGCTGGAATGGCGACTGCGCAACGGAAAACGCAATGTTGTTCGCCAACCGACGACAGCAAGCGGGTTGTTGGGAGCTGGCGGATGTTTGGGAGTCCATAATTAAGACTTACGGGTATACCCAACAGTGGACTTCCTTGTTGACGATGACGATGATTCCCTTAGCATCAGTCAATCTACAAGCAGCAAGTTCAATGGATACTTGTAAAAATGGTAATTGTGCTACTAATTGACGGAATATATTTTTACAAATACTATTTAAGCAGATGTTTGATCATTTAATTTTTACTTTTAGTAATTGTTTATTCAAGCAAAAATATCTTAAATTAACGCACCTTGTTTTTAATTTCCTAACGTAGGCATAAATCGCGTTATCCATAACTGTTACATTTCTGCGTCTTTTGTGAGAGTCGAACAGACATGATTGTAAATCTCTTCTTGTGTTCGAAGCCTATTTCTACATGATTCATGCTGTGACATTGAAAAATACCGTGTTAAAATTTCTGCATGCTAAGGGAATCTAAAACTATACGATATACAGGAAAATCAATAGGTGATTTTTAAAGAATTTAGTTTTTTCTATAAATTAAAATAATGGTTAAGGTGTTCGAATGGTTTTTAGCGTTTGTCTTATTTATGTAATTACCTTCCGAATTCTTTTCTTTTGAATGAAATAAACTTATCTATATTTCTTTACATTTTGTTAATATAATTAATTAATTAGTGAATTGAAAGCATGCATAGTCGCGAATGTACTTAAAGATTCTTGTATCATAAAATTTAAATTCAATAAAAGAATGTTAAAACATCTCAAGAATTTAAAATCAAATTAAAGTTGCACATAATAACAGTTCTATGTATACGTAGAAGTTATTGAATTTAAATGACATTTTTGCACGTTCCATGACAAACCGATGAGTCACAGTTAACCAGAGTTAGTTATTGAGTTAATAATGATAATTACTATCTTGGTTCACAATCAAATTAAATATTTATTACTTCAATTATCTTAATTTGATTCATGCTAAATAAAAAATTACATAAACGAAAAAATAACACCTCATTAAATAACTCTCCTTAAATAAATCTTTTGACGGTCTCCGTGGCGCACTGGTGGATTTATGAGACTTGGTCCTGGGTTCGATTCCGGCAGGGCTGATTGAGATTTTTTGAATTGGTCCGAGTTTGGCTGGTGGCAGGCCTAGGCCGCGGCTAGTTACTACCCTACCAACAAAGACGTACTGTAAAGCGATTCAGCGTTCCAGTCGTGTTAATGTTTCGAAACCGAAGGGGTGTGGATATTATCTTACTCCTAACAATTTAGCCCGCTTCCATATTATATTGCATCATCACTTACCATCAGGTGTGATTGCAGTCACATTTTTTTATTCAGTACAATAAAAAAATTAATGCTAATGAATTGGATAGGTCCTTCAGAATAAATCTAATAAGTTTCTAGATATGATCAGATGATATTTCATTTGAAAATCTTTGAGATTGTTGTAAAGTTTTATTTGGACTGGGCCCGTACGGATCCTTTATGGTTTTAATTGTAAGTTTGAGACAATTATTCTCACCATTAAGTACTTTATAGCAAAAAATAGACAAATGGAATTAAAAATTTATTGACGATTCAAATTAATACTTGAAAATAAACTAATGACATTTTAAAAATGAACTTTTAACTTGTCTATTCAAGCAAAAATATCTTAAATTAACTAACGCACCTAATTCTTAATTTCCTACTGTAGGCATAAATCGCATTATTACATTACATAAGTCATCAAGGGTTGCCTGTAAGAGATTGCTCCAAGCAATAAGGCCGCCTTTGCATGCATTCATGTTTGTTGTTTTGTTTTATTTTTTACTGTGAGTTTGTCTATGTATTATGTGTGCAATAAAGATTTTGTTCTTCTTCTTCTTCTTTTAACTCTACCACCGGTTCTTAACAAGAGTCGGCGAAACAAGACAGTCAAATGTTAACTTTTTCCAAACCAATTGTTTTAAATAATACGGTGTAGGGATAACAAGATATAACCGATGTCACGCGTCATCGGGTCCGAGATATTTACGATTTGATCGGGGGCTCGACACAATACGGTACCGAATAGGCATAGCGGTGACGTGACCAATCCTAATACAACTCACACCTGTTCACGATGGCTAGGTGCTATGCTGGTCGCGTTCTTCCTGCCGCGTATGATGGACCATAGAAATATTATAACTATGCAATAGAAATGGCGTGTCTAGTCCAATACGTACAGCGTGTACCCACTTGTTGGGTGTCGGGCCCGGATTTTAATCGGGTGATCCATTTTAAATATAAATTATTGGCGCACCGACACAAAATCAGTATAAGTCATTATCATCATTATTGATGAAAAGTATTCCAAGCAAATTAAGGGCATTCGTGTCATAGTGGCGTGGTGGATGTACAAGAGGAAGGTCCTGGGTTTGATTCCCGGCAGAGCCGATTGAGATGTTTTGAATTAGTCCTTCACCATTGTACCGACAAAGATGCTAAGCGATTCAGCGTTCCAGTACGATGTTATGTAGAAACCGAAGGGGTATAGATATTATGTTGTCATCGGTGCATCTAGGTACGAAGCTGATAAACACTGAGCTTTCCTGTGCTTGATCACCATTATAGCACCTTGAGATTCCAACGTCCACCTGTCTCTTAAAAAACGCTACTTTCTATATTATGTTGTTATCGAACGTAAGACTTAACGTATTTTAATTTCAGAGGTATATCACTTGTGTGATTGCAAGAGACACACGTGTACAGGTGACACGCCATGTCTACTGCATTGTTGTTAATATTTCTATGCGCGGAACAATGGGATTGAGGCGTGAAGCGAAATTGTGGTTAATGACAGCCATCTTTGTTTTAGAATTCCATGTGACACTTGCATTCTTTTTAGTTGATCAACTATTGTTATTCAGGTGGTTATAAAGTAAATATAAATCTTAATAACATAGTATAAAATTTTTTAACAAAAAATAGAACCGACTCAAAACGCACTAAAAAGTAAAAATAATATTATTTGTTGATTATCAAAAATATTCATACTATGTTTCATAGTAAGCGTCGACATCGAATTCACATTCGATGTTTACAATTCTTATTTTTACTTACAATCTTTTTTCCGCGGGAGGGTAGATACTCTACATTCCCTACTTCATTGATCAGCACGGTACCGCCTGGCATTACTTCGTGCTGACCTTCCTGATTTTAATTTTCCCGCGCTTCCTTTTCCTCTTTTTCTCTTTCCTCTCTCCGAACCATCACAGCTCGGAGCATGTGAGTATATCTATACCAGTCTTCTTCACTTTTTAACATGTAAGTGACTAGGTTCCCCGCATTCAACTCTCCCGCTCCCTGGACCGCTTTTCTGATATCTGCACTGCCGGGGCATTCAAACAAAGCATGCCTCGGAGTGTCTTCCTCTCCGCAAAAGTAACAATTTTCTTGAGGTGCCTTTCCTATAGCGAAGAGGTAGGTGTTAAACACTCCGTGTCCAGAAAGCGCTTGTGTTACCCAACGGTCCACCTCTCCATGTTTCCGTTTAAACCACGATTTTAGGTCAGGGATCAGTTCGCGGGTCCAACTGCCCTTTCCTGCTCGCGACCATTCCCTCTCCCATTCAGTGAGGATGCTCTCACGAACTTCAAAGGGGCTCCGTTCTTTCTCTTGAAAGCCTATTGCCCGCTCTTTGACGAGCTTTGCTATTGGCACAAGTCCTGCTATTACAAGTACTGCGTCTGTGGAGACTGTCCTGTAGGCCCCGCAAATTCCAATAGCAAGGCGCCTCTGTACTGTTTCTAGCTTCTTTCGGTACACTTCCACGTGCATAGCTTCTTTAAACAATGGTGCACCGTAAAGAATGGCAGAATGAGCAACGGATGCCAGCACTCTCCTCCTACTAGCTCGGGGACCACCCTTTGTTGGCATTAACCTACATAACGCCTCTGTCATCTTTTGCGCTTTTTTGGCCACTTCCTCAATGTGTGTCTTGAAGTTAAGGTGTTTGTCAAGCCAGACACCTAGGTACTTGACGTGTTCTTTGGGTGTCACTGCAGCCCGCTGAATTAGAAATCTGATGGGCTGCAGTTTTCGCCTTCCGCTGAACACCACTGCCTCCGTTTTCTCGGGTGCTAGGGATAGCTGCTTTCCCTGCATCCATGTGCTAAATTTTTCAAGCGCCCTATTTGCCCGAGACATGAGGGTCAACTCTGTTTTGGCCACCACTACGAGGGCTAAATCATCGGCAAAGCCTAATACCTGCACCCCTTCTTCTTGCTTTATCTTGAAGACACCGTCATACAGGATATTCCATAGCGTAGGTCCCAATATTGAACCTTGTGGAACTCCGCTACTAATAGGAATTTTTTCTATCACTCCTTTGTCATCTCTTACGATAATATTTCTTTCGTCTAGATAACTGCTTACAAGATTGTGTATATATCCTGGTAGGCCTCGTCTTCTTATTTCTAATAGAATTTCTTTCCAAGGAGCAGAGTTAAACGCATTCCTGACGTCCAGACATATCAGAGCACATAGCTGTCTGGTCTTGCGTGTACCCTGCCTCGCCACTGCAGCAGTTTTCACAACTCTTTCGATAGCCATCAGTGTCGACCTGCCTTGCCTGAAGCCAAATTGATACTCTGAGAGACCTCCATGTTCTGGAAGGAGCTTTTCTATTCTATTAACTAGGAGTCTCTCTAGCAGCTTGCCGTAACAATCGAGCAAACAGACTGGTCTATATCCCGTCGGGTCTTCCGTAGGCTTATTGGCTTTCTTAAGTAAAGTTAAGTTGGCTGTTTTCCAGGCTACTGGGAAAGTTCCAGAATTAAATGCAAAGTCCATAATCCGCTTTATTTGGTCGGGTATAACTTGCACGGCTAGTTTGACAACCTCCGGGTACAGAAGATCTGGTCCAGGTGCTTTTTTACATTTTAAACTTTCTGCTGCAGTTTTTAGTTCCTCCTCCGTTACTTCCACCAACTGAGAGTGATCTGCGATAATCCGCCCAAAGCTGTTACTTACAATCTGTACCCGCATTTGCCTGTGCCCCACCCTTAGCACAGTGACCAAGGAAACCACAGAAACCTGGCCAGAGTACAGTCGGCACGGGAGCGAGCCTTGGAAGTCGCAGAAAAACTGCGACTGCCAGGGCTCGAACCAACGCCTGAGCGACTGTTGTACGGGCAGTTTAGCACTTAAACCGCTCGGCCACACAGTCGCTAGTAATTTATTTATTAGTGAGAATAAAATAATTATTTAATAAATATTATAAATACGGGGAATCAGAGTTCAATTTCGGAGAGGGAGCCTGAGAAACGGCTACCAGAACCAAGGAAGGCCGCAGGCGCGCAGATTACCGACGGAGAGTTACATACTGACATACTGACGAACTGACATACAAGTAAAGCTAATAAAAAGCGTGTAAAAATAAAGTTTGAAGAGTTTCCTCGAGTTTTCGTAGATCTCATCATCAGATCATGACTTAGTTAACATTAAACCAACTGGAATCTTTCAAACTTCTCATTGAGACATATTAATCGAGCCCAATCACAAGGTAGCTACTGTAAACCGTTAAAGAGCTCCCTCAGCTGTCCTTCTTCTTCATCGCCAGACCCTCAATGACAGTCACAGCCCATCTAGATGTAAAGTTCTCATTGAGACAAATTAATCGAGCCCAAACACAAGGTAGTTACTGTAAACCGTTAAAGAGCTCCCTCAGCTGTCCTTCGTCTTCATCGCCAGACCCTTGATGACAGTCACAGCCCATCTAAATGTAAAGTTCTCATTGAGACAAATTAATTGAGCCCAAACACAAGGTAGCTACTGTAAACCGTTAAAGAGCTCCCTTAACTGTCCTTCGTTTTCATCTGCAGACCTTCAATGACAGTCACAGTCCATCTAAATGTAAATTTCTCATCGAGACAAATTAATCAAGCCCAAACACACGGTAGCTACTGTAAGCCGTTACGGAGCACCCTTAACTGTACTTCGTCTTCATCACCAGACCCTCAATGACAGTCACAGTCCATCTAAATGTAAATTTCTCATCGAGACAAATTAATCAAGCCCAAACACAAGGTAGCTACTGTAAGCTGTTACGGAGCTCCCTTAACTGTACTTTGTCTTCATCACCAGACCCTCAATGACAGTCACAGCCCATCTAAATGTAAAGTTCTTATCAAAACAAATTAATCGAGCCCAAACACAAGGTAAATACAGTAAATCGTCAAGGAATTCTCTTATATGTAGATCGGCTCTATCATCAGATCGACTCCAGACCTTCATCGAATTGTAGTGCTTTTAAATACTTATCGGAAAAACTAACAAACGTACTTGTTGTCCCTACAATTTTTGAAAGTTCCCCTCGGTTTCTCCAGGATCCCATCATCAGATCCTGGTTTCCTTGTCATGGTACCACCACCGGACTATCTACTTTCCAACAAAAAAAGAATTATCAAAATCGGTTCATAAACGGCGAAGTTATGCGCGAACACACATACAAGTTACATACTGACATACTGACAAACTGACATACAAGTGAAGCTAATAAAAAGCGTGTAAAAATAACTGTCATTTAGTTGCTTTAATTTACTTAAGCATATCTATGAAGTTGGTGCCAGCCAAGTTTAAGGAACATTTATTTTACGTAGTAAAGCAGTTTGTGGGTTTTAGGTAACGTCCTTAAAGTAGAAACCTTGGCTGTAGTAAGTTAGTAGTAAATTAAACCAACTAAATGACACAGTTATTTTGTAATTTTAGTGCGTTTTGAGTCGGTTCTATTTTTTGTTAAAAATTTTTATTTCTTACTTTTTAGTGATTTATCGCCACGTAACGTACTCGTACTATACTCTCATAGTATTTTATATGGCACTAGTAGCCAAAAAGCTACCGATACCGAGACAAAAACCGAAATCGCTGTAAGCGTGCCTTCAAAATTTGAAGATTTCCTTCAATTTCCCCAGGATATCATCATCAGATCCTAACATGATGACAATGGAAGCACCTTGGAAGTATGCCCTTTCTAATAAAAAAAGAAATATCAAAATCGGACAACTCTGTAAAAAGTTATGCGTGGTCATACATAAAAAAAAATATATATATACATGTCGAATTGAGATCGTCCTCCGTTTTCTTTCGTCGGTTAAAAATAAAATCGATAGCCGTCTGTGCGGTAAGAACAACAAGGATCAGGTGTGGATGAAAAGTACGTGAAAGCGGCACCCGGCTGCCGCTTCAATCCTTGACGAGTTAATCTACCCTACAGATTTTATTGCGGCATTACATAAATAAATATAATTATTTAAGAAGATTTATGTACAACTAGTTCAAAGTTTCCAAGCGAATGAAACCGCAGGCGTTTACTTAAAACTTCCTCACATACCAATAGTAGAGTCACTACAAAATTATGTATATAGATAATAATAAATTAGGGATCCAGCTGAAAATCAGCGTTGCGTGGTCTTTTAGATTTAGATCATTGAATTGGGTCCTTTTTTCTAGATTATGCCACATTTCGCAGGGTATTATTAGTAGCACACTAAAATGAATTTTGATGTGTATCATAATGAATAATTAAAAAAAATCTTTCTCTTTTTAAAATATTTTCAAATTAGCTTGAAGCTTACTTCAGCTAAATGATTTTAATGCGACCTCTAAATCACCTTTGACTCACCTACCGTCAGTATTATGTTGTTCAAATGCAGTGTCAACGCTTTGAAAACAATGAAGGCAAGTTACACCCACCTCTCCAAGCATTCCATTATCATAACCAGAGACATTCAACCTTATTACACGACTAGCGGACGCACGCGGTTTCACCCGTGGGAATTTTAGGATAAAATGTGGTCTGTGTTATTCTGATACATAAGCTATTATTATTGTGAAATTTCATCACAATTAATTCAGTAGTTTTTGCGTGAAAGAATAACAAACATACACACACATATTCACAAAGTTTCTCGCCGCGTTACAAAAACTAGCAAGCTCATGACTAAGGACCCCGATAACAGTGACGTGAGTTTCAGCCGTTTATGTGTGGGCCGTGTGGCGCAGTGGGCAGTCACCCTGCTCCTGCGTCTTAGGCCGTGGGTTCGATTCCCACATCTGGAAAATGTTTGTGTGATGAGCATAGTTGTTTTCCAATGTCTGAGTGTTTATCTATATATTAGAAGTATTTATGTATAATATATATATATAAATATTCATCGGTTATCATAGTACCCATAACACAAGCTACCTAAGCTTACTTTGGGGTTATATAGCAATGTGTGTAATTGTTCTATAATATTTATTTATTTATTAAAATAATCAAACATTAGAAACTTTAAGCCAGCCATCCGTCGGCTCTTCTCAGCGAAAGCCTTCCGAGCCGGTGGTAAAGTCACTTCCAACCTAACATGACGTTACAAAAGTGCTTGTAAACTAACTACTTGAAATTAATTAATCTGAGGTTAAATTTCGATTGGGGATTGGAACAGCCTCGTGGGTCTACACTCCATGTCCCCTCTTAAATAAGAAGGGAGGTCTAGCTGTTAATAGACTGTTATTAATGAACACTTAACATCAAATCCTCTATAGAATTATTTCTAAGTATACAAAACTAACAAGAATTTTTTTAGTTAAACAAACTAGAACATAGTTCAGTAGGTGTGTTTTACGAAGGATACCACAAAACAATGGTAACATTACCCACGTAGAAGTAAGCAAGTACAATGTGGGTGTTCAAGCGTCGCACGTACGAGTACGTAACTAGGTACTGCCCCTAATGCAGTTGAGTTTTATGACGGACATTGTGTAGCAACATGGGAATACATTCTTATTTTATGGTAAAAGTTTGCATTATATGAACTACGGAACTTAAGTGACGGCACGGAGTCTTTTTTGTTTTATTCACAACAAGTTAGCCCTTGACTGCAATCACATCTTATGATAAGTGATGATTCAAATTTAAAGGGAAGCGGGCTAATCTATACTAATATTATAAAGCTGAAGAGTTTGTTAGTGTGTTTAAACGCGCTAATCTCAGGAACTACTGTCTCGAATTGAAAAATTATTTTTGTGTTGAATAGACCATTTATCGAGGAAGGCTTTAGGCTATATAACATCACGCTGCAACTATTAGGAGCGAATAAATAATGGAAAATGTGAAAAAAACGGGGAAAATTATAAAAAAATTATATTGAGAGGGGGAGCGGGGAATGAGCACACTTTATATGAAAGTCTGTCTTTAAAATTAGAAGGGTACCTAAAAGGTTTTCGTAGCGGTATGCGTAGTGGTTTTATAAGACGGAGGCAAGCCCTGGAATCGATTCCCAGCTAGACCGATTGAGATTTTCTATACAGATCCAGTTCTGGTTGGTGACAGGTTCCGCAGTGGCTAGGTATAAACTTTTTAACAAAGACGTACCACCGAAGGGAAGTAGCGAACTGGCACGGTGTGGTATAGAAACTGAAAGGGGCCCGGATTTCATCCTCATAACAAATCCTTAACTACTGTTCGATGCAATATTTACGATCGAACACCTTATTGCTGATCAAGCTATCTAATACGGCCGCCGCAAGTACGCGGCGACCTCAGTGCATATTCGGACAGCAACCGGGTGCATTCGTACTTATTAGCAAAGCTTATATCGTCCATTGCATCTTAGCATAAATTAGTGTAATAACACTTTTAACGAAATAAAACGATTTACGGGTTATCGAAGTGTTTAATTTATATCATCAGCATCATCTTCGCAGCGTAGGTAACGTACCCTACAATTACAATCAAGTGCAGTGTAGAGAAGGGCTAATTTGTAGTGAATAAAAATACTACTGTATTGATGTGAAGTTCAGAAGCTGCTCGAGAAGAATCATTAGTGGTTTACCACCACGCACTGCTGGTTACCACTTTATAGTTGAGTTTATGACGGACATTTGTATTGTATGTATGGGAATGCACTGTCTTAGTTTATGGTGAAAGTTTGCATTATGCGCCTACGTGTAACCTCATTTTATATGTAAAGTTTTTTAACGACACTGGCTAGCTTTAGGCCTAACATTGTATGTAAACACTATTTCAATTATTATACCGTACACATAATGATGTTAAAAGTGGAAAAAATTAACTTCTCGCGCTTGACCATTATCTCACTTGATGGTATGATTATGTGTTCTAAGGTGGGACGCGCTTACGTAGAAAATGCCAATTCACGAAAGACACCCAAGGTATAAGAAAAACAGGACTTGGAAGGACATTCCTGACTTTAGAAATGCGTTTAATAAAAGATGACGCAAAATACATAGTACGAGTAGTCTTAAGAATATTTAAGACGTAGAAATGAAATCCCATCCGGTGTCTTGCAGTGCGATAATAAACACTACTTTACAAAACAAAGGAATTTGAATTTAAGGAAGCAAAAGCGATAATTTAATACCTGCTACTAAACTGGAATCCAGGACTTAAATCGATGATGTAGCCACATAGTCATAGATTAACTATAGGATAAAAACATGTAGGATTACGGCAAGTAAAAGCTAGTACCTTAACAATAGACTAAAAGTGTCACCATTTAGCGTGGAGGAAAGTTTTTTCATAAGACAGTTTGAGAGCGGTCACGATTCGGAGTCGTGTTTGTTTGTAGAGTCGAGTCGCACGAGCCACTTAGCTCACAATGTGAACTAACGAGCAGCTCTTCACTGAGGATAATCGAGATAAATTGCCGTTAACTTTAACGCCTAATAAAAGTTTTACGCATACAATGTGAACCTGTATAAGTTAAGAAGGATCTATTCATCTGTGTACAGATAGGTAGATAAATAATTTATTAGACATTTGCCGATAGATAAATGTCTAGTAAATTATTAATAATTAAATTTAATTTACTAAAATATTAGAAACATAATATTTTGAATACACTTTGAATACAGTTATCAAAAATGTAAATGTGGTTATAAAAGCAGCAGAATACAAAAAAAATAAAAAAATCATTCGACTACGAATTAAACATGGTTTGGTTTATATGAAGTGGGTGCAAGAGGTATAAGCAAAATCTCTACAACTTGCTCAAAGACCTGACTAGAACTCCGTATATATGCAATAGAAGTGGGTGCAAGAGGTAGACCTTGGCCTGCCTAGAACGGCAGTAAACTCCATTCTAGAACGAGTGCCCAAAGCTGCTCTAGCAGCATCCTACCAGATTTGGTTGGACAGGGAGAATAAGCCGAGCAGAGAAGGCGAGCATTGACCGGTCACAAAGGGTACCTTTAAGCCTACATCCGTGCCGCAAGATTCGGACTCTTTGGCATTTTTCTCTCTGCCACACGATGGACCCATCACCCGCACGTCGAATCCATGGAATGCTAAGATAGTCTCTACACCGCCTCCCTAATGAGGAGGATAATGTGAAAACGGGAAACATGCGCCATATAACTTCTCACTTACAGACAAGATCGCTATATTTAATTCAACATTTTCACTAACACAACATCTAAAACTTCGAAAGTTATCTTTTACGCCAATACTCTATATTTACTTATTATTCTCTATAATTACTTATATTTATCACGTTAAACCCAGCAAAGAGTTAAGTCACAGTAGGAAAATCACCGGTAATATAATTAGTTAACGCGTTAAGCTATCGGCTACAAGTGTAGAACTGAGAAAACTGACGGATGGCGTAACACTGCCTAATGGGCCAATCCCTTTTTTGTTAAGGGAAAGTTATAAAAAGTATAATCTTTTTTTCATAGCAATAATTCACCATTATTATCAATGATAAAGTTAGAAGATCGATCGAAGAAGGTAAATACCTTTTCATTCGTTCTCACTACGTGACCAAACCATCTCATCATTTCTCGATTTTAAAGGACATAGGTAAAAAATGTATGGAAGTCTGCCCCAGAAATGCCCATAGATGATATATCATTAAATAGTACAGATCTTTTTAAATAGTCATAAAGTTACTTGTTAAGCAGCCGCTCATAAAAGTTATGAAGATTGATTAAGTTGATATTTCATACTACGACGACGGTCACGTGATTCAGAACACAAAAAATCGATTGAAATTCTTATATTTTTGATACATTTTCAAGTGATTGCTATGAAACATGAGTAATTGTTTAAAATTTATTGTGTATTTAAATAAAATAGTTAAGCTAAGTATTTAAATAAAATAGCATACGTTTGGACAGCTTGGGGCAAATTATGGCAATGCCCTTTTCTTTCTTTTACATGGTGTAACCCTACTCTCTTATCACACTATTCTTAATTCTGACACTCAGTTTTACTTCACTCATACTTCTCAATGCTCTCATTTCTATTGATTTCCTCTGCCATACCCAACCTTTACTGCTCTCTATGAGATTTAATAACGTTTTTATAGTGCAAGATGCATTCGGATTGATTTACATGCGAATATTTTGGGTGGGATTTGTTTTATGTGATATACCTACTGCATATATCGTACCTACTGAATTAGATTAGATTAAGATTAAATTAAATTTTCAAAAAATTTTAAACAAAAATAGAACCGACTCAAAACGCACTAAAAAGTAAAAAATAACTGTGTCATTTAGTTGCTTTAATTTACTTACGTGAGTTTTGAGTCGGTTGTATTTTTTGTTAAAAAAAATTTATTTCTTACTTTTTAGTGATCTATCGCCACGTAACGTACTCGTACTATACTGTCATAGTATATTATACAGCACTTGTAGCCAAAAAGCTACCGATACTTACACTAAAACCGAAATCGCTGCAAGTGTGCCTATAATATTTGAAGAGTTCCTTCAATTTTCCCAGGATATCATCATCACATCCTAACATAATGACAATGGGAAGTGTGCTCTTTCTAATAAAAAAAAATAATTATCAAAATAGGACAACTCTGTAAAAAGTTATGCGTGGACATACATAAAAAAAAAATATATACGTGTCGAATTGAGAACCTCCTCCGTTTTTTTCCGTCGGTTAAAAATGCATGATTAATGATTTATTTAAATTGTTCTTCAGTGTTAGCAAACCGGTCGCGGATGCCTCGATATTTATATTGATACCAGTAGTAATCTAAACATGTAAGAAATTACCACAAGCATGATCTCAAAAATAAACGAAAGATCAGACGGCTTGAATTTTATATATTTTCCTACTCATCTTTGATCTTAAAATATAATATCAATATTTTGTATCTATCTAGGTATTAACGATACCAAAGAATCTTCTAATGTTGTAAAAGAAGCCACGATGGGAATAGCGCGGCGTCTCAGCTATTTAACTATAGATTGAGATGCTGCGTGGCCAGATCTTCGCCATTTTATAAAAATTAACTACTACTAGGTATGCAACTTGGTGTTTGGACCATGGAGGCTTTAGGGCTAGCAGGTTTCACGGGTCCAAGTTTAAAACATAACTTTACTAACTAAAGACTATAAAAATTTTTGAAGGGTTGCCCAGAATCGAAATGACTGGCGACTGGAAATATTATTTAACGGCCTCCGTGGCGCAGTAGTATGCGTAGTGTATTTATAACACGGAAAACGTGAGTTCGATTCTCGGCTGGGCCGATTAAAATTTCCTAAATGAGTCCAGGTCTGGCAGTTGGAAGACTTCAGCCGTGGCTAGTTGTAGTAGTCAAAGACGTACCGCTAAGCGATTTAGCGTTCCGGTACGATTTCATGTAGATATCAAAAGGGGTATGTATGTCATCCTACTCCTAACAAGTTAGCATGCTTGCATCTTCACTACTTGGATGGTTACACTTGGATGGTTGAGCGTCTGGACCCTATAAACCAGTTTCCTTTTAAAGCTACCAAGTACGGTCTAACCAGCATATTTGCCTATCTTTCTTACTGATAGTAAGAGATTGGTCTGACAAACGTGTAGCTTTTATAAAATGACGAAGATGTGGCCATCGCAAGCATCCACAGTCCATTATAGTTTTTGCTGTTTAGCGCATACCGTATATCGGAAGAGAGATTCTTAATGGACGATATAGGCTACGTACTTGTACAAACAAGTTTGTGCGACATACATTCATATGCAAATGACTGTAATAGTTTAATCAATGGAAGTAATTAAGTTTTTATTAACAGAGAGAACAGTGATATCTATTGCGCAGGGTAAGTATAGAGCTACAAGCACTATTTTACGTTAAATTACGTCATAAATTTACACAAAATTTAACTAAAATTAAATTTAAATGATGTTACATTTAAATTCAATTTTTAACCGACGAAAAAAACGGAGGAGGTGCTCAATTCGACACGTGACTGGCTTCATAGATATGCTTAAGTCATTGACATATTAATACTATGGACTTCGGGTCTAATGCAAAATTTACGTCAAAAGTGTCCCAAGATATTTTATACACACTAGGATGTATTTATGTTTTTATAAACAAAATAACATTGTAATGTATGTTTTATCGTATTGTTATTCAGTCTAATTTGCAACGGTCTAATCGCATGCAATAAGTAATCAGCTTCGATTGACGGTTACCATGGCAGCCTTTTTTTGACATGACAGCTTCTCGTGAAAATAGGACAACATAAATGGTGTGGAGTCGGTAGCCTTCAAATTTTTTTGGCATCTTATATTTATATGTTATATTTACAGCAAATTTTAATTTATATTTACATATCCCTGACCTCTATATGCTGGGATAAATCTTGTACCAAATAATAATTGTTGTAATTATCTTGTATAAAATAATAATTAGTTATAATAATAATTAATTACAAACCAAATCCACTAATGTACAAAATGATATGCCACTCGACATAATTCTTTACTTTGAAATTTTAAGTTCTCGATATTTTCCTCTTTTTAATTAAACTGAAAATATATTTTTTACTTCAATGACGTTAGAATACTTTTTTAAATAACTGTTCCTAATTTCATGTAGATAATTCTTATAGTTATCAAATTAATATACCATTATGGTAAAAGTTATTTGATTAATATTCATGACATAAAAAATAAAAAATTTTAAATTGAAAATAATCAAATTATTTTCATTCAAAAATTAAGTAATTAAATAATTTGAAATGTTAAACAACAAAATAACTCTATGCAGTCGTTGTTCTAAAACATTCTATTGCTCACGGCAGATCCGAACTAAATGTGGTTAATTAGATAAACATATTGCACTCCTTCTATCCTATACGCGGGTAGCGTATGGGAAAAGGACAGATAGATACTTTTGTTCATTTTGGTTGGTTATGCAATTCGTTTCTATAGTTTATTAAAATTTTAATAAAATAGCCTGTTTCTAAGCAAAATAATACTATAAAATCATCAGTAAACATTTACTTACTGAAAATATGGTTCACCGTCTTCTTTTCTCACCTTGCTCGGGTAGTTCTTACAAGTTTTTTATAACACATTACGGCATTATTGACGTGAATTCTGTAAGTCAACTAATATGAGACTGAATTGTGATTGGAAATCATTTCGCGTTTTGGCTTACTTTTGGTTCGGACACTTTTTATCGCTGACCCGAAGTCCATAGTATTAATATGTCAATGGCTTAAGTATATTAAAGCAACTAAATGACACAGTTATTTTTAACTTTTTAGTGCGTTTTGAGTCGGTACTATTTTTTGGTAATTTTTTTATATAATAATGCCTTTAACGTGGAACTATTTTTGTAACTCTATATTTTATGGAGGGGATCACCACAACACAGTTAATAAGGTAATGTCGGATCATTGTTTTCACTTGTCTGTATGTATTGCATTTGTTCCAAATAAACCTTTTTTTTTACTGTATCTGGTTTATAGCTGTTATACACCTGTCAGTGATAATTGATCGATGCTAGTAAAGCAATGCATAATTATTAGATCGCAAAGACAGATGTCGTGTAGAGTGCCGAGTGTGAGTTTGTTACCGAGCGACCGCGTAAAAACGTAACGCAAATTGGAATGCATTTATATGGAATTTTAGTAGCGCCATCTAGTTGCAGCGAGAGTAAACGCTTTTTTTGCTATATAATTTGACGTTACGAGTGACTACGTTTTTACGCAGTCGCTTCGTGAAAAACTCACACTTGCCCCACTGAAACGGAAAGAGGGTGTGGATTTCATCCTACTTCTAACAAGTTAGTATGCTTCTATCTTAGATTACTTCATTACTAACTATCAGGAGTGATTGCAGTCAAAGGCTGGCTTGCAGTGAAAAAATAAAATGTAATAAATTTTATTAAGGAAATCAAGTACTTAAGTACAACAATTCAAATCTATTAATTACGTACAAAATTTAAGAAATCAGTTTCATTTCAAATCTCTTTTCGTGAGTAGTTTCCTCAACATTGAGGATCGTGGCACCTTACAAATCTCTCTTCATGAGTAGTTTTCTCAACTTGGAAGATCGAGGCCCCTTTCAAATCTGTCTTCGTGAGTAGTTTCCTCAACTTTGAGGATCGTGGCACCTTACAAATCTCTCTTCGTGAGTAGTTTCCTCAACTTGGAAGATCGAGGCCCCTTTCAAATCTGTCTTCGTGAGTAGTTTCCTCAACTTTGAAGATCGTGGCACCTTTCAAATCTCTCTTCGTGAGTAGTTTCCTCAACTTTGAAGATTGTGGCACCTTTCAAATCTCTTTCGTGAGTAGTTTCCTCAACTTTGAAGATCGTGCTACCATTCAAATCACTCTTTCGTGAGTAGTTTCCTAACTTTGAAGATCATGGCACCTTTCCAATCTCCCTTTCGTGAGTAGTTTCCTTTTCTCTTGCCTTCAAATAATAGGTCCATAAAGAATTGCCTTTCTTGCTTGAAGTTGCCTATACGTAATTATAGTTTTAGTCTCAATCTATAAGCAGACATACATACATACATAAACATCACGCCTTGTTCCCATAGGGGTAGGCAGAGACCACATCCCTGCATTTGCCACGGTCCTTGCATACCTCCTTAGCTTCTTCCACACTCATTAATCCTTTCATACAAGTTCGTCGGTTTAGGGTACTCTTAACCTGGCCATTATTTAAAATGTCCTGAATTTGGTCCAGGAACATTCGCCTAGGCCTTCCCCTTCCAACATTTCCATTCACCCTCGCCTTGTAAATCTCTTTTGTTAATCTTCTTTCATCCATTCTCTCTACATGTCCAAACCATCTAAGCATCCCTTTCTCAATTTTAGTCACTACATCTTCTTTTACACCACACTTATCTCTTATCACACTATTTTTAACTCTGTCACACAGTTTTAACCCGCACATACTCCTCAATGCTCTCATCTCTACCGCATTTATTTTACTTTTGTGTTTCTTCTGCCATACCCAACTTTCACTACCATACATAAGTGTGGGCACCAATACACCTCTATGCACAGCCAGTCTTGCCTTTTGGGACACTTTCTGGCTGTTCATAAATGCATACAGAGCACCATTCACCAAGTTCCCAGCATTTACTCTTCTTTCAATATCACTCTCACACGTTCCATCTTTCGTAAATTTACTACCCAGGTATACAAACTCTTTTACTTCTTCCACTTTTTCTCCATCTATCACAATATTACAATCTGTCACATATTCATCTCTTTCAAAAACCATTACTTTCGTTTTGCTAACATTCACTTTCATTCCTTTCCTTTTCAGAGCTACATTCATAATAGTTACCATTTTCTGTAACTCATTAGCAGACGATGCAAGTAATACTTGGTCGTCGGCATAGAGAAGACATTTGATGAGTAACTCTTTCATTCTTAAACCAAATACACTTTCTTTCAGATCTGTCAAACAGTTGTCCATGAATAAGTTAAACAGCCATGGCGACGCTACACATCCCTGTCGTACCCCGCGCTCCACTGGGAACCAATCAGTGTATGCCCCATTTATTCTGACACAAGCACTAGAATTTTCATAAAGAGCTTTCAGTGCTCGGATCAAACTGCTGTTCACCCCATACGTGGACAATGTTGACCATAGTTCATTCCTCAACACACGGTCATAGGCCTTTTCCAAGTCAATGAAAGCGCAATAGACTTTTTGGTGTTTAGCTAAGAATTTTTCAGCAATACACCGTAAGGAAAAGACCTGATCTGTACACCGTTTTGCAATCTTGCTGTGACCCTTTTCCCTTATATATTGGAACAATTACGGCTTTAGTCCAGTCTTCTGGAACTTGCCCTTTCGCCCAACATAAGTTGAAAAGGCAGTACAACTGACTTACAACAATACCGCGCCCAGCCTTCAGCATTTCGACTGACACTCTGTCATATCCAGGAGTCTTACCTGATTTCATACATTTCAACGCTTTCATAATCTCTTCCATACTAATCTCACTGATATTGATCTCACTTTCATTATTTTCCGCAGGGGATATGTCAGTCCCTGCTTCATCTCTTTCAAATAAACTTTCGAAATGTTCCTTCCATCTCTTCAACATGCATTCTTCACCTTTTATCATACTACCATCTGATTTTCTGATTTTACTCAGATCCGAGGTAGTGGACCTTCCTCGAGCATACCGTATGGATTTCCAGAAAAACTTAATGTTAGACTGAAAATCATCGGTAAGTCTCCTATCATACATATCTTTACATTCTTCTCTCTTCTTTCTAACAGCTTCCTTAACGCTCACTTTCACTCTTTTATATTTCATTCTAGCTTTCAAAACATCATCATTTGTTGCTCTTTTCATTCTTTGGTTAGCGTTTGTAGCCAACCAGTCTAACCAAGCTTTCTTTTTCTCGCATACAACTGCCTGTATACTTTTGTCCATCCACAGATTCTTTTCTTTTTTACTTTTCTCCTTTTAGACATCCCGCATGCATCAATGGCAGCACCTACCACTCCATCTTTAAAATTACTCCAAAAACTTTCAACCTCTTGCATTTCAACAGCATTCATATCCCGCTCATTCAAATTTTTTACGTATTCCTCTCTTACATCATCCTCTTGCAATCTCTCAACTTTTATCCGTTCTAGAATGCTCGTCTTTTGCTTTCTTTTGCTCGGTGTCGCCATCGATTAAAAAGGCCACTAACTCGGCAAATTACCAGATAGTGGTCAGTATCAATTTCGACACCGCGATGTACTCGAGCATTCAGAATGTTTGTCTTCAATCTTTCATCCACTACCACAAAATCAATCATACTTCTTGCATTTCCTTCTTCCCTTGTGTACATATGAATCTTTTTGTGGGCAAACATAGTATTTGCCACAAAAAGATTATGTTCCAAACATAACCCTAGCAAACTTTCTCCATTTTCATTCACTCTTTTGTCACCAAACATACCAAGTACTCTTTCATACCCATCACGTTTCAAACCAACCCATCCATTAAAATCTCCTAACATAATTACCCTCTCATTCTGTTCGCATTTATTCAAAGTATCTCCCAGTCTTTCCCAAAACTCATTTATTTCTTTAGCGGCATTTTTGGACTTTCTTGGACCCGGATCCGTTGGAGCATATACTTCTACTACAAATATCCGGGTCAATCCAACTTTTAACCTGATCCAAATGAGTCTTGGGCTCACATACTGAACTTCTTTCACACAATCAGCCATTCTTTCGGAAAGGATGATACCTACGCCCTGGCAGCCTCTTCGGTCTCTAGAAACGCCGGACCAGTAGGCTGTATATGAGTCATGGATTGTGGTATCACATCCTTTCCTTTTTGTTTCATTCACGCAGAGCACATCTATACGTCTGGCATCCATCATCTGGCATACTTCATCTACCTTTTCGTTCATTCCTCCTCTAACGTTCAATGTAGCAAATCGGCTCTCCGTGGCCCGCTTTTCGCCCCCATGAGACATATAAGCAGACATTAAGGAAAAACTTTCCAATATTCATTCTTTCATTCAAAATCAAGTTACTTCCTTAAGACTTATGCAATGAAACAGACTCCAACTTTAGAAACGATCTATTAGTTTAAGAGTATCACTCTAAAACTAATAGAATTTTGAGAAACTATTAAAAATACAGAAAAATAGCTTTTTGGGGTCTGGATTTTATATTACTTTTAAAAAAAATATACTAATGTACACGTGTAAATGGCGCCTGTAATTAATCAATCATACAGTACTTAAACATACAATTTGGTTGCCGATTTTATAATTTATCATTTAATAATTATATTATTATTATTATCAAAATTCCTTTATTACTCGGCCGGGAAATTACTGGATTTCCCGCCTCGATAATAGCGTTTCAAAAATTCGACCAATATTTATTGTTATCATTGAAGGTTTTACTTATCACAGCTTTAATTTCAATTTGAATCGTGAAAATAAATTCTGTATTTGTATAGCATCGTAGCCCAGTAAACTCAAGTCAAAAACTAATATTATAGTTAGAATTTTGCATTTTGTATATAATATAGTCTTCAATAAAATAAAACAACGTGTAAAGGTACATTTTAAATCCTCCGCAAGTGTAGTCATTTTGCATCCTTTCCAAAGTACCTAAATCCTTGTATAGTAGAAACTTTCTTAGAGAAGTATTGTAAAGTACTTTCGCTAAGAAAATATAATTTTTCACATTGCAGTGTGAACAGTAAATTAACATTAAATTGAATATAATTAAAAATCAAGGCCAGATTAGTTACTCGCTTTAGTTTAAAGCTCGTAAAAGCATGATTAAAATTCTGACCCACAAACAATCTCTCTTTAAGATCTTTAAACGATATAGCTCCGGTACTTTTGTGAACTCTGCCCCCTACATTTTTATTCCCACGATAACTATTTACTGTTTTATGTTTACTGGCTTATAAAATTACGTTACTTGTCTTAAATACAAATTAATTTTCCTCTATTACGCAAGAAGATAGTTCTATTAGTTCCTTTTTAGGGTTCCGTAGCCGTACCTCAATGTAACTACTAAAATAAGAGAATGATAAAATAAAAAAATACTGGTAACGGTATACATCATGAACATTAAAATGAAAATTTGAAATATTCTGTTGAAACTCATATCAAATACTTAGGTATAATCGTCTTTAAGTTGTACGGAACCCACGGTGCGATGAGTTCGACTCGCATTTTGCCGGTTTCTTTTATAATTGTAAGGATATGGTGATGAGTGATTTTTTTAAACTTTGAATATGAGGATTCCATAGGAGTGAGCTTCTAAACAACTCAGCAAGGGATTGTTAAAAATTTTTATATTTTAAGCGTGTATGTGTGTAAAACGGAAGAAGTATCAGTAAAACCAAAACAAATTTATTTAAATTAACATTTTTTTTGCAAGTGGGTGCTAAACAACGGTTTTGTGGTGTGACAGCTACCGTGGCGAAGTGGTATGTGCGGTGGATGTATAGGATGGAGGTCTTGTGTTCGATTCCCAGCAGGGCTGATTGAGATTTTTTGAATTGGTTCGCGTCTGGCTGGTGGAAGGCCGACAAGTTGCCATCCTAATGACAAATACGTACCGCCAATAGATTAAGCATTGCGGCAGTATATAATCCTACTGCTAACAAGTTAGCCCGCTTCCATCTTAAATTGCATCATCACTTACCATCAGGTGTGATTATAGATATGGGACTAGTTTGTAATGAATAAACAAAAAACGAATATCGATGTTAAGCCTCCTTACATATTACTTTAAGAAGGTAACTTAACAATACATTCGTTCTCTGCTGACCTTTAGTTTACACAATTGGAAACGTGTTTGTGCTGTCATTTAACAAACATCCGATCTTCCAAAAATATAATAACTACACAAATAACTATCCCTTAACTTAGTCGATGTTGTGACGAAAATAGTTAGGCGTTTTGGTGACGTGCAAAATGTACAAACACGTAAGTGTCAAATGTGTCACGTGCTAATTAGTACTACCTACTGTATGTTGTCACGCACGCGGCACGTCCGAATTTACACTTTGTTGTATGTCAAAATCATTCTGTTTTTGGAAGACGGTTGGTGTGTAGTAGTAAAACAAAGCACAACGTTTAAATAATTTTTTAACAAAAAGAAGTACCGACTCAAAACGCACTAAAAAGCAAAAAAATAACTGTGTCATTTAGTTGCTTTGATTTACTTAAGCATATCGAGAGCTTATATATCAAAAATTTTTATTTCTTATTTTTCAGTGATTTATTGCCACGTAACGTAGTCGTACTATATTATATGGCACTAGTAGCCAAAAAGCTACCGATACTTACACAAAAACCGAAATCGCTGCAAGTGTACCTATAAAATTTGAAGAGTTCCTTCAATCTTCCCAGCATATCATCATCAGATCCTAACATGATGACAATGGGACCATCTTGGAAGTGTGCCCTTTCTTATAAAAAAAGAATTATCAAAATCGGACAACTCTGTAAAAAGTTATGCGTGGTTATACATAAAAATAATACATATGTGTCGAATTGAGAACCTCCTCCGTTATTCCTTGTCGGTTAAAAAAATGATGTTTGTTTTATTATCTACTACAAGTTGGCTCTTGATTGCTATCACGCCTGATGTTAGGTGAAGATGCAGTCTAAGATGGAAGAGGGCTAACTTATTAGGAGAAGGATGAAATCCACTGCCCTTTCTGTTTCTATACGACGTCGCTAAATCGCTTGGCGGTACATCTTTGTCGGTAGGGTGGTAACTAGTTATGGCGAAAGCTCACCAGCCAGACCAAGACAAATTAAGAAATCTCAATCTGCCTCGTAGGGAATCGAATCCAGGATCTTTATCTTTATTTGCTAGAATGTAGTACAGTATGGATCTTATAAATTAAATTACAACTTACATTCTACCATAATACATGGTGTGCAATATTAATTGAATTTACACATCAATAAAAGTAAACTACAATAATTAAATTTAAATCTGTTATAAAATATATAGTGTCCATTACATTATAAAAATTAATTAAAATGTGTGTAAAAGTGTTAATTGAATTAATTAATAAAAGCGTTTACTTAGTAGCCAGTCAAATAATTTTTTTCTAAATTGTCTCAGCCTTGATTGAGTTGGGTATACTGTTAAAAATCTTAATACACATCCCAGGGCAATTTTTAACCGACGAAAAAAAACGGAGGAGGTTCTCAATTCCACACGTATATTTGTTTTTTTTTTTTATGTATGACCACGCATAACTTTTTACAGTGTTGTCCGATTTTGATAATTTTTTTTATTAAAAAGGGCATACATCCAAGGTGGTCCAATTGTCATCATGTTAGGATCTGCTGATGATATCCTGGGGAAATTGAAGGAACTCTTCAAATTTTGGAGGCACGCTTACAGCGATTTTGGTTTTTGACTCGGTATCGGTAGCTTTTAGGCTACAAGTGCCATATAATATACTATAACAGTATAGTACGAGTACGGTACGTAGCGATAAATCACTAAAAAGTAAGAAATAAATTTTTTTAACAAAAAATAGAACCGACTCAAAACGCACTAAAAAGTAAAAAATAACTGTGTCATTTAGTTGCTTTAATTTACTTAAGCATATCTAGGAGTCGGTGCCAGCCAAGGTTTCTACTTTCAAGGACGTTACCTAGAACCCACAAACTGCTTTACTACGTAAAATAAATGTGCCTTAAACTTCGCTGGCACCGACTTCATAGATATGCTTAAGTAAATTAAAGCAACTAAATGACACAGTTATTTTTTACTTTTTAGTGCGTTTTGAGTCGGTTCTATTTTTTGTTAAAAAATTTTATTGAGAAATAATTTTGTTCTAGGAAAATGATTTAACACTATATCATTGGGATGTCTTGTATTCTCCGAGTGCATATTAAATTTTTTACTAAAAAATCTGCGTCTTATAACTCCATCGCACATACCACTGCGTCATGGAGATAGTCGTCGGATGTGTTTGTTATAGCATAGCAGAAATGCATTCTTAAATCATTTCAAACTAGAAGACACCCGCGGTTTCACCCGCATAGTTCTCGTTCCCGTAGGAAATTCGGGATAAAATGTGGCATATGTGTTATTCTGATATGTAAGCTATATTAATGTGAAGATTCATCAAAATCCATTCAATAGTTTTTGCGTGAAAGAGCAACAAACATCCATCATATCATACATACAAACTTAGCCTTTTTTAATATTTTAGTTGGTTAAGTGCAGTGTGCACCAAGATTTCGGATATCATAACCAACGGTTAACATAAACTAACTATAAATTTACTGTTCACGACAACCCATACGCCGGTTAAGGACGTAAGCACTGTTAAGATAATTGCCCGGTTTACGTCCTTAACCGGTGTACGGGTTGTCGTGAACAGTAAAATGATAACCGAAATCTTGGTGCACACAGGCCTTAGTTCGCAAGCACATTTGAAAAGTGAAATATGTCCTTTTGTAGTGAACACCACATCACCGATTCGGAGGGCAAAATCTGCATACATATAAAATATAATAAATATAAAATATATATATAAGTCATACATTTCATAGTTTACAATTTTATCAATTTTAAGTGACACAACTGGAACCGTGTCACATCGAAGCTCATTTTGAAGACTGTTTCTTAGTAACCACTAAAGGACAGTTGATACATTTATAAACATCTTTCTACTTTGCTAACGGTCTTTCAGTTTCAAACAAACGCGTCTGTAAATTCAAATTCAAAATAGTTAATTTCAAGCAGGCTTATAATAAGCACTTTTAAAACGTCAAATTGGACTATTTGTAGTGACTCTACAACCGACTTGGAAGGCAGGTCCTGTTGAGAGGAGCCAACAAGAGACTCAACAAAAGCCTACCTGTACATCTTACAAATACAAAGTCTATCTCTACGATTTATAGGTACATTAAGTAGGTAAGTAAGTCAGAATTAACACTTACTTAGTCGTCTGTTGCATTATGTCACTGAGTATGCTTTTCATATTTATTAGCGTCGACGTTGCGTATTACTTCGTAAGAATCTTTTGTTGGGATAACTTAGATAGTGTTGCGTTGAAAAGGAGAATGCCAACTTTTGTATGGTAAAGGTAGCTAACTTAACTAATGCGCGAAACTAAAGACGTAAACTTTAAACAAAAACAATTTAGATCGTAACAACCTCTAAAAGAAGAAAGAATTGAAAGTGTGTGAAAGAAAAGAAATACGACTTACAAAGGAAATTAGCGCCAAAAAGAATTTAAAAAGGAAATGTCATCCAAATGTAAAAGAAGACTGACCTAGTTTTACTGTCAAAACCTAAATATGGACTTACCAGTTTCTTTATAGAATTTTTTTGCATAATTGCATAATTAGTATTTCAATTTCTAGTAGTAAAGACACTTTTTTGTTAATGTTAATAAAGTGTGAGCAAGACAACTTTATAAGTGGTATCGTAAGTTAAATTGCATAATTTATTTCGTTTCTGTATTATTATTAATTGCAAGACAGACCTTGACTGCAACCACACCTGGACGTCGTTTTGGGTACCAATACTTTGTAGAAGATCCATATGAAAAGAAAAATCAAGAAAATTGCGTAGAAAATTAGAAAACTTAACGACCATTTTTGGAATGTTTATTACACATCTCGGTATATAATATAAAATTATTATTATAAAAACAAAAAACCCGACTGTCTCCATAAAGTATTTAGAATTTTTTATAGATATAGTTATGCTTGTTTTTCTATTTTCAGTTCATAACTTCTATGCTTTTTTCTAGGGTTTTTTGTTTTTATAATAATAATTTTATTGCCATTTTTTGTTAAAAAAGTAATATGAACATGATATGATATTTATACTTTTGAAATGGTCTTTTTACGACCTTCCAATTGGTACTCATATTGCTAAGAGAAAAAAATACACACATCCCCCCTTTTTTCCCCAATTTACAGCCGCCATTTTGAAAATTTATATAGCCTATGTTACTACCACAATTTTGACAAATTCAACGACACCTCACATGTCAAAATCCGTTCAGCCGTTTAGGCTGTAGAAATGGATATTTGAGCGTCTGCTGTAAGAATATGTACATACATACATACATACATACGCTCGAAAAACATAACCCTCCTTCTAACGCAATCGGGTAAAAACAGAGTTTTTGTGAGTTCTTTTCTATTTAGGAATTCTCATAAAATTATTTTAAAGACATCACTTGTCATCATATCTGGCTTAATTGAGAAATATTAAGGCAACTATTGTAACTTCAGTAAATCCGTCAGTAAACTTATTACAGTAAATATAGTTTTCGTGGGAATAAAGATTACTTTTGTCTGGGATGGGATCTACACAGGTGAAACCGCGAGGCACAACCTACCTAATTAATTATGATGCCGATGTTCATCGTAATTTCACGTTTGTCTAGATCTTAACAAACTTGCTTAATATTTTTTCCTTGCAAGCATTTTCTCTAGACACCGGAAGCGTAGATGACCTAGCTTGGGAAACGTCAGGTGTTGGAAAGTAAGCCAGTCTAACATCTGACGATGTCCACTGTGAATGTCTACATATTATATACGGTTATGCATGTATTTGAGTCAGGTTTCTCATGAATATGTATGGGCATTGAACATGTACTGTTCGTCATGCTATATTTTTATTTATGCAGGTACGAGTATCTTTACGAAATTAAATGAACTTCTAATATATAAAATTTCCCTGTCACAATGTTAGTTACTGTACTTCTCCGAAACGGCTTTACCGATTTTTACCAAATTTTGTATTCGTATTCAGCAGGTCTGAGAATCGGCTACTATCAAATTTTCAATTTTTTAAATTTTTAATGCAAAACAACGTTTGCCGTGTCAGCTAGTATTACAATAAAAAAACTCCTAATCCTGTGTATATTTATTAAGAGATAAACAGAATTAAGACAGGTTTTTCTCATGCCGAAGGACAAGGTTTTGCCATTCTCTGGGCGTAAAATTCTTAGCTATTTGTGACGTCATAAACTATGAAAGCTTTTTGGAAATTGCCCCTGATTGGGCAAATGCCAAAAAAATTATGATTTTAAGATCATAAATCATCTTAAAATCATAATTTTTGTTAGAAGTTATCTTGAATAACGAGGCATTTGCCCATAAAAAAACCTGTCCTAAATCTGTTTATCTCTTAATAAATATACACAGGATTAGGATTTTAAAGGGATTTAAAATTCTTTCCAGCTATACTATAAATAAGAAAAAAAAACGGCTAATAGGTATTCCATATCAAATCAAATTAACTTCAAGTAGGCTTTAATACACACCTTAAAGGATCAGTTCAGTGAGTTATAGCTCTAATGCCGGTTTGAAAAAAAAAAATTTAAACTAAGTAAACTCGAACCCATGAGATTATGATCAGTGGCCGTAAAACCTAATCAATGGACCAACGAGGCAGTTACTAGTAGTTATTGTTTGTAGAATCTTGTTACGTAACCACGTGCCTTACTAGTAGTGCCATCTGCCCACCAGTTGAGAATTTTAATAGATTTGCGCAACACATTGCACACAACATTCGACATTCTTGTATGATTGTGAGCGTTGCTGTAAAACTAACAAAGCTTGCGACTTTTATCATAACTTTACTTTTAATTGGCGTTGCATACTTCTCGCCACATTGAAGAGGGCAATTGGAGTTAATGTTCACCACGCTACTTCAATGTGGGTTTGCGGGCTTATGGTAGTGTTTGGCTTTGTCCACGAACATTCGCCTAGGCCTTCCCCTTTCAAGATTTCTATTAATCGCCGCCTTATAAATCTGTTTTGTTAATTGTCTTTCATTCTTTCTCTCTATGCGACCAAACCTCGTCACATTTTCTTCTTTGACGACCTCCGTAGCGCAGTGGTATGAGTTCGATTCCCGGTGGGGCAGATTGAGATTTTTCTTAATTTGTCTTGGCCTGGCTGGTGGGAGGCTTTCGCCGTGGCTAGTTACCACCCTACCGACAAAGACGTACCGCTAAGCGATTTAGCGTTCCGGTACGATGTCGTGTAGAAACCGATAGAAGTGTGGATTTCATCCTGCTCCTAACAAGTTAGTCCGCTTCCATCTTAGATTGCATCATCACTTAACATCAGGTGTGATAGCAGTCAAGGGCCAACTTGTAGTCAAATAAAAAAATAAAATACAACATTGCTCTTAGCGTTAAAATGTACCGACCAAACGGGATATATTTCTTTGCATATGCATGCACTCAACCCAGCATCGAATCCATCTTTTCAAGATCCAAAGCCACTCGATCTAGGAACGTTCGCCTTTGCCCCTCACTGTCGTCTTAGAAATCCCTTTCGTAGATTTCCTTTCAGTCATTCTCTTTACATGACCTAACCATCTCTTATACCACATCATCTTTTATGGCACACTGCTCCTAGCCTTAAAAAATGATCGGCATTTCAAGATCTAAGCATACTAGTAAGTTAAAGATTGGATTCGAAATACTCCAGCGTTAAAAAATTGTATTGTGGTTTGCAGGCACCTGTTTATGCGAGTATGTCTCATTTTCCACTTGATGCCCGAAGCTTGTGGAAATAATCAATACGCGGAAGAAAGGAGTTGTTAAATGCATTCGCTACCAATTTGCTTTCTTTCTGAGACACCGCTGTCTTATTGTTTGTAGCGAATATATTCGAAGTTTTTATTAACGTTTTAGGCCAGTGCAGATAGCCTTAAAAATAATAAAAAGTATAAAAAAATCTTAGTAGGATGAAACCCATTGCAAAAGGATTGAATATTATAAAAATGAAAAGAAAAATAGGTTTTTTGAATGTTTCACATAAATTTTGAGGTTATGTGAGAAAAGTGTAAGAATAAAAATTTTAGATCTTTTTATTACTTACAACTTTGCCATTCAACTTTTTCAAAAGGACTTTTAGTTTTTCCGGAAATCGAGAAAATTCATTTTTTTTACCCCTAAACCCTCACCCTTCCCGAACTCTGATTGCCCGTAATTTATTTTTCCTTTCATTTTTATGATATTCTCTTCCTTTTGCATTGGGTTTCATCCTACTGCGATTTTTTTTGGTTTCAAAAATTATCGGCACTGGTCTATTTATCTTTGACTATGATGTTACCTACCTGACTTGTTAGTCCAGCGGTTAGTCTTAGTATACAGTGGAATGTGTATTTCACTTTTTTTAATTCATATTCCTTGACTGCATTATCACCTGATAGTAAGTAATGATGCATCTATGATAAAAACGGGCTAATTTGTTAAAAGTGCGATGAAATCTACACCCATTTCGGTTTCTACACGACATAATACGGAAACGCTAAATTGTTAGGCGGAACTTTGTCGGTAGGGTGGTTAACTAGCGACGGCCGAACCCACCAGCCAGACTTGGACCAATTTTGAAAATCCTAATTGGCCCAGCTGGGAATAGAACCCAGGACTCATAAATCCAGTGCGCATACCACTGCACCACGGAGGCCGACAAACTGGCGTCCAACTCAATGACGCAGACTGGGTTTTAACGGGTATATCAGCACAGCCGGTGAGCCCCACATACTTAGCCGGAAGCAGATTCGATATCTACGGTTTTGCTTCCGGGAGGGATGCGTGGGTAAATACATTTCCCAGCAAGTGGTTAACTTAAGTGACTAAGGCTTGTGTGCACCAAGATTTCGGTTATCATAACCAACGGTTAACATAAGCTAAACGTAAAATTCACTGTTCACGACAACCCGTACACCGGTTAAGGACGTAAGCTCGGTTAAGATAACCGCCCGGTTTACGTCCTTAACCGGCGTACGGGTTTATTATAACAGTAAATTTATAGTAAAGTTATGTTAACCGTTGGTTATGATATCCGAAATCTTGGTGCACACAAGCTTTAGTCTTAAATTTTCCCATTTTTTCAATTTTTCAGCACTGAGTCTGGAAGTAGAGATATGCCACGAAAGTGAAATTTTCCAAAAAATATTGGTCGTCATGGGACACTTAACAGCGTCACGCCGTTTGCTGTCATGGCATTCTAGACTAGGTACTTTACTGCAAAAGCAAGGCCAATAGATGTTCCGCATAAAAAATTCAAGAAAATTCATAAAGAAAATCGATTCCTCATACATTTTGTATGTAACGACATTACTGATGATATCACTAGAACTTGAAGTGCCGGATAGGCTGTCTGTAGCTCGCAGGTTTTCTAATCTATACATATAAATAAAAATAGAGTGTCGGTTTGTAATATTGAAATAACCGTTTCTTTTTTTATCGACTACAAGTTGTCCCTTCACTGCTATCACACCTGATGTTAAGTGATGATGCAGTCTAAGATGGAAGCGGGCTAACTTGTTAGGAGTGGGACGAAAATCCACACCCCTTTCGGTTTCTACACGACATCGTCCTGGAACGCTAAATCGCTTGGCGGTACGTCTTTGTCGGTAGGGTGGTAACTAGCCACGGCGAAAGCCTCCCACCAGCCAGACCAAGACAAATTAAGAAAATTCTCAATCTGCCCCGCCGGGAATCGAACCCAGGACCACTCCGTCTTACAAATCCACCGCGCATACCACTGCGCCACGGAGGCCGTCAAACATGCATGTGAATATATAAACGCTACTGATAGTTCAATTCACTAAGACGCGCCCCACTATTTCTCGCGAGGGGAAACCGAAGGGTGCGGGGAGTACAGTTCGAACATCAGTCTCGAGTCGACCACGGCTCGGTGTACATGGGCTATTGTAGGTTGTATCGCTGCGTGTCATGACCCAACGGAATGATGCTCTACTTAATTTTTTTACCAATATTATATTTATAATGTCAAAAAAACGTATCGTATGATGATAAACTACACATTTAAATGTGACTTAGCCAGAAGAATCGTTCCGTTGCCCATTCCTTCAGGTTGACCGACTCGACTTTAATTTTTCTACAAAGGTCACTTGATTGGTTTGTTACTGCCAATATAGATTTTCCAAATTAGCTTAACAAAATAGCTTTGGTATTTGTTCTATATATACATTGGTACTATCCTACTAAAAAGACGTACCGTCAAGCGATTTAGCGTTCCGGTACGGTATCGTGTAGAAACTAAAGGAATGTAGATTTCATGCTACTCCTAACAAGTTAGCCCGCTTCCATCTTAGTTTACATAAACTAACTTGTAATGAATCAAAATCAAATAGATATCATGGGTTCATGCTTTACAAAAACGCTAGGGGTATGGTAGACAAGACAGCGTGGAGTTGAGCTCAATCATTAAACTGTTTAAACAAAAGAAAAATAAATATACTAGGTACCTATCTGAGATGATTGTGGGTATGTGTGTTTTTAAGATATTTTTAAATGGGTTAATATATATGTCGAAGGAATTAGACTAGAGACTTAGAATAGATTGTTGTAATATTGTAATAGAAATAATATTGTAATAGAAATGTCATTTCATTGTTTATGGAAATGTTACTGTCTGTGGATGTAATTATTTTTGGTATGTCACGAGTTTTTGACGTGACACCGTCTTGTAATTCGATAGAGCCGTCGTCGACGTCGTCATGAGTCGTTACCTCGCTTTGAGGCGTTACATGTAAGGCTTGAAGTGCAAGCGACAAAGAAGGACAATCGGCCTTTGCGTTCGGCAGCGTTCAACATCCGTTCATTCTATTAAATATATTAATTTTAAATTAAAAATTAATATATTTATTATAAATTAAAAATTAATATATTTATTATAAATTTAAAATATAAATTTATAAAATCAAAATCAATTATTTTATTAATTTAAATTAATATTTATAAAAATACAAAAGAATTTTAATAACCAATTAAATGCTACCATTCCATCAGTATTTTCTTAAGACATTGTCACGTTCAACTATCGTCAGTAAACCGACTTTACAGACAACTAATTTTTTTTATGAACGTAATCGAAATAGAACTAATTGTTAATCATTTAATGAGAGATATGAGATAGGTGCTTACTTAAAACTTTAACACAAAGTTAAATTCAATTTGATTTGATAAATGAATGAATGATTGATTTGTTTTAATACTCCAACCAATAAAAGAGTCGGGCGCCAAAGTCCTAGAAGAGTATTTACACCATCTTGAGGGGAATAAAGGAGTTGGGTAGTTAGTTTGTGTCTGGAGTGCGGTGAGGATATTTGGTCGAGTTGGACCAGTGTAAAAGTGTTCTTAAGAAGTAAATTAAATTAGGGAGTAAAGTAAGATGGGTGTAAATAAACTACTGTTCTGAATCTTTATAATACGTCAGGAATTATAAAAATCTATTTCATGTATCAAAACATTGTGAACTTGCAATATATCTGTTCGTGAAGACAAAGTCTTTGTAACCCTTGAAAACGCCCAAGAGATTAAGAACCACTAAAGATGATGTCAAGGAGAATGGTGATACTCCGATATATATATTTCACAATATAATTTTGCTGTGCAGGACCAACACGACATATTCATTTTTAAAAAATGAGTTAAAATGAAGTAGAGCATACTGCTAGTCAAACATGACATTCTTGTTGACATAATTAACTTGACACTTTGTGTGAGTGTGCACACATTGCTACTCGTTACGTAGTAATAGAACTCACATTCTTGCAGTTTTTATTGCACACTTGCACTGTAAGCGTTTGAAAAACAAAACACTACGAGCCATCGTGGATTGACCAAGCTATACATACAACATGTGGGCTGGACCAAGTGGCACAAGAGCGAGAGGTCGCCCAGCTGCTAGATGGATAGATGACATAGAGGCGGTAGCTGTGGCCAAAAACAGAGATAGGTGGAAATCCTTGGAGGAGGCTTTTACCCTTAGGGGGTCCATATAAAAAGAAAAAAGAAACAATGTAAAACTTAATCATATTGTATTACTTTTTAAGTAGAATTAAATAACGCTTTTTTATTATTATTATTATACATACAAAAAATTTCATTTTTTACAGTTTTTGTCTGTCTGTTTGTTCCGTTTAATCTCTGAAACTACCAATCAGATTGTAAAACAACCTTTAGTATACGATAGCCAGACTCATGAGGACTGACATAGGGTAATGTGTATCCAGATATTTCAACGGGAACAATAACTACGCGGATAAAACCGCGGGCGACCGCTAGTAGATTATAATCGCATACGATGACTCGTGGAAGTAATTAGCAGTTAGGTATAACAAAAGGTTTATAAGCTTGAAAAGATGTTGTTTCCGCCCGCTTCCTTCCTTTCTATTCAACAGTCTTCATTGTTCGATGTCCCGGGATATTGGTCATTCGGTTCCGTTGCTGATGGCAATGGCAATGATTTTCAAGCTATTCATTCATTTGATAAAATCTAAAAATAATTTTATACTAAGGTACCTACTTAAATTATATTAATTCTTATATCTTGAGATAAACACCTCGCTGCATAACCAATGTTTAATGTACCTTTATATTTTCCTGTTATCTATATTATAGGAAAGTATTTTTATTAACCGAGGAAACAAAACGGAGGAGGTTCTCAATTCGACACGTATATTTTTTTTTATGTATGACCACGCATAACTTTTTACAGAGTTGTTCGATTTTGATAATTCTTTTGGAACGAAGTTCCTTATCGCGTGTTGTGAAAGGGGGCTAGACGGAAAAAATTGGTACGAAAAGTTGTCACGACACTTTTTGATTAAAGGATCTTGCCGCCGCCTTTGATGTGTGTGCGCGTGAGCGGCGGGGGGCGCCCGCGCTGTATGCTGTCTCGCGCTCTCGTGGCGCCCTCTGGTGTTTCGGTGTACAAAAACAAACGCGTGTGTGGTACGCATTTAAGTTTATATAACATTATATTTGTTAATAATAAAAAAAATATTATTATTACTTAAAAAAAATAAAATTTTATTACAATTCCTTCACTAAGTAATCGAAAGGAACTTCGTTCCATCCGGGTGTCCCTTGACACCTCTCAACTTTTTTTTTATTAGAAAGGGCAAACTTCCAAGGTGGTCCCATTGTCATCATGTTAGGATTTGATGATGATATCCTGGAGAAATTGAAGGAACTCTTCAAATTTTGGAGGCACGCTTACAGTGATTTCGGTTTTTGTCTCGGTATCGGTAGCTTTTTGGCTACTAGTGTCGTACAATATACTATGACAGTATAGTACGAGTACGTGGCGATAAATCACTAAAAAGTAAGAAATAAAATTTTTTAACAAAAAATAGAACCGACTCAAAACGCACTAAAAAGTGAAAAATAACTGTGTCATTTAGTTGCTTTAATTTACTTAAGCATATCTAGGAGTCGGTGCCAGCCAAGGTTTTTACTTTAAGAACTACTTAAAATAAACTTACTACGTAAAATAAATGTTCTTAAACTTGGCTGGCACCGACTTCATAGATATGCTTAAGTAAATTAAAGCAACTAAATGACACAGTTATTTTTTACTTTTTAGTGCGTTTTGTTACATGATGCAGTTTGCAAAAACATTTTCAAATTTTCCATCTAGCCACAAAATGTATATAATACTCTCATATTCACATTTCGTCTAGTAGTTTTAGAGAAAATTGTCTGTACAAACACATCATTCTTTTTATAAGGGACCCGTTATTTGCTTTTATGGTACGAAGCTCTAAAAAGTAGCGACAAGGTCAGCGACAGATTTTGAAAATGACCTTAAATAAATATGATAGGACAATGGTAGGTAGCTAGTGTTGTAGATACCTACTATGATAACTGATGAATATTTTTCCACACGTGGGAATTGAACCCACAGCTAAGGACGCAGAAGCGGATCACTACCCACTGCGCCACTCGACCGTCAAATGTAAAGAATTGGTGTTTCCTGCTGAACTAACACTGCTGCAATATGCGCCGACTGTATAGAATTGAATACTATCGTAACTGGGTCACATTAACCCCAATATTACAAACATATCGATCTTTCGCCGTACTTCATTTTTTATAACTCTGTGCACATACATACTGGTTATTAGTTACATAGTGTAGTGTGTTATTCAATCTGCAATTGATCTATTCATGAATTACTTAATGACAGATGCTTTAAAGCAAAGAGATCGGCTTTAAGTGTTAATGTCAATTATAATTTGAAATTAACTAAGGTGAAGGTATAGAGGGCCCAAAAACTAAAGAAAAAATGGTTGACTGTAAGGTCAGGACTGCCTCGTTGGTCTAGTGGTTAGTCTAAATGCCTTCGATCACGAGGTCCTGGGTTAGAATTCTGGGTCAGGTCACGGAATAATTCTGTGTTTTTTCATTCTTCTATGAAATGTTCAGTACATTCCAAACCCAGAGTCTGGAAGTTGGTGGTGTTACACTGCCGTGCTTCGGAGAGCACGTTAAGCCGTCGGTCCGGGTTACTGTCATCAACATCTCATAGTGATCGTAAATGAAACATTATCAACCTTAGCTACCCGTATTGAAGCAGCGTGGTAGGTGTACGCTCCACATCCCCTCTCCTATAAGGAGGGCCCTGTAGTGGGCCGTTAATAGCTTTGTAATACTTCAGCTTTGTAATATTAGCTAATCTATATTTCTATATTAATAATTTTGTCAAGACCCGATCGAAACCTTAAATAAATAACAAAACATAAAACAATATTGATTTCGAGTCGACAACATATATCCATAAAATTCGAATTAAGTAGAATTTCGTTAAATGCTAATGATACTGACAAACAAATCGTAGTTGCTATCCAAACAAACCGCAGTCGCCATCTTTTTTTTTTGATAATGATGATGATGAAGGTCAGCTTCATTATTAACAGCCGATGGATGTCCACCGCTGGACATAGGCCTTTTTAGGGCCTTTTAAACACATCGATCCTGAGCTGCCTGTCGCCAGCGGCTCCCTGCGACGTTTGATATCCTCAGTGCACCTAGAGGGGGGTCGATCAACACTGCGTTTTCCGGTGCGGTGTCGCCTTTCTAGCACCTTGGGGCCCCAACTTCTATTAGCTCTTCGAACCAGTCAGCTTACGGACGATATTTTAACGTAATAGCACCATAAGCAAACTTTGCATGCAATAGATTATAAATAAATAAATAAATATTATAGGACAATTACACACATCGCTATATAGCCCCAAAGTAAGCTTAAGCAGCTTGTGTTATGGGTACTATGAATATTTTAATATAATATAATACATAAATACTTATAATATATAGATAAACACCCAGACACTGAAAAACATCCATGCTCATCACACAAACATTTTCCAGAGGTGGGAATCGAACCCACAGCCTAGGACTCAGAAGCAGGGTCACTACCCACTGCGCCACTCGGCCGTTGCATACATTACAACGCCTAACATTTTTGCCACTCTATCGCTTATTCCGCGGTCTCGCTTGCACGCTCGGCTCAAGCAGAACGTGACAATGGGTCATGCTTTTTCGTGCGTGCAAATATGCAGCAATTCACGTGTACGCTGGCCCTTAAACGGTAATTTACCTAGCCACTGCTTTTCATTATGCAACAAATATAAATCACAAATTTTGTTATTGCAATCACAATTGGATTTTTTCGAATATCTCCCAAAGTGCATAACGAATTTTTGTTGCAATAACTGCAAAATGGAAGTTTTTTGTCGTTAGTATTTATACCATGGTTGCAATTCGAGTATTTGTTAACGTTTTTGTACTGTAATAATTTAGTACACCTTAGTTCCCTTAAGCATTCTTGTGAGGAGATTCAAGTCAAGGATTAACTTGTTCTAAATAAAAAAATAATCTACAGTTACATACAAAGTTTTGTTTTTCTTTTGTTTGAAGTTTATGAGACGAATATCTTAGCATTCCATGGATTTACCGTGCGGGTGCCGGGTCCATCGCGAGGCTAAGAGCAAAACTACGAACAGATCCCGAACAGAGAGAGAGTGACGCTATTAGTGTGATTGTTACTATGTAATTAAATTCTTAATGTAATTAAATTAAAAACTCATCAAACATAGAAATATAACCAACTGTATAATGCAATAGTAGATCACACTGCAGATTGCATTGAAGAAACTGTTGTTAATGCAGTGTCAAGGTTGAAATGCAGACGGCTGCAATGTACACACTAAAAACTGTATACACGTTATGCATCAACGATTGCTATTTACAGTTCAAGTACATACATCAAAATAGATAATAAATAATAGTTTAAAAAAACTAAAAACACGCTTTTTATAGAAACCCAAACTAAAAAATAGAAAATAAATTTTAATAAATTTAAATTAAGAATAGTGTTAAAAAAATCATTAACTATAAATTAATAATAGTGTAAATAAAAAAAAATTATTTTATTTTAAAAAAAGCGTGGGGTGCTTTTTAAGATATTATCAAAATGATAATCACTCTACTCATATCTGTCAATAAAATATTTATAACTATATTGACACCATGCACCCCACGCTTTTTTTAAAATAAAATAATTTTTTTTTATTTACACTATTATTAATTTATAGTTAATGATTTTTTTAACACTATTCTTAATTTAAATTTATTAAAATTTATTTTCTATTTTTTAGTTTGGGTTTGTATAAAAAGCGTGTTTTTAGTTTTTTTAAACTATTATTTATTTTTTACTTTTTAGTTTGGTTTATTTATAAAAGCGTGATTTTTTGGAACTTACGCATCAGCCTATTTTGGCCTAGACACGTGGGATTATTGAATCCCTCCTTATTTTGACTATTTACACTCTCATTACCTCTATAGCGGCTGTGGCCGACTTACAATCTGTACCCGCATTTGCCTGTGCCCCACCTTTAGCACAGTGACCAAGGAAACCACAGAAACCTGGCCAGAGTACAGTCGGCACGGGAGCGAGCCTTGGAAGTCGCAGAAAAACTGCGACTGCCAGGGCTCGAACCCACGCCTGAGCGACTGTTGTACGGGCAGTTTAGCACTTAAACCGCTCGGCCACACAGTCGCTAGTAATTTATTTATTAGTGAGAATAAAATAATTATTTATGAATACGGGGAATCAGAGTTCAATTTCGGAGAGGGAGCCTGAGAAACGGCTACCAGAACCAAGGAAGGCCGCAGGCGCGCAGATTACCCACGGAGAGTTACATACTGACATACTGACATACTGACAAACTGACATACAAGTGAAGCTAATAAAAAGCGTGTAAAAATAAAGTTTGAAGAATTTCCCCGAGTTTTCGTAGATCTCATCATCAGATCATGACTTAGTTAACATTAAACCAACTGGAATCTTTCAAACTTCTCATTAATAGAGACATATTAATCGAGCCCAATCACAAGGTAGCTACTGTAAACCGTTAAAGAGCTCCCTCAGCTGTCCTTCTTCTTCATCGCCAGACCCTCAATGACAGTCACAGCCCATCTAGATGTAAAGTTCTCATTGAGACAAATTAATCGAGCCCAAACACAAGGTAGTTACTGTAAACCGTTAAAGAGCTCCCTCAGCTGTCCTTCGTCTTCATCGCCAGACCCTTGATGACAGTCACAGCCCATCTAAATGTAAAGTTCTCATTGAGACAAATTAATTGAGCCCAAACACAAGGTAGCTACTGTAAACCGTTAAAGAGCTCCCTTAACTGTCCTTCGTTTTCATCTGCAGACCTTCAATGACAGTCACAGTCCATCTAAATGTAAATTTCTCATCGAGACAAATTAATCAAGCCCAAACACACGGTAGCTACTGTAAGCCGTTACGGAGCACCCTTAACTGTACTTCGTCTTCATCACCAGACCCTCAATGACAGTCACAGTCCATCTAAATGTAAATTTCTCATCGAGACAAATTAATCAAGCCCAAACACAAGGTAGCTACTGTAAGCTGTTACGGAGCTCCCTTAACTGTACTTTGTCTTCATCACCAGACCCTCAATGACAGTCACAGCCCATCTAAATGTAAAGTTCTTATCAAAACAAATTAATCGAGCCCAAACACAAGGTAAATACAGTAAATCGTCAAGGAATTCTCTTATATGTAGATCGGCTCCATCATCAGATCGACTCCAGACCTTCATCGAATTGTAGTGCTTTTAAATACTTATCGGAAAAACTAACAAACGTACTTGTTGTCCCTACAATTTTTGAAAGTTCCCCTCGGTTTCTCCAGGATTCCATCATCAGATCCTGGTTTCCTTGTCATGGTACCACCACCGGACTATCTACTTTCTAACAAAAAAAGAATTATCAAAATCGGTTCATAAACGACGAAGTTATGCGCGAACACACATACAAGTTACATACTGACATACTGACATACTGACATACTGACAAACTGACAAACTGACATACAAGTGAAGCTAATAAAAAGCGTGTAAAAAAATAAATAAAAGAATTAAATGTTAGTGTTTTTGTATTTTATTATTTATTAAGTGGCAAAATGTATCATAATTATCAGCCTATTAACGGCCCACTACAGTCCCAATCCAAAATTTTTTGGAGGAACATCTTATTCTACGACCCGATCCAGGATCCGAACCCAGGACCTCGTGACCAACGTTACATAGGCTAACCATATACTATAGGCTATGCTAACCATATACCAACGAAACTGTCGTAATGCAAAATGAATATCATTTCTTAAGTAATTTTAAGATCATCAGATCCAGAATGGTAAGCGGAAACAAGGCGGACAGTTTCTGAGGTATAAAGATTTTTTTTTTTTTATCAACTACAAGTTGGCCCTTGACTGCTATCACACCTGATGTTAAGTGATGATGCAATCTAAGATGGAAGCGGGCTAACTTGGTAGGAGTAGGATGAAATCCACACTCTTTTCGGTTTCTACACGACATCGTACCGGAACGCTAAATCGCTTGGCGGTACGTCTTTGTCGGTAGGGTGGTAACTAGCCACGGCGAAAGCCTCCCACCAGACCAAGACAAATCAAGAAAAATCTCAATCTGCCCCGCCGGGAATCGAACCCAGGACCTCCATACCACTGCGCCACGGAGGTCGTCAGATGTGCAGAAGAGGCATTTGGCTAACTGTAACATAGACTCTCAGCATTGGGAGAGGTTAGCCGCGAACAGAGCAGGGTGGAGGTTCTTGTAGAGTACCTCTAGTTTCGAGAGCAAGCGGAGGTCTGATCTAGATATGCGTCATGAACATCTTAAGGCTAAACCACCCTCAAATATCACGTATAATTACTCTAACGGTACCCTAACGTGTCCTCAATGCGCTAGGACATTCCGCGCAAAAATAGGGTACATAAGTCACATGAGGGCACACGACCGAAGCCCCCGTCTGTATTAACAGAGGATCCAGTCGCTGTTGCTGCACACGGCAGAGAATGATGAATTTTAAGATAAGCACAATCTTTTCGCTGCTATACATTTTTGGAAAGATCAATTTCATAGGGAATTTGCGACTTCTGCCAAATTAGATTAGGTGCTAACCACAATATTTTTGAAGTCCTATCCAACAAAACCTCACACGATAGGATAAAAAAAAATCCATCCCAAACTCGCGTAGATACGAAAATAATGTTTTTTTAGATTATATTGAAACACAGACATTTATATTTATTTTTTAACTGACGAAAAAAAACGGGGGAGGTTCTCAATTCGACACGTATATATTTTTTTTTATGTACGACCACGCATAATTTTTTACGGAGTTGTCCGATTTTGATAATTCTTTTTTTTGTCCCATTGTCATCCGGTTAGGATCCGATGATGATATCCTGGGGAAATTAAAGGAACTCTTCAAATTTTGGAAGCACGCTTACAGCGATTTCGGTTTCTGTCTCGGTATCGGTAGCTTTTTGGCTACTAGTGCCGTATAATATACTATGACAGTATAGTACGAGTACGTTACGTGGCGATAAATCACTAAAAAGTAAAAAATAAAATTTTTTAAATAAAAATAGAAGCGACTCAAAACGCACTAAAAAATAACTGTCATTTAGTTGCTTTAATTTACTTAAACATATCTAGGAGTCGGTGCCAGCCAAGGTTTAATTCAATCAAACAGGCAAATCCCATGTGAACGAAGTCACGGGCGTTCGCTAGTTGGGAATAAAACAGTATCTCTCTAAGAATCTTGTCGAACAGACACGGGGGAATTTATTGTTACCGAGAGAATGGCTAAAGATGTTCCATGACTATAGGATTCGATTAAATTGCGGTTAAATCGTGTGCTATATAAATAAAATAGAAAACGTTGGTCACGACTAACTGAACGCTCGGAGCTTGGAAACGTTGAGCTGCATTTCTTGTAATACTACAAAAGTAACGGAAATCCTATATAATCGAAGCAGTTTTTCTTTTTCCCGTGGAGACATCTGGGCTTAAAAACATATACGTTTCTTTTATATAACTTCTATATAACATACGGTTCTTTTTTTCCGGAATTTTATATATAAATAAAATAAATATTATGACCTTACTAATGAACTAACCAAAAATGGCTATGTGGTTAGTTTATACGCGGTAGAAGTGGGTGCGAGAGGTATACCAGCGAAGTCTCTCTACAACCTGCTAAAAGACCTTGGCCTTACTAGAAGTGCAGTAAATTCCATATTGCAACGAGTGTCCAAAGCTGCTCTAGTAGGGACCTTCCGAATTTGGCTGGACAGGGAGAATAACTTGAACAGAGGAGGTGAGTGTTGACGCGCGTCACTAAGGGTACCCTTAAACCTACACCCGTATCACAAGTCTCGGGCTCTTTTCGGAGTTTTTCTCTCAGCCACGCAATGGACCCGGCACCCGCACGGTGAATCCATGGAATGCTAAGATATTCGTCTCTCTTCCGTAATATTTCACCGTGCCTCATTACTTCGAAGATGACAAAAGGGCTGGCTCGTTTTTGTGTAAAGGATATGCCTGGCCACAGAATTGCAGCCCATAATAATCTAGCCACTATTCCACGTGGGCATGATTTATATAGTTATTGGGATAAGTTAGCTTAAGTTTGTTATTTTATTTATTTTCAGCATTTTTTTTAGTAAAATCCATGATTTTCAAATACAAAATCTTGGAAATTCAAAGATAAGGACATAGAATATAAATTTATTAGAATATAGAATTCCACAGAGACGAAGTCGCGTGTGGTCAGCTAGTGAACTATAGAAACGTAACTTCAATATTAAGTATCTCTAGAACAAATTTATTTCATTTCGTAATAAAGAATAACTTAAATATATGTCCAGATAAATAAAATAAAAAAGGGAATATTTAAACGATACCGTAACCTAAACTAAAAGAAAAAATAAAACAAAAAAAAATTAAGTATCTCTTATACTCCTATTACTCCATATCCTAAATTCCAAATTCGTACACTCAAACAAGACTTCACACATCAAATTTGAGGGGTACTGAAATTCAGAAGGACTTTGAGTGAGATGATGTTTCAGTCCCCCAGCCAAACACAAATTTCTTCAGTAATTTCATCCAAAACTTGTGCAGTGTGCGATTCCGCAATTAATTATTTTTAGGGTACATAAAACAAAAACACAACATGCAAGTTTTAGACCGCGCCATGAAAATCTGTTCATGATACCTGTGATAAATTTGAGTGACGTTTCAGTATTCGAGTATAAATCTGAAAAACTTACTCGATGGTCGGAACTTGGAGACGTCGGTGCCGCATTTCTCTCGGTAGTAGAGCAGCCGCTTGCAGACGCGCCATGGCCCGAAGTAGCCTTGGTCGTAGTTCGGGTTTTCAACTGTGGACAATTCAAACTATTAGGATTCGAAGTATAATTAATACGTAAGGGTAGAATAAATTATTACATAAGGCAGGCAGGGTACGTGTTCTAAGTACACGTTGATGTACAAAACTTTATAAATTTTGTAGTACAAAATAATTCTCAGCGCGGCCAGTGTCAGCGCAACTTCAGATAGAACTAGAAGTTAGGCGGGCATAGATACAATGCGTTGTCCCCTTTCCCTTCGCGGAATTTTTTTTGATGTTCTTGGTAAGTTACATACACGGACGGCCTTCGTGGCGCAGTGGTATGCGCGGTGGATTTATAATAAGACGGAGGTCCCGGGTTCGATTCCCGGCAGGGCAGATTGAGTTTTCTTAATTTGTCTTGGTCTGGCTGGTGGCAGGCTTTCGCCGTGGCTAATTACCACCCTACCGACAAAGTATCGCCAAGCGATTTAGCGATCCGGTACGATGTCGTGTAGAAATCGAAAGGGGTGTGGATTTTCGTCCCACTCCTAACAAGTCAGCCCGCTTCCATCTTTGACTGCATCATCACTTAATATCAGGTGTGATAGCAGTCAAGGGCCAACTTGTAGTCGAAAAAAAAAATACATTATATTTCTCGCGCGCAAAGTCGCAGGCGTATGCTAGTTATGACTAAAAATCAAAGTACGTAAAGTATATTGCACTAATATATGTATCCTCCTCCTCTAGCCGTTTCCTCATTGATAAAGTTCTGACCACCTCCATCTTTGATCTTATTAGAGATGTGACGCCACTTTACTCTGTCCTCTGCTTTCCGAAGAGCATCGTAGACCGTGGTGTCGAGTGTGGTGCGGATCTGATCAGACCAACGCATAGGGCTGCGGCCACGCGGCCTTTTTCCTTTTACTTTGCCAGTAACTATTAGCTTCTCGAGGTTATCTCCATGTTTCCTGGCAATGTGTCCGAAGTACTCCAGGATTCGCTTTAGGGAAATGGTTGAAAGCCTTTTTTTACCCGACTGCGTCTGAAGGAAGGTTATGTTTTTCGAGCGTATGTTTGTATGTATGTATGTATGTATGTATGTATGTATGTATGTATGTATGTATGTATGTAGGCGGGGACAAACGTAGTTTTGGTAGATCTTTCTTTCCCCGCAGGTTAAAGTATTTTGTCCCTGTCTGAAGCACCATAAAGTATTTAGAATTTTATACAGATATAGTGATCCTTGTTTTTCTCTTTTCAGTTCATAACTTCTAAGCAGTCGGGTTTTTTGTTTTTATAATAATAATTTTTTAATTTTAAGTTTAGTCAGAATAGATGCGTTGGTCCTAAATGCTGTCCACGGGATTCGGAGCATTTTTCAATATATGTATAAATCAACAATATAAGACTTTTTTCTCAGCGGTAAAAAAGAAAAAAATAATTTCAACACTAAAATATTGTGATGCCAACTACATCGTCGCCTTTCCAAGAATTTTTTTAAAATTCAATTTTATGTATATTATTTCTACAAAATCCCTACAAATACAAAGGAAACTATCTACCTAACCAGATGATATAAGTAATTTATACACTAACTACGAAACCAGACATGTTAACATATAATATACTGCAGAATTATGCTAAAATTAAGTAGACATAGTACGTGTCCTATCTACATATCCCATTGTTTAGTTCAAGGGCAAGTTGCTCTAACTATATCTATTTACCTAATAACGCGTTTTGCGCTGTAATAGCACAATTTTACCGATCATTGTATTGTTGTAGTAAAGATTATCGTAATATCATATTATTATTTTTCTTTTAAAATATTTTTTTTTATCTACTACAAAACCCTTGACTGCTATTACACATAATGTTAAATGAAAATACGATCGAAGATGGAAGCGGGCTAACTTCTTTGGATGAAATCCACACCCCTTTCGGTTTCTATACGACATCGTACCGGATCGCGAAATCGCTAGGCGGTACGTCTTTGTCGCTAGGGTGGTAACTAGAGAAGAAAGCCTCCCACCAGCCAGACCGAGAACAATTAAGAAAAACCTCAATCTGCCCCGGAAATCGAACCCAGGACCTCCGTCTCATAAATGCGCCGCGCATGCCACTGTGCCACGGAGGCCGTATAGGAGTATTAGCTGTGTATGTTTTTATGTCTCGTTTATCCAAAGGTTAGCCCGCGTGGCTTCGAATCTTGAGGTCCCGTGTTCCCGTGTCAGACGGCCGAAGCCTTTTACCAGGCAATATCTATTTTTAGAACGAAGTACTGTTGAAACTACTATTTTCAAAATAAAAAAATCATTTATTTCAAGCAAAGGCTTAGTTTAAAATCCCGTCCCGTTCGTAGGGGTCATGCAGGTCGCAAGCTGCCCATGGGGGCCCGGGTAGTAAAATCACCTCTCGAGAGACCTGGGGAGGAAACCAACTTGCAGAGGCACAAGTGGAGATGAGCTTTACTTAGTTTAGTTTAGCCTTATCTAGTTTTGAGCGGTTTTAGTGGGTAAAAATCCCACAACACCCGACCTCTCCCTCAAGAGGTTGGGTATCTCTTGGAGATCCCCCCATCCGTAAACACAAGAAAAGGTTTAGTTTACAAACACTTTCAAAGTAAAAAGGCAAGTAATCAGCCAACACGATTAATATTCCCCTTTCCTTAAACGGAAAGCTTGTGGTTCGAGTGGGTACAACAATAGACCAATAGGTGGGGTTTGACCTATTTTAACCTATGACTTCTCGGGCTTACGTTTCCCCCTGAACCGTGGAGTTATTCAGGCTTAAAATTAATTTGTTTGTACGTTTGAATATCTCTATTTAAAACCACCTGATACCGGATTTACACTATAGTATCTATCGTCACCATTATTTTGTTTTAGAACTAACTAGCAGACGCCTGCGACTTCACCCACGAACAAAATAGTGTGTTCCAACTTTCCAAGAACCCCCAATAAGCAAAATATAATTCGTTATCATTTTTTAAGGACAGTGAGTATATCTTTCCTTAAGCGATTTATGTCGTCGCGTACTTTTTGTAGCTCTATTATAAAGAGGAACAATCCTTTAATACATTGTTTTGTCATATTTAAAATATATATAGCATTTTTAATGTAAGCTCCCAGGCAGTGCGACTGTTCCAACAATTGTTATAATATTTTAGCTAATTTGTACAAAACCTTAAGAAATTATAAACTAAAACCAATAGATGTAATCACTCTATCTATGGGTGAAAACTGCAAGAAAATCCTTCTTCTTCTTTCTTCCCTGGCTTTTTCCGCACTTGGCCACGATGTTGGCCGTTGTGCGTGATTCCTCCGGTGTAGGTCCCCTCTGGTTTATTCCAACCAGCCGAGCTCGCTCCAGAAAAGCTTAGGAGGCCGCCCAGGTCGCCTTCTTCAAAGAAAATCCTTTCAGTAGTCTGAGTTTATCATGAACAGATAGACATACATTGTTGTATCATATGTAATCTGTGTAAGCCCCCGTGGTTTCACCAGGTAGGTCAAATCAGATTGATAGATGACAAAGTACACACAAAACATAAGCACATAAACTTTCACGCCTATGATATTCTTCTAATGACAACTTTAATTTAGAAATTAACCATTTCTATTAAAATTATTCAAATCGTTTTTACAAGCAGTGAATATATTATCATACAATTTAAATTAAAATATATTCAAAAGCAAGCTTTTACAATGTCCTTACACGTGGGATAAAATATAGAATTTGAAACGTTAACTCATTTTGGATAAGTTTAAAGTTATTTTAGTCTTCGGTAACCAAAAATAAAGTTGATCACAAAATAACTTAAAGACTCCCCTTATACCTACAGGTTGTCAAAGAACAAAACTCGGGTTAGTCACGAAAGAATAGGGGGAGGGTACTAATAAAACTTTTAGGAGGCACAAATGATTTGAGCTAAATTCGTTGCCACACCCTGTTTGGTCGAAATTGCCTGCCGTCACGATAAAGTTAATTGTTGGCCAAATATCTTTGGATTGTAGGTCGTGACTTAACAGTTTTGGCATTCTGTTACCTTAGTATATATTCTACTCGAAAGTCAGTGACTTAAGTTGTATTTTATACGCGTAGTAAGCCGCTGTAATTCCCAACCAATCTATGGTTTTCTGGTAAATGGGTTTCGAGGTAAAACACCACCTTCTATTTCTGCTGTGTATACTATATCCCCTCCCCTAAAGGGAGAGACATGGCCCTTTAGTAAACCATTACTTTAGGCCGGTATAAAAGCACTAGCACTCAATCGCTGTGACCAAGCACATCAATACTACTAACTGTATGTCACTTTTAACCTAAAATCAATACGCAAAGTAGCTTTCATGAGTAAAACTAAGCCCCATTACCCAATTAGCCAGCATCCAATTTGCATTGCACTATGAATCAAATTAGCGTGTTGTTGGCGAATCGTGATGGACAATGTTTGTTGACCTTCGATACTAGACTGAGAAAACGTGAATCGCGTAATACTGCCAAGCTCGATCTTATTACAATTGATCTAAAAAATCAAAATATAATTATATTAAAAACCTCTGAAGTCACATGACAAAAAGATAAATAACATAAAATAAAAAATTTAAAAAACCCGCGACCTAAATTAGAAACATGAAAAGAACCAGTCAAGACAAATTCAACGAGCTCAAACTCGATGGGTTTACTAAAAAGGTAGACCAAGGTTACGTCTCCTACCTTCGAGCCTTATCATCAGACCAGCTCAGTGTTTCCAGAAGTCATTAGTGTTTCAAATGTCAGATCACACACATGCTTTAAAGCAAACTGAGCGTGTAATATTTCTAACACACCTAACAAACGACCTCACACTCACACACAACACTCTAGACTGATATACCCCACACACAACACTCTAGACTGATATACCTTTCAAACAAAAAAAACCGTATTAAAATCGGATCATCCGTTTGGTAGTTACGATGCCACAGACAGACACATACACATACATTTACACAGACACGTGAAACTTATAACACCCCGTCGTTTTTGCGTCGGGGATTAAAAATGTATAATTTTAGAAATCTCTTCATTCAGCAATGGCCTTGGAGCTATTGTTTTCCCTACCACCTACAATGGGTATTTTCAAGTCTACAGGCACCTTCTAGGAAAGGTTCCTCCATAGGTTGCATCTTCGCTTACCATAATTCGTGATCGTTGTCAAGCGCTTGACGTAAACTTTTCTACAAACCTATAGCGTACCTAAAATGTACACTCTGTATTGAAGCCGATGTATAAAGGTTCCTAAGCGGATGTAACAGAAATTGGAATTCTTCAATGACATTTGGCCGTATTCGACTGACAGTCGAAGTTTGGATCACAAAACAGACAATGCAGCGCTTCTAGGCGTTTAGGATAATCGACGATTAATTTTTGATGAATCGACATATTGTACTTAGGATTCTAGTTAAAAGTAATAAATTGGTTGTCTGTAAAGTCGGTTTACTGACGATAGTTGAACGTGACAACGTCTTAAGAAAATACTGATGGAATGGTAGCATTTAATTGGTTAATAAAATTTTTAATTTAAATATATTTTTATAAATATTAATTTAAATTAATAAAATAATTGATTTTATAAATTTATATTTTAAATTTATAATAAATATATTAATTTTTAATTTAAAATTAATATATTATTTATATTTAATAGACGGATGTCGAGCGCTGCCGAACGCAAAGGCCGATTGTGCTTCTTTGTCGCTCGTTCTGCGCTCTCGCTTGCACTTCAAGCCTTACATGGAACGCCTCAAAGCGAAGTAACGCATGAGTCATGTTTTTTCGTGCGTGCAGCCGGCTCTATCGAATTATAAGATGTTTTCACGTCAAAAAATAAATAAAGTCCCCTGATACATATGAATTAACTAAAATAACGACTTTTCTGTTGTTCGAATGTTTTTCATCGTAATAGAAAAACATTGATAATTTGCATTGGCTTGTCCGATCGCCATCGCATGGGTATAGTTAAGAGGGTATGTCGACTACATTGTCCATTTGTTTAGAACAGATAGACACGTCAAAATAACTAACCTACCTGTATGTCGATTCTTGAATACATCGTACAAACATCTCGCTTACATCTCGACTGTAACTCCAATATTGCAAAATGTCACATTAGAGAATACCGATTTTTGTTACGTCCGCTTTGCAACCGTTGCACATCGGCTTTAAAACTGACGTTGTCTCAAGAATCGACATACTGCTCCTCATTATTACGACGCGGTTTAAATAAACACTACAAGATCATAGTAACTAGTAGGTACTCGAATCTATTTGAATATATTTTTTATTTGGAAAGTGCAAGTAGATTCAATACATGTGGCGCCTGTTATTATACTCACAGTCGGAACAGGTTTTACGATTGCCAAAGCCAAGATCGACTTACGTTCGTTGCGCCATCCGACTCCGTTAGTTGTATATCAAAAGCTAGCTATAATATGGCACAAATTAAAAGTATACGCACGAAGGTAGTGTAAAGGTGTGTCCATAGATATCTTAATAATAACTTCATAATTCAGCCTATTCATCATTACCAGGCCTCCCTCCTTATAGGAGAGGGAATATGGAGCGTACACCCACCACGCTGCTCCAATGCGGGTTGGCGGGCTTAGGGTGACAATGTTTCATTTATTAACGATCACTATCAGATGTTGATGATAGTGACCGGGACCGACGGCTTAACGAGCTCTCCAAGGCACGGGGGTGTAACACCACCAACTTCTAAACTCCCAGCTTGGAATGTGCTAAACATTTCATAGCAGAATGAAAAAGCTCAGAATTATTCCATGACCCAACCCAGGAATCGAATTCAGATAGGCTAACCACTAGACTAACGAGGCAGTCGTTAATTCAGCCTATTAATAGCCCACTATAGGGTCAGGCCTTCCTCGTTATGGAGCTCATAACCACCGTGATGCTCCGATCCGGGTTGGCGGGCTAGGGATATAACTAAATCCCTATTAAATGTTGTCGAGTGATTTTGACCGATGGCTTAACGTGCTTTCCGAATGGAACACAAGCAACTTTCTGACTCCGTGATTAGAATTGTACTCAAAACTTACAAGAAAAACGCATTATTATTCTATAATCTGATCAAGGATTCGATCTCAGGACCTCGTGTTCTGAAACCACGTATGCTAACCACTGGACAAACCGGCAGTCACAAGTTTGAAATGGCATATTCTACTAAACACAACACAAAGAACAAATACAACATAGCTTTCTATCCTGTTCTGAATTTTGGAAGTAGGTATATAAGACGAGACTCAAAAATAACAAGAATGGGCTGTGGTGGAGAGGATATTTTACATAAAAGAGGAGTGCTTCATTTTTTTAAGCTATTGCATAGCTTTTTTTTTAACTAAGTGTGCTAACAGGGTCTGAGTATCTAAAACATAATATCAAAAGCATAATTTTGGCAACGACGTCATCGGGGAACGTGGCCGAGCGGTAAGGCGCTCTAAGTGCCCGGATTGCCAGAGAGAAAAGATTCCAATTTTTTTTTGTCAACTTTATATATTTAAACATAAGTTTGCTTGTATGTTTAAAGTCAATGAATAAAGTGCGTCACTGGTAGAGATCTCTTCAAGAGAAAAGTCAACTTTATACTTTTCATCTTATACATTTAATTTTCGGTACAAAATAAATAAAAAAGTGCTATTTATACAGTGGTCTATGGTACAACAACATTATCATCCTAAGCTCACTACCCTTTGTACCTTGGTGTAGCGTGGTGGGAAAAGCTGCAAATCTCACTTTACAAAGTACTTTTAAATATGAGCCTTGAATGACGCACTAGGGCTGAAAGTAAGCTTTTACAGACGAAGGTATAAACGCTGCCTAACTAATAAACATGGCATATTGGCATTTAGGTCAAACCGATGGGACGTAAGCTTTTTAAATTCCATAGTGAACAATCTACAACACGAAATGTAGTTATTTATAGCCGACGGATTGTCTTAAATCCATAGATAATTTATCATTTTTGACGGCCTCCGTGACGCAGTGGTATGCACAGTGGACGGAGGTCCTGGGTTCGATTCTGGCTGGGTCGATTAAGATTTTTTAAATAGGTCCAGGTCTGGCTGGTGGGAGGCTTCAGCCGTGGCTAGTTACTACCCTACCGACAAAGAGGTGCCGCCAAGCGATTTAGTATTCCGATTCGATGTCGTGCGGAATCTGAAATGGTGTGGATTTTTCCTACTCCTAACAAATGGTCCCGCTTCTTTATTTGCATCACTTACCATCAAGTGTGATTGTTTTAGAAAATATTAATCGGGTCAGCCGGGAATTGAACCCAGGACCTTTGTTTATAAATCTACTGAGCATACCACTGCGCCACAGAGACCGACAAAATCTTACTCCCTGCGAAGTATTGCTTTGTTTATAGGGGATGGATTTCTATTTATTATCATGTAAGCCTTCTGTATCTGCTTGGCGAAGTGCTTGCATCAATTTTAAAGAAACTAGAGGATGCCCGCGGTTTTACCCGCGTAGTTCTTGTTCCCGTGGGAATTTCTGATATGCAAGCTATATTATTTTGAAGTTTCATCAAAATCCATAAAGCAGTTTTTGCGTGAGAGAGTAACAAATATATATATTTTTGACGACCTCCGTGGCGCAGTGGTATACGCGGTGGATTTATAAGACGGAGGTCCTGGGTTCGATTCCCAGCGGGGCAGATTGAGATTTTTCTTAATTTGTCTTGGTCTGGCTGGCGGGAGGCTTTCGCCGTGGCTAGTTACCACCCTACCGACAAAGACGTATTGAATATACCAAACGATTTAGCGATCCGGTACGATGTCGTGTAGAAACCGAAAGGGGTGTGGATTTTCATCCCACTCCTAATAAGTTAGCCCGCTTCCATCTTAGACTGCATCATCACTTAACATCATGTGTGATAGCAGTCAAGGGCCAACTTGTAGTTGATAAAAAAAAATATCCATCCATCCACACAAAGTTTCGCCTTCCTAATATAAGTAAGAAAAATAACGTATTCTTTACAATGTAATGACTCAATATGCATTGAAGAAGTGTCAACTTTTTCTCTAAACTTCACTTATTTTGACACGTATGTAGGCCAAGCGTCGAGAGAGGCGTCACATTAAGGCCCCTATTCCACCAGCGTTTTGCGAGCGTCAGCGTTCCTTCAAGGCCTACGCAACGTTAACGCGACGTCGACGTTGCTTTTATTCATAAAAAGTACATTCTTTAACAACCTGTATGACAAATTTAAATGTATTATGTTTCTTACTTCAAAGTTATAACAAGCCTCTCTTCCGTATGTAGTTTCTGACGTTCGCAAATATTTATAAAATAAAATTCAGATTCGTTATCTTTTGTACTATCAGAGTACAGTGCGAAATATTCACTTTCTTGTTATCGATTGGATTACAAGCCTAACCAGCCTAAGTAACCTATAGAATTTTCCCAAGTGACGATGATAACTTCTTTTGTTAAGCTATTGTATAGCTTTTATCGCGGGCCTTGAGCGTAGAGACCGAATACAGAAATTCCGTAACGAAAAAACCTAACACCCCCTGAGTATCAAAAACATAATATCAAAAGCACAATTTCGGCAACGACGTCATCGGGGAACGTGGCTTAGCGGTAAGGCCACGGTCCCGATGACGTCGGTAGGTAAACATAAGTTGATAAAAAATGCTATGCAATAGCTTTACCGCGGCAGTTTCCGAGTGCCACACGTCTTTTTTTTTACGTTATTTTCGTCGTTGAACGTTGAAGGAACGCTGACGCTCGCAAAACGCTGGTAGAATAGGGGCCTTACACCTCATTAGCTTATGTAATATTAGAAAGGAATAAATTGTATTCTTTACTATGTAATGACTCAATATGCATTGAAGTAGTGTCAACTTTTCACATTAAGGCCCCTATTTCACCAGCGTTTTGCGAGCGTCAGCGTTCCTTCAAGGCCTGCACAACGTTAACGCGACGTCGACGTTGCCTTTATTCATAAATAGTACAATCGCGTACATTCTTTAACAACCTGTATGACAAAGAACAATGGTCAATTTCCTAACAAATTTTTGTTGACGACTTTTTTTTGCGTCTATGAATGAAAAATTATAGACAATTTATTTCTGAACAATTTTTTCTTAAGGTTTAGTACCTACTGTGCGAAGTCTGGAATTAAAGATATTTATGTTTCACGTTTTAGACAAAAAAGCATCGATACTTTGGAGTATCGAGTACATTCGATACAATCACTCGATAATATTCAGGAAATGACTTAAAACTTAATTAACATACATTAAATTACGTCTAAAACGCTTGTTCTTATCATGTTTCTCTTCCTTTCCTTAAAATATATAACCTACTGCGTACTTTTCATACATGATATTATATTTGACCATTATTTGTTTATTTTATTAGTATAGTACAAAATGCCGCCAAGTAAAAGTGAACTTTGGCAGTGAACAGTTGTCATGATAAGGAATTTAAATGCAATACGCGTTTAAAAATCAAAATATTTATTGATATTTCAAAATAAGACTTATTAGTTCTCCACTATTATTTCTTTATAAGTTTGTTGTAATGTATTAATTATTATTTCCAGCCTAAGAAACCTATAGAATTTTCCCAAGTGACGATAATAATTTCTTATTTTTTTACGTTATTTACGTCGTTGAACGTTGAAGGAACGCTAACGCTCGCAAAACGCTGGTGAAACAGGGGCCTTACACCTCATTAGCCTATATAAATTTGTAAGGAATAAATTGTATTCTTTACTATGTAATGACTCAATATGCATTGAAGAAGTGTCAACTTTTCCTCTAAACTTCACTAATTATGACACGTATGTAGGCCAAGCGTCGAGAGAGGCGTCACATTTACACCTCATTGACAATGAGTCATGTCACTTGGCCAGGGTATATGTCAATTAACCAATGACCTTGCGTGCAGTGCGGCCTGAATTATACTACTGTGATCCTTAATTCAGTTAGTATCTAAGGCCATAGTATATGTGATACTTTTAATTGCGTCAGTATTGTTTATTTGCATAGATTAAAAATTCGTCGTTAATCTATGCCTTAGGTTATGCTTAGCCTGTAGTTTTTTGATTACTCTATGTGCAAATAATTGTAATTTATTTTTTGTTTGCTATGTTTGTTTGCTTGAATGATTGACCGAGAAAGACGGCTTAACGTGCTCTTCTGGGCGTAGGTCCCGGGCTGGGCTGATTTAGATGACGATGAGATGAGACTGACTACAAAGACGTACCGCCAAACGATTTAGCCTTCCGGTACGATGTTGTGTAGAAACTGAAAGGGGTGTGGATTTCATCCTACTCCTAAAAAGTTAGCCCGCTTTCATCTTAGACTGCATCATTAGGTACTTAACACCAGATTGTAGTTAAGGACTAATTAGTAATAAATAAAAAAAGGCACGGGGGTGTACCGCCACCAGCATCCTAAATTTAGGCTTGAAAGTTTTACTGAAAATTTCTTAAGAAAGAAATACTTATACTCATTCAATTCTAAGTCGGTTAATTTAATTACGCCTAGCAATGCAGTTTTGGTACATTATTTTAGACTATTAGAGTATTTGATTATAACCCGACCTAGGAATCGAACCCAGAGCCTCGTGATCCAAAGTCACATAGACTAGCTAATGGACCAATCAGGCAGTTAGCTTCCCATTAGAAAGCATAAACAAACACAAATACAATAAATAATCTTATGTATACAATTAATATTGCAAAAATGAAAGAGAGCAATTTGTCTTGCCGGCTTTTCTCTACAGTACCTGCCTTCCGAACCGGTGGTAGAGACATTACAAATAGTTAAACTTGAAATTTCAAAAGTTCCACTTGGAATAAACGAATTTGAATGAAACAAAAATATTTTTCTATAATATAGTTTGAACTTGTAATGGAACTAAGAAGCAACGCAATTAATATGCTAATAGGTATTGATGATCACATTACCATGACTAAATTCCCCACGGTTTTAAATGCGAACAAATATTATAGATTACCTACAGGTAGGTACCTAACTAGCAAATACTAACTGTACTTGAACGCAGCATTTATTTTATTTTTGACAGCAACACAACTAGCGCAATTCTACATTTTTGACAGACGACTGTAAAACGGAATAACAAAAAATAGAACCGACTCAAAACGCACTAAAAAGTTAAAAAATAACTGTGTCTTTTAGTTGCTTTAATTTACTTAAGCATATCTATAAAGTCGGTGCCAGCAAGTTACTTTTTAGTGCGTTTTGAGTCGGTTCTAGTTTTTGTTAATTTTTTTTTAATTTTTAGTGCGTTTTGAGTCGGTTAAATTTTTTGTTAAAAATTTTTATTTCTTACTTTTTAGTGATTTATCGCCACGTAACGTAGTCTTACTATACTGTCATAGTATATTATAAGGCACTAGTAGCCCAAAAGCTATCGATACCGAGACAAAAACCGAAATCGCTGTTAGCGTGCCTCCAAAATTTGAAGAGTTCCTTCAATTTCCCCAGGATATCATCATCAGATCCTTTTCATGCTAAAGCACCTTATTAATATGTACTGAGCTTAATTTTTTTTTATCAACTACAAGTTGGCCCTTGACTGTTATCATCACACCTGATGTTAAGTGATGATGTAATCTAAGATGGAAGCGGGCTAACTTGTTAGGAGTACGATAAAAATCCACATACCGGAACGCTAAATCGCTTGGCGGTACGTTTTGGTCGGTAGAGTGGTAACTAGCCACGACGAAAGCCTCCCACCAGCCAGACCAAGACATTAAGAAAAATCTCAATCTGCCCCGCCGGGAATCGAACCCAGGACCTCCGTCTTATAAATCCACCGCGCATACCACTGCGCCACGGAGGTCGTCAAATAGGTTATGTAACGACTATTAGTTAATTTTTCTACAACAACAATACTGTTACAATGTGGCTGTTAATTAAAGGTAACAAAATTATCTGCCTGATTAACGTTTCCAAATAATTATCATAAGCAATGGTATGCCACAGGTCTCCTTATCGCTTTATATTCATTATCAGCCTATTAACGGCCCACTACAGGGCCAGGCCTTTCAGTGTGCAGGAGAGAGGATATAGCGCTCTATATCCTCTCTCCTGCGTTTTGGTGGGCTTAGAGTTACAATGCTTAATTCATTAAAGGACGATGAAGCAGGACCTGGTGATCGAGGCCACAAGCTTACGAGAAAACCAAAGAAGCAGTAGTAAATAAACACATATACTTATCGAATTTTTTGAATTCGTGATTTATTATAAATCAAGGGAGATGGCCCACCCATCCAGTCCATACCCACCCATCCAGTCCATCCATACCCCATTGTTTGCCCCAGGAAAAATTAAATGTTTATGCGTCTCAACATTGACATATTAATACTAACTATTTTTTATATTTTATTATATTTTACTTTTGGGTTGGTAATCCTATCTAATTTAATAATAAATAGTATTCAGGTAGTAGTTGGTTAGTAGTAGGTTATTGCATAATCAGTACCATAAACTCTTACTAAAATACCTGCCTAAAAGGTTATTTTAGTAAAAAATATTGTTATAGGTAATTTATCGAACACAAAGTGAAATAATTGTTTTATTATGTCATACTTAGTGTTATCTTAACTACCGAAAACAAAATGTTATGAAGAAAAGTAATTTCTTTATACATTTTGTATGCAACTGTCGATATCAACGACTCAATATGAATTAAAAACAATACCTTTTTTTAGGTTTATTTTAAAACCCCGTTAGTTCTAATATTTTATTTATATATTTAAAAGTTATAATTATAAAGCTATTTTATTTCGTTTATTTTGTTAGGTCTCTAGGTGTTTTTTATATAATACCATCCTGGGGCAGATTTGGGACATCTCCTTTAGTCCTTATGTATATTTTAAAATACAAAACGTTGATCCAAAATAAAAACCCAGTTGTCGAATCCATTAAAAATTCTTCGCATACATACGTACATTGAAACGGACGAAGCCGGGTATTAGTTTCGGAGAGGGGTTTTCAAATTCGAGTGTAAGTTGAATCGAATCTATTAGGTAATGTATAAGGACATAACTCACTATAGCTGTCAATAGTTAAAGGAATTCTTGGTCCGAGTATAAATATGTGCCTCACTAGTAATTGTCATATCTACATGGACTGTATTATGCTTCAACTACGTATATGCTAAGCTCGCACGTGAGTAAAATGCTCATACGTTATTTGTTATGATACGAGTACACTGCGCAACGGTACTCGGATGTTGGATCAAGGAAATCTAATGTTACGTCTTGATCTGTTATTACTATACTTTTTTACTCGACCGTCGATAGAGGATTGATTTTTGCGTATGTTTTATAGTTGCGTTACGTCTAAGTACCTATTTTAAATATAGCTCTACATCATGTTTTATTAAAATACTAGAAGGCGCCCGCGGTTTCACCCGCGTAGTTCTCATTCCTGTAGGAATTAAGGGGTAAAATATGGCCTATATGTTCAGGGTGCTAAATCCATGGTGCGACTGAGGACACGGCGCATCACACTCTGGTAGAGTGTGCATCATGGGCGCTGCAAAGGTGGTGGACTCACTGGTGTCTACTCTTACGGAGACCTCTCGCTATCGAGTGTCGTCAATCACATGCTCGATAGCGAGGAAGGGTGGTCCCACGTTGCCTCCTTTTCCGAGACTATAATCGGCTTAAAGGAGGCCTCGGAGCGGGAGAGAGAGCAGGCGGCTGACGCTCACCCGCTCCGCCGGTATGCGCATCTCCTGCCACCCTTGTAGACACCAATTAGTGCACCGATGGGTGCGCCGGGCGTCAAAGTGAATGATTCTCGATCCTTTGACGCTCCAACTGGGGCGCAGGCGGCTCCGCTGGGTTTTAGAGGGTATTCTGTAACTGATTCAGCCAGCGAGTCCCACATACCTGGATAGAGACTGCGCAGCAGCTTTGTATGGGCAGTCTCCAACCGGAATGCGTAAATGCATTCCCCAGCGAAATAAAAAAAAAAGGTGCTAAATCCATACCAAATTTTACTAAAATCACTCCAACCGGTTAGGCGTGAAGAAGTAAAAAATACACTCTTTCGCCTTTATAATACTAGTAGAATGATTTTTTTTATTAAAAAAAAAAGAAATTGTAAATAAATAAAAGACATACAAATAAAAAAAGTATGATAAACGGCTGAAACTCACGTCACCGTTGTCCGAGTATACCCGACTAGTTTAGTTATAGTTTATTATGGAAAATATTCACGATAGTTTAAATTTTAACATCATGTTGTTTTTAATCGATTAACATTTAAGGGGACGAGTTCAGATTGGACTGCAGACAGTTGCAGCAAGCGGCGTGTCGACATTTCTGGTTTCTTTTTATCTCTACACGAAAGGTATTTCATAGAAACTAGCAGTTTCGCGGCGACTTGTCGTCTGCTGCTACTGTCTGTGGTCGGCTACGAACTTGCAACCTTATTTGCCATGAAATGAATCCTATCGAACAACGAGTTGAGGCAATGAATACATAGAATAGTGGGGATCAGATGGTGGAATGGAGACCACGAAACAGAAAGCATTGAGCTGAAGTGACAATTATCCATCTAACTAGATGAGTAAATAGTTCAAAGAGCCATTGGACGTTTAGATGCATATGTGCTGGATTAGCGATTCTGTATTGGAGAGCGCAGTTTCGGTCGTTCCCCTCATTAGATGGATCGGCATTAGATAGACCAAAGACATCAAGCCGGTTACAGGAAGACGCTGGATACAGTTGGCTCAAGACCTAGGTTTAGGTATTTAAACCAAGCTTAAGTCCATCGATTGATAATGATGATGTTGATGAGGTTACGTTTAGAAGTCCATTTTTTATCGACTACAAGTTAGCCCTTGACTGCTATCACACCTGATGTTAAGTGATGATGCAATCTAAGATGGAAGCGGGCTAATTTGTTAGGAGTAGGATGAAATCCACACCCCTTTCGGTTTCTACACGACATCGTACCGAAACGCTAAATCGCTTGGCGGTACGTCTTTGTCGGCAGGGTGGTAACTAGCCACGGCGAAAGCCTCCCACCAGCCAGACCAAGACAAATTTAGAAAAATCTCAATCTGCCCCGACGGGAATCGAACCCAGGACCTCCGTCTTATAAATCCACCGCGCATACCACTGCGCCACGGAGGTCGTAGAAAAAAGTCCTAGGTCCAGCAGTGGACAAGTAGCTAATAGACGATACGCTCAATAAATAAGTCTCCTCAGCAAGTAACTTAAAAAAACAAATTACACAACACAGTCTGTAGTTGGCTGTGTTTAATAAATACTCAAGGAGGCATTCATGACTCGAGCTCAATTTACTATTTTCCCAGTAACCGTTCGATCATTAAAGAGCCCAACAATAAGTCATAAAGTATGCGATAAGTAACGCCGTTACGCTGCACGAGTCCTAGTTTAACTGATAGCCTAGATTGAAAAACGTCGAGTTAACTGTTTGGTTATCGCGACTAACCATAACTTGTACCGTAAGGTATATAATTATTAATATCAGCCTATTGAACGCCTTACTTCAGGCCTCCCATCTTATATAAAAAGAGATTTCGCGCAAGCCCCAATACGCTTCCTTTTTGCTTTAGCCTAGATTGAAAAACGTCGAGTTAACTGTTTGGTTATCGCGACTAACCATAACTTGTACCGTAAGGTATATAATTATTAATATCAGCCTATTGAAGGCCTTACTTCAGGCCTCCCATCTTATAGAAAAAGAGATTTCGCGCAAGCCCCAATACGCTTCCTTTTTGCTTTTTCAATGAGTAGGTATGTTGGACTAGAAGCGGCTACAACTCCCAAAACCATCCGATAAACTGACGGCCATGTATTAAAGGATTAACGAGAGAGGAAGAAGCTGAGGTAATATGGAATGACCGTAACATGTGTAAGGACGTCATCTCTACCTACCCCTACGTATGAATAAATATACCATACTACTATAATACGAATTATGGCTTAGGTTATATTGAACTCGATTAGGTTATACTTACTATCAAATAATTTATCGATAAAGACCAGCTTAACGGGCTCTTTAAGACACGGGGGTGTAACACCATCTTTTGAAATCCAGACTGAGAATTCCTTTCGAGATAGTTTAGGTATTAAGGCGAAATTTGAAATCGGACGTAGAACCTACTAAATAAAAAAAAACAAATTACTCATATATTATATGAAAGACCCATCATAACAAGATATAGTAACTACACTAAAGGGGAATTCGTACATGAGCTCATATAACCTCCTCCTTTTTAAAAGTAGGTTAAGAACCGGATTCCATACAACCCGGTATCGCGAGCGGTCGCTAGTTTGTTATATTTTATTCACGTTGAAACACAAAAAAGTGGCAAAGATGCCAGCCAATCTTTACCAAAATCTCGCATTCTTTGAGATACGTCACGATGCCTAAAGTTGCCCAATGTCAACGACACTTGAATGCATTATCGAACGTGACGATTTTTACTTGAACGAGTCTTTAGAAGTAGGTATTTGAAAATACTAATGGTACTATATATCTCTATATATCTCTATAATATATATCTATTCGTACTCTTGATCTATTATGTATTCTGTAGTACAGTGTTTAGCTTATGTGGTTTCGTATGATAAGGTCTGAAGTTAAAAAGTTGCAGATGTCTCCGCGCCAGGACCGCGCGGAATGCAGTCGGTTCTGGTCATTAATTATATCATTTTTTTTATCGACTACAAGTTGGCCCTTGACTGCTATCACACCTGATTTTAAGTGATGATGCAGTCTAAGATGGAAGCGGGCTAACGTGTTAGGAGTGGGACGAAAATCCACACCCCTTTCGGTTTCTACAAGACATCGTACCGGAACGCTAAATCGCTTGGCGATACGTCTTTGTCGGTAGGGTGGTAACTAGCCACGGCGAAAGCCTCCCACCAGCCAGACCAAGACAAATTAAGAAAAATCTCAATATGCCCCGCCAGGAATCGAACCCAGGACCTCCGTCTTATAAATCCACCGCGCATACCACTGCGCCACGGAGGTCGTCAAAATCATTAACAAATTCTGATGATCGTAATGTTCGCACCCTAAAAAAGACCTATGTCCAGCTGTGGACGTCCATGGGCTGGTAAATAATGATGATGAAGCCACATTATTACGTGTGGTAGATCTTTTAAGCTCTATATAGTTACCCAACCTCCCTTACAAGGAGGTCTGGCATTTTAGTAAGCTGCTAAAATAAGCAGTTTAATTCTTTAACGATCACTATCAGGTCTTGATGTCAATGATTAGGACCGAGGGCTTAACTTACTCTCAGAAGTTCGTTCGGTCATTCAAGTTTTCCCGAACACATTGACATATTTACTCGTATATTGCAAGTTAAATAAAAGCTTGTAAGGAACTTAAGATTGTTCTTAAGCTAAGCTCTCAAGTGAGTGCTTGACTTAAGTAACTCTATCAATGCGGATTCAGGTTTTAATACAATTTTCAGTGCCTTTCAACGCTATATCACGTCTTTCGGTTGGTAGATATAAGCGCAGTATATTGTATTGAAGTGCTAAAAAACATAATATAACGTTAAATAACATTGTATGAAAGAAGTTGGTTCACGGTTAAATTTTCCTGAGGTAGTTGTCAGTCAAAATTCAATGCGATGTCACGTCTTTAATTTCATATACACAATACTATTATACACATTGTATAGTGGTACTAAATAAAAAAAACATATTATAACATAATGTATAACGTTACATCAAAGTATGAAAGAAGTCAGTTCGCGGGCCCTCAATTTTCCCGAGGCGAGGTCGTTGTCAGTCAAAATGACGAAGTCATGCTCACGGCCCACTGGTAGGTAGGTATGCGTTGGCAAACCGAGTAACAGTTATCCCATTGTATTGGCTATAATATTTTACGTTATAGTGTCGAGCTACTTGGTTATATTTTAAAAGTAACGGACGCCACTTCTTCGGCGTTTTTTAGGGTTACGTATACCCAAAGGGTACAAAACAGGACCCTATAATTAAGACCACTCTCCATCTGTCTATCAAAGGCACCAGGCAAAGAAGTACTTCGCGTTCCGGTACGATGTCGTGTAAAAACCGAAAGGGGCAAGGATTTCTTTCTACTCCTGATATATTAGTCTGTTTACATCTTAGATTGCATCATCACTTACCACCAGGTGTAATTGAATTCAAAGGCTAACTTGTCCTAAATAAATAAGCCAGGTCTGTGTATCTTATAAACCGTGATAGCTATACTAAAGCCAAACGCGATTGAGAATACTTGTCAACAAACAAATTTAAATTGAAGGTAGAAAATGCAACACATTTTATGTATAATAAATTTTAAATTATGTTTTGTTTTTTTATAATATCTTATTTAAAAGATTTTGAATGTATTAATTAGTTTTAAGCTTACTAATCTAATTTATTGTCTTCAATTCGTCATTAACAAGTAAACTAAAAAAATATGTGTAAAATGACTAGGGATTTCTACCTTCATTTTTAATTTGTTTGTTGACAAGCGTTCTCAATCTAGTTTGGCTTTAGTATAGATAGTTGAAATTTTCACAGATGATGTATTTCTATTGCCACTATAACACGAAGTAATAAAAACAGAATAAAAAAATTCTCATACAACGGGTGTTTTTGCCGTTTAGTAAGGAAACCATCGTGCACGATACCAACTCGCACCTGGCTGGTTTTAACAAACTCAGGTAAATAATATATTTTTGTTACGATTTTTTTTTATCGACTATAAGTTGGCCCTTGACTGCTGTCATACCTGATGTTAAGTGAAGGTGCAGTCTAAAATGGAAGCGAGCTTACTTGTTAGGAGTGGGACGAAAATCCACACTCCTTTCGGTTTCTACAGGACATCGTACTGGAACGCTAAATTGCTTAGCGATACGTCTTTGTCGGTAGGGTGGTAACTAGCCTCAGCGAAAGCCTCCCACCAGCCAGACCAAGATAAATTAAAAAAGAAAGAATTACACATTGCATAGTATCTATTTAGGAATTTAGAACAGATAACCTCCTTACATTAATTCACTCAAACTGTTTTTTGTCGCTTACGTTAATCCTGTTACAAGCGGTTATTTATAATTATTAACTTAAGTTACCGATTAAAACTTAGATGTAATTATCCTACTTAAATCACTCAAGTATTACTATTTGTATTTTGTACGTGGTGTTAACAAAAAACTCGTCATCATCTTATATTATCATCTTTTCAGCCCAGCCTCCCTCATTATAGAGGCGGATATGGAACTCAAACCCACCACGCCGCTCTAATGCGGATTTGAAGGCTTTTGCAAAATTGTAATTGGCTTAACGTGCTAACCGAGTCATGGGGATATAATGTCGCTAACTTTCCTAATTTCAAAGAGAAATCCTTAGAAGAAAAAATAGCTTAGTAATTTTTAGCCTGACTCAGGACTCGAACCTTAGACCTCGTGTTGACATAGGTTTAACCACCGGACCAACGAAACAGCCAGTATTATAATTAATAGCAAATTAAGATGTTGTAAATTTTTTATTTTTTTAATAGTATCACGTCTACAAGTTGAACGTTCGATATAATATGTATTTATTAAAAAAAAAACAAGTCAAATCATCATAAGCTCGCGGCTTCTTGCATAGTGTTGTGACAAAGGTCTCGGGGTCAATGCCCCGTTTGGCGGGCGGGCCAGATTTTAAAATGCAACGCGAGTTTGCTACTAAGGAAAATATCCATACTGCCTAAACTCTAAATACAGATAGGTTCAAAATGTTTACTTCTTTTTAACCGATTTGAAAAAATAGAAACTCAGTTTGAAAAAAATATTTTGGACGATTGTTCAGAGTGCCTAGTGTGAGCTTTCACCAAAACAAATTGAAAACTTCACATTCGCGTAAAGTCAAATTTTATATGGAATTGAAGCAGCGCCCCTGGCAGTATCGAGAGCAAAACTCAAATGGGTGAGTGTCAGTGTCATATAAAATTTGCGTTTACCGTCCTCGATATCGACGCGGTAAAATCTTACACTAGCCACACTGGTAGAGAGTATATAAAATATACTCCAAAACTGCATAATGGATTTGAATAAACGATATCAAAAAAAGTAGTAGTAGTAGACTTCTAAATTTGATTAAATGTTGATAACCATGTTAATTTAATGGACATATTTAACTGTAGATAAGAGTATTATTAAACTGAACCTTCTTGAAATAATAGATGTGAATTCGATTTATGCGAAACAATTTGCTAAATTGACCCTAGCTGGGAATCTAACCCAGAATCTTTCAGTTAAAGAGGTCATCAAACCTTTACCTTTCTCTTGGCTGTATCGATAGACAATCGATCAATATTTTTCTAATACTTTCATCGAAATCACTTCATTCATCTTAGTGAGTTTATCTTTTAATCTCGCTAACTGTAACGGTTTTTTCGGATCTTCCTCAAAGTTAGTGATAAGCCCACATGTGGGCATTACTGGAGCTATCCAATATAATACAACAAAATAGTTTCATTTTTCCGTATTATACTGGACGATAAGTTCCAGAATTCTGTAAGGATTATATAAAAACACCCATAATAATTTCGTAAGTAATACATACTCGTAATTTATGATGAACCCTGATGTTCGACAAAAAAATATTTTTCACATTTTTATATATTTTTATAAACATTAATAAAGGCATAGAAGGTGAAAAATTTAGACAGCCACGCTTACGGTAATTAGGTAGAAATATAGCAGAGTTCTTTGTGTTTATTCTCTTTAAAAACTTCAAAGCGTAGAATTTAATTTTACGGTTTTGATTCTATAAAAACAAATAAAACATTTTGTTGTTAGAAAAGTGTGTCTCTGTGTCTTGTAATTCATAAATGCATTGGAAAGGAATTTACCATTTACCTGTAGTGCCTACCCTAGTTATAAACCTTGTGCACGCCACTGAACATCATTTCGCAACAAGTACCACCTCCAACAATGCGTAGTTTTGTGCTCGTAAATACCAGGGGTGAAGATGTTAAGCCTTATTAAGGGTGTAACTTCACCTATGACTGTGAATCAAACCCTTTAAACCAGAACACAACCATACTGCTTGGTAGCAGTAGGCTTCTCCGTGCACTAAGAGCTCTACTACTACTAAAATTGTGATTATTGTGGGCTGAAGCATTTTCATACCATAATATGGGCAAAAGAAGCAATAAGGTTGAGAACCAATGGTCATAGGGCTTTAGAAAGGTTAAAATAATTGTACGCTATACTGTGTCTTCTTTTACTACAGTTACCAGTTATTTTATGAACATTATTGGATATATTTTGATGGCCTCCGTGACCGTGGCTATGTGTTATGGCTTTAAACGTCAGATGTCCTGTGTTCGATTTCCCGTTTGACCGATTAAGGCCTGTGTGCACAAAGATTTCGGTTATCATAGCCAACGGTTAACATAAGCTAAACGTAAAATTTTCTGTTCACGACAACCCGTACGCCGGTTAAGGACGTAAACCGGGCGGTTATCTTAACCGAGCTTACGTTCTTAACCGGCGCACGGGATGTCGTGAACAGTTAATTTATAGTTAGCTTATGATAACGGTTGGTTATGATAACCGAAATTTTGTCTAAATTGCTCCGGGTCTGGCTATTGCGAGGCTTCGGCCATGGCTAGTTACTCTCTACCGACAAAGACGTACCCCCAAAGGGTTTAGCGTTCCGGAACGATGTCGTGTAGAGACCGAAAGGTGTGTGAATTTCATCCTACTAATAAGTGAAAACTCCTTAGAGGCTTGGTGCACTTTTTTGGGTAAACAAAAATCATGGAACTCGCGTCATCGTCATCGATTGGTTTCCATGAGCTATAACATCCTATGTACTTAAATATATGTCCATTACTAGCACCCTAACAATAAGGTCATAGCTTCGATCAACACCTTAAGAAGCTTTCGCTTAATTGTTGGATCAAGGGTCGGATACAGAGGGCAGTAGTCCTTGAAACGGCGCGTATTGTGAGGATGTCCCTCACTCTGGAGCCCTGACCAGACGGTTGCTTGGGCCCGCAAAGGCCCCGCAAACGGAGGAGAAGATTTTTTTATAAATTTTTAATAGTGTTTTTATATATATATATATTTGTATTACTTATAACATTGTTAAAAATTAAAAAAAAAATATGTAAATAAAGATTAATGAGAGAATTAAAAAAGGTCATATAAGTGTTGGTTTAACATCATGGCAATGCAAAAAAATGAAATCGATACTTTGAAACCCTAGTTAAAGGGAATGTCTAAATTTAGAAGTGATTATGGTAACCCTACACCTGTCCCACTTTTCTGGGTGCCAACTTCCGTTCGTAGGGTCCGGTTTTTTGTCCTCATTTTTTCTAAAACAAGTTATTTGACTACGGGTTATGATATTATTTTTGTCCTAACAAACTTTACGTAATTTTAGGGGTCACCTTTTAGTAGGTAAATTGGCAAGCTTGTTTTTGAATCACAAAACAAAATCAAATAAAATTATAGCAAGCAATTGCAAAAAAAATTATCTAAATCTATCTACCTACAATAGGTATTTATCTGTCAAGCCCGCCAACCCGCAATGGAGCAGCGTGGTGAGTCAAAGCTGCATATGCTACCTCGTATAGAAGGCAGGCTGTTAAAATATATGCTGATAATGATGATGATTAATTCTATGAATGCAGACAAATACGAAAGCTACATGTAGGTTAATTATATAGCCTACACTCTAAATTTTATTACTAATTAATTATTTTCTGGGAAAACAACTATTTCTACTAATTTCTAGTTTTATGTGAACGATGATTTGGCTAAAGATATTTTGATGTGTTTTTAATGGTGTTTTAATTACTTATTAATTTTATTACATCACACATTTTTAGTAGGTATTAAAATTATATTATACTAGCATACGTCCGCGACTTCCTCTACGGAAAGAAAAGTATATGCAACATGCCAAGAAAATCAGAGAAAATAATTGTTATTTTTATAGAAAGAATGGGTATTGCAAGCTATCTTTAAAAGATAGATACATGACACCACACACTTTTTGTAGTCTTAATAAAGAAGAACTATTCTATGATACATTGTTTTGTTATATCTCTAGTGGATTAGGCAGTGTTTTCAATGAAAGCTTCCAGATGGCTTGACACTTTAAAATATTTACTGTCACTGGTCATTTTAAAATCCTGAGCAAACAACTTTTAAAGTAATTGCACTGCACCATAGATTGCATCTATGCTTCATTCCACATGATTGTGGCCTATTAGCAAAACTAATAGAATATAAAATACTCACAGCTATAGAAGTGTCCCCATGCGGGCAGCCCCACAGCTACGGCTCCAACGACAAAGCAGATAAACCCAAGCACCACAACGGCTATGGAATACAGTGCCTTGCCGCTGGCCATGGCTGCATGACTCAGCCTATCTCATAGGCACTCTTCAACATCAGGATCTGATGTTTCTTGCCAACGTTGTGCACATCTGAAACAATGTAACAGAATAAATCGGAATTCGAAAGATGGGTGACATTTTCAGGTACTTCACTTATGCCTGATCCCTGGAAAATTAAGTTTTGGTTGACATAGCACAGACTTATCTCTTAAAAGAAGTGATTATGTGCTGTAGTTTCTAATTTCTAAGTATCAAAGACCTTCTAGGTATTTTGACCAATCGGAACGAAAATGTATTGAGATTTATCTGATTAAATATCAAAACACTCATAGAGGTGTCATTTTTTTAATTTTTGATTTGGTTCGACACTCTCTGCGAGGTCATTTTCAAGCCTTAAACAAAGAAAAGAAATCATTCCTCAAACTTGCTTACAAATTTTCAACTAACATTCCATGTTATATCTTAGCATTCCATGGATAGACCGTGCGGGTGCCGGGTCCATCGAGTGGCTGAGAGAAAAACTCCGAACAGAGCCAGAGACTTGTGACACGGGTGTAGGATTAAAAGAGATCTCTTAGTGACGGCTGTCAACACTCACCTCCTCTGTTCAAATTATACTCCCTGCCCAGGGAAATTCGGAAGGACCCTACATTAGCATACTCGTTCCAATATGGAGCTTACTGCACTTGTAGTAAGGCCAAGGTCTTTTAACAGGTTATAGAGAGACTTCGCTGGTATACCTCTCGCACCCACATCTACCGATTATGAACTAACTACATAGCTATTTTTAGTTAGTTCATTAGTAAGATCATAATATTTATTCACTTTGAATACATGTTCTTTAGGGATGTTTGTTTCCTAGGCACTGTAAGCTCAACAAGTATATTTATATGTTTGATTTGTTTGGAAAAAAGAAATATGTCCAGTCTAGATGTTGATATAGCTAAGTATTCCTGAATTAAACATAATAAACTTGACAGTGAAAATCCATTTAGTATTCTTTGAGTTTTTGTGACTACTAAAGTCACAAAAAGACAGACAGATTCAGTGCGGAACATTATTTTGTATAATATAATATATTTAGTGATTATTTGGAAATTGAAATACAAAAATTTCATTGTTTTCATAACCTTGCACCTTGTAAAGTACACATTTTAGGATAAACAATATTTATTAATATGTCAGTCCCTAATCATTAACAGCATTGACAGTTTTTGTAATCTACACAAGGTTTGGGAGGATGTATCCATAGATTACTCATTTAAATTTTGAAGAGTTCGCTTAGCATTCTCTGCTGTCTATTACTGACCAGAACTAGTCAATAAAGAGTTATACAATATAAAGTAAAAATTGGATGTTACATCTAAGAAAAAGCCCTCTACATGTTTCGCTCTTGTAGAGTGGGCTCTAGAGGTCTGCATGATAAAACTATCTTAATACACAGTGAAGATTTTGTCATGGTATGGCAGAGATGTCGATTTTACTTAGACAGAAGCATACATAGAGGCTCTTTGCTCACATCTTATTGGTTTCGCCTTCCTCACATTTCAATAGCAACAAAGTTATAATTATTATTCTTTTTGTGCATCTCTTATCTACAGTTTGAAGTTAATAATAACTCAGGAAGACTGCTTTGTTTTATCTATGAAAAACTTGAAAACTTACAATAACGAATTTGCTAACAAGATTCTACTTAGATTTAAAGATTCAATTGTTTTATATGAAAAAAACTAGTTACATATACCTATTAAAATGTATTGAACAAGAAGAAACCTAATACTTTACAACTGTTCAAATAAAAACTGAATTCTAACAAGAAAACTTTGGAGTCGAGAATATTCAATGTTTATTCAACCATACAGTGGACAATATCTAAAGCAATATTACAGTTATTCAAATTATACTTTTACTCACATTTACTTTATAACTCGTCTCAGGTTCAGTCACAAATCACTCAAGTATGAAACAACTTATTATGAATTAATTAACACACATATAACATCTCTACACCAAATTAAGCAATGTTGTATGCACATTTCATTCGTTTTTCACTCGAATGCACGGATGTTAACTCACAATTTGAAATTCGAACGTTCGAACGCAGACACACCTTGGATACACTACGTATTTTCAAAAAACAAAACAAAACTTTACAATACTCTAAATTAGGGTAACTGTAAATAAATATTTTAATTACACGTAGCGGTAACTTTACTATGTTATGGAACTATGGGAATGCGCAAACAATGAATTCTTATGGGAACCACGATGCGCTCACACTTTTGCCGCGCGACTTAATAAAATCCCATCAACTGACGTCTGAAATCTGAATGTGATCAGTAAATAAACTGGTTTTGTGATAGTAGGTAAAAACCACCTATACATATTATCTAGAGACAAACCAATGTTGCCAGAGTCGTTTACGCTATTATCGCTGAAGTACCTCAAGATATTATCAAAGCGGGAAAAATAAGCTTAAAGAATTATGTTCGTGACTTCGTAAACCGTTGATTGAATAAATATTACGACTACAATGACATATATAAAGAGTGATATCACTATTTATTTAAATGAAAATAAAAAACGTGTGCGTCTTGCGATGCCCGACATAAGTGGTACCTTAAATGCAGGTAGCGATGTGAGTTACATTGAGAAAAAGTAGCCTACCTACCACTGATGTATGCGTGAGGGAAAGGGAAGCTGGCGCTGTACATCGTTATGTAACGAAGCGGTTTCCCCTTCCATAAGAAATTATCACTTTATTAACACTAACTAACACTCCTTTATCGGGGTTGGAAAAAAATTTAGTGTAACATTTTTTCGTTACGCATCACATTTTTCCGTTACGCGCCATCATTGACTTATGGAAGTGACGTGATAAATATATATATATGTTATATTGAAGTGATCAGCAAAATCAAAGGGTTTATTTTAATTCTAATTCCAGTGAATTTCTAAAAAAAGTAAGTAATTACATCTCTTTTTCTAATACTTAGGTGTAATTATGGTATTTATTTTTCCACGTTATTTAAAATTAACCTCAGTTTTTGATTGTATTTTTCAATACACTAACACGTGGGTGTAATTATGGTATCAATTTTTTCTAATACTTGAATGTTGATAAGTTAGTTAGTTAGTTTCACTTCTTACGAGTGTACGCTAGTACACGCACACATTTTTTATTTTTATTCTAATGGGATTGTGGAACACACAAAACTGAAGTATTTAAATTACGATTATTGACATTTTTGGAGTGGAACACAGCAATGCTGCTTTTGGCAGTTGATGTTAATTTGATAATTCTGTAAATTCCTTAAATTGTGGTAATATTTTATAGCTGGCAACATAATTTTCGAGTTGACATACAATTGACATTTTAAATGTTTGACATTACGTTTAGAACCACAGCTTATACATAAGACACAGCAAAAGGATGTAGTTAGGATGAGTTAGGACATATTTATTGTTTTAAATTCTTCATTATTTTATGAAAGTTACAGCAGAGAAATGCCTAAAAAGCCCATGAATTAGTGTTTGTAATACAAATGAATAACATTGTAAAACGATGTTGTCTATGGACTCGCGAAAGCGTGTCTTGCCTGTTCGTTGATCACGAGAATATAGAAGGCTCTTAAGAATTTAAACATTGGCGGCCTATTTAAAATGATATTTGCTTCCATAAATAATTATATTTCAATTAAGTAATTTCTGAGTATGATAAGCATATTATTAATGGTGCTGTTAGTGCAATATTTAAAAATTAAAGTAATATATTACAGCAACTATTGGTTACAACTAATTATATCATTATATACAGTCCATTGTATTTTTATTATACAATAATAATTCGTAAAATTATTAAATAATACAAAATGCAAGTTAATTGTTATAAATCCCTTACTGCATATTAATATCACTCGGTCAGTCTCGTACGAAATTATCTTATGCCATTTATTCTAGGTAATCGAGGTCAATCTATTTTAGTCACCACCTATACAGCGAAATTTCATGTTCTTTGCATTCCTAATGAAATTAATTATTTTAACGATATTTTATGAGTTAGATAATATTTATTAATTAGACAATTTGATTTTACATTTTGTTAAACCGGATACTTAAAGTTTTTCGATATTTGAATAAAAAGTGGGTGTTGAGTTTTGAAATGTTGGTGTTTATTTTCTTTTGTTTAATTTCAACCTCGCGTAAGTCTTTTTGCACTTTAAGTTATCTGCTTATATTAAGAAATATGTTAAACGCAGTTATAATGTAATATTTAACTTTTGTTGTTTTTATTTTATCAGTGGCGACATCTGTTGGAGTAGAAAACGTAAGTAGAGAAGAGATATCAAAAATAGAATACATAGTTAAATGAATACAACTATAACATTTGAATTACTTATTCATTTTATATATATTGAGAAAACTAGCGTACGTCCGGGATTTTGCGTGGAAGCATTATTTTCTCAAAAACTTAAACCTTCGTTACGTAGGTATGTTCTATACAATTTAAAGATTTACAATACTAATTTTAATTATTTTTATAAGATAGATCAAGAACAGACTCATTGTCACAGTCTGATCGTCTTCTCTATCACTATATATGTTTATCTATGCCTCTACAGCCTCCCTATCGCTCTAGAGCACGGAACAAGCGACAGGGAGGCACGGTCGGCCTAAGCGTTCGTTATTTTCTTATGATGTTATATCAGTACTGACTACCATTTTTTCAGGTAACTATCCCAGGATGTGGCGAAGTTGGTGACTGCATTGCGAATAAAGAATGTGACAATAAGTGCGGTTGTGACAGTTCTACAGCGTTGAGTATAATTTCACAATTATCAGTTAAATATAGAAATAAATAGTTATTTAATTTTATTTTTGTTTATGGTTGCAGTGTTCTATTTTACAATGAAACTTTAGGCGAGTGCGTTGTTGATGTGAAAAGGCTTTTACAATCTTTGCAAGAAAAATATAATATTCAAGGTATGAATAATGAGCACTATTTAAGTTTCAGTTTATTATGTAGTTGGTCCAGTGGTTAGCCGCTTCGGATAATAGGTTCTAGGTTAGAATTCGGGTTGGGCTTTGAAGTATTGAGCTTTTTTTCTTCCAAATTTCGAGAGTTTTTTGCGGTATTAAATTTAGGTCCTCTGGCACCTTACTTCATCGGCCTCAGTGATTAACACCTGTATGTCGATAATTGGAAAAAAATAGATCGTACGATTATCTCGTCGATCATCCACTTTTTGTTCGACTGCCAGGCCAATACGACAAAATGTCATTGGAGAATTCCGATTACGTAACAGAAATCGGAATTCTCCAATGATATTTTGTCGTATTGTAAGCGTTGAACATCCGCTTTGTAACCATTGTACATCCGTTTCTATACTGTCATTTTTTTAAATAGTGATCGTTACAGATTCATTATAAGTTTAAGTTCATCAACTCGTGTAGTATCATCGTGGCGAATTTAAGCTCCTAAGCCTCTCTTCGATAAATAGAAAAACCTGGCTAGATAATGATGATGACATTACGGAAATAGTCAATTGACATACTTATTTATTATTGCAGAAAAATTACGCATGGAAGTGATGAGAGTGTTCCAAGGGATCACAGTAGCAGTCATATTATTTATAACGTGTGCCGGTCTTTGTGTTTGTACTGCTTGCATATATTGCATCCGTATAAACTATATGTACGTATATTTTTATAGCTTAAAAATTATGAGTGTGTTTTAATTAATTTATAAATTACTACAGGCCACAAAGGTCCAGTAAAATTAGTGATGACTTAACATTTATGTTAGTAATATAAAACATTATTGTATTGACTTATTTCATATAATTAATGCTATTCCATAGCATGATTTAAATCTGCATTCCCAGATGATGGTAGAGTCACTGAAAATAGTCTGTCATGACGTTCGAAGTGTTCGTAAAGTGGCTTAGTTCCATGAAAAAAACTATTTAAATATAGTTTTGAAAATTTGGATATTTGTTAGTAAATATTTCCCCTCGAAGTTAGATTTTTCAATGATATGTTGCGATTATTTTCTTTTCAGCGATAATCGAATGAAAAGTGACATCGAAGCTTTGGCCGCCAAATTGAAAAGAGATTGTCGATTGAAAAAATCTATCAAGTTGCGGGCGCCTGAACAAAAAGCAGAAAGTTGCAATATTATTGTTGAAGATGCTGGTGTATTTGTAGTTTGATGGGTATTGACAATAAATATATACTCCTGTTCAAGTAGTTTTATTATTCATTTGTTTTTAGTTACTTTTAACAGAGTACGGAAACTAATAATTTAAAAATTCGCGCGCCTTGGCTGTATCGTCTATAGACAAAATGTCTTTTTTTTGCGTAGACTAATGTAGACAGTTAAACTGTCTCTTTGATGGTGTATATAAATATAAAAGCTCTATTCAAAGAGCTGAATTTTCACCACAGATAATTTTGATACTACTTTGACATTTTAATTGTTTTAGACAGGTCAAGATCGATAAAAATGTAGGCATGAGACGTAACAGGTCAAAGGCAATATCTGTTATCCCTGTTACTGTGACAAAAAAAAAGCAGTGACAAATACCTGTTATTAAATAACAGCCTGTTACTCTCTCACATCTCACGTCCCGGTCCGAGTCCGACCGTAGCGTAAGAGGACTCTGCGTGCCAGAGGCGCCAGAGCACTTTTAGGACACTTCCGCACGATAATTCTCTAAATTAGCTAAACCAATTTTGATGCTATTTTTACTTGCAGATATCTTATGTAAGGAGTAACTTTAAAACTGCCGGGTACCGTTTCTATTATAATTTATAAATACTTTTATGAACGAAAACTTCCCTTCATGCTTTTATCAGGCTTAAGACTGTCAGTTTGAAAATTAGCAAACAGGCGCATTTAAAAGTTTTCATTCATCTATCATAATCATTATGAGCCTATTAACGAACCACTACAGGCTTGGAATGTACTGAAAATTTCATAGAGGAATGAAAAACCCAGGATTCGAACCCAGCACCTTGTGACCGAAAGCGACAAAGGTAACCACTAGACCAACGAGGCAGACATTTCATGTATACTAATATTATAAAGCTATTAATAATATTATAAAGATGAAGAGTTTGTTTGTTTATTTTGTTAGAACGCTCTAATCTCAGAAACTACTTCGAATTGAAAAATTTATTTTGTGTTGGATAGTCCATTTATTGAGGAAGGCTTTTGGATGTATCTATCTTTTAAGATTGACTCATTGTAACCTTTTTTATGGTAGTCAAATTTGGTTTGGTTGAAATTATTGCCAAATATTTGTTAAAGAGTTTTATCAACATAATGTGATTATTATACTGTACAGATTTAAAATGGAAATTATTATACTGTAAAAATTTAAAATAGACGTGGACGAAGTATATACAATACTCGTATATACAAGTTTACAAATTTTGGTGCAGGAATATAAGTTGTTGCAACTTTCTTATTCCCAAGCGGGTTCTTCTTTCAGTCATTATGTTTCCCGCTGCGGAAAACACTCTTTCACATGGCACTGAAGATGCCATGGCATTAAATTTTTTAACTGCTACTTTGTATAGCGTAGGATATACGTTTTTATGGTCTCTCCACCACTTCAAAGGGCAATCGGTCCTCGGAATTATTTTGTCTTCATAATACCTTTGGACCTCTACGATTGCTCTCGAATGTGAAGTACCTTCTGGCTGGATGCCTTGCATCTTCATATCAAAATCTTGCCATATGGATTTTGATGGTAGATGAGAAGATGTTGTAGGTACTTCGGTTGTGGTGGAGGTAGCAGTTTCGGTGCGAGTGTGTTGTGCGACCAAAGAGACAATCCGCCGTTTTGTGTCTTCTGCCACATGAGGATCGGTAAAGTATAATTTAAACCGCGGATCTAGAAACATACAATTTGTAAATGTATTACTGTGGTTTAAATTTAAAAATCTACGTTTAATATTTCCGATTAAATCCTGTCGCAAAAGCTCTACAGAGTTCAAAAATTCCTCGTTATCGATACTTTCTAAAGCTCTGATGAGCCCGTAAGTGATCGGTATTACAAGGCTTCCTGTAATATAATTTTGGCCACTCAATTCTCGCGTTACCTCCTCACATGGCTTTAACACTGCACACATTCCTTCACAAATTTTCCAATCCTCATCAGACAGTATTGGCATGGTTAAATTGACCATGGCACTGTTTAAGGATTCTTTAAGGTCTACACATCTTTGAACCATATAGAAGGTGGAGTTCCATCTTGTAGGTACATCCTGGATCAGCCTCCTCGGATTAGTACCTGCTTGTTCTTGGTACTTTTTAAGTTTTTCCCAAGCTAGGTTACTTTGTTTGAAATGTCTAACGATAGCTTTTATTTTATTAATTACTTCGACTAAATTCGTTTGCTTTAGCGCGTCGTTAACTGCTAAGTTTAGGGTGTGCGTGTAGCATGGAAAATGTTTCCACCCCAGTTCTTTTTCAATGGCACTTTTAATATTAGTGCCATTGTCTGACACAGCCAATAAAATTTTATTACAAATTTGCCACTCTTCGCAAATTTTTTTAATAGTTAGTGCCAAATTTTTGGCTGTGTGGCTTGTCTCTAGCGGGACACAATCCAATAGATAATTTTTGAGGATAAATCCCTCCTCCTTTATGTAATGTCCAGTAATAGCTAACATCGAGTCGTTCGTCGATGTTGACCATATGTCGACAGTAATACAAATGGATTGAACATCCGTAGAGATTTCAAGCATAAGATCTGCCCTAGTTTTTTCGTAAGTAGCGGGCAGAATATTATTTGAAAAAAATTTTCTAGACGGTATTTGATAGCCCGGGAATGCATAACTTAATAAATCTCGAAAACCTCTGTCTTCCACTATCCTAAAGGGCTGATAGTCCATAATAAACAAATTCATTATTTTTTTGTCTATTTCTAGTTTTGGAAAATTTGTACGCCTCGGTGCGAAATTTGTTATTGGTTGATGACCGTAATTTCTTCGAGGTATTACTTGGATAGGTGGCTGAGCAATCGTTTGCGTTGGCGGTTGCGCGGTAGTGGTTGTCGGCTGAACTGTCGTTTGACCTATGGTAATCGATTGAGATATCTGCGTTGTTGGTTGAGGGTTTATGGCATTATTTAACAAATCTTCACGCCTACTTATCATTCGAACTGTGGGATGCTTTCGGTCCAAGTGTTTTTTTAAATTTGTAACCGACGACTTGAAAGATAATTTGGCTTTGCATATGTTGCAAGTAGCCAAATATCCGCCTATGTCAACAAAATGGTCCCATACAACGCTCATCTTATAACTCTTACTTCTATTATCATTTACACTAGCCATACTTAATAATAGTTTTAAATCTGTACACAAATAAAATTTACTATGGCCTATACCTGCACCTAAAAACTATATCTATAAACTACTACTATACTACTACTACTATAATAACTACTACTATACTTATTAAATAAATAAATGAATATCTAAAACTATACCTGTACAGTATTCTATACTATATTTCTATTGTACACTAAACTTCTATTCTACACAACTCAAATAGACTAGCAAATATATACACAACTGTAAATGAAATTGACTATTTACTAAAAATCACTATATCTGCATGTAAAACTATATTCTATACTATATTTATATTCTACACAATACTTCTAACAGCAAAGCTATTAGGAGCGAGAGAATTAAAATAAAATCTTTTTAAATTATGCGGAAACAAACACACCAGAGTTGATGAATTCTCGCAGGCGGTTTTATTTTATCGAAATTTTGAAAAATCCACTGTAACATTCTGAAATATTTAGTAATATTTAAATACTATCCTTATTGGTATAGCAATAAGATCTAACGAAAGTTGGCAAATAAGTTGACCAATTACATCACACCGTGAATTCTTGACGACTGAGGTTCGGAAACATACATTTTTAAACGAAAGCTTTTACAAAAATAAATAACTGTCGTCACATATATTAATTTATAAATATAATTTATTAAATTATAAATTAAGCTTTAATTTTTACAAAGTACAATCATTTTTTAATTATTTAATATCATAAAAATTTCCCTAAACAATACCTTAAGATTTTAGAATTTCATTTGACATTTAATACTCTGTATTATCCGATTAATACTCTGTATTATACTCTGTAGTATCCGATATATTATACGACCAAATTCCATTTAACGTTTGTTTTATGAACATTCTTCGGTTAATCTTATATTTCTCAAATGTCGTATAATATTTACGAGAAATACTAGCTTCTATCTCATTTACGCGTATGAAATATAAAAGCGACCAAACATGTTAAATATTTAGTATTATTTAAATACTATCCTTATTAATATAGCAATAAGATCTAACGAAAGTTGGCAAATAAGTTGACCAATCACATCACACCGTGAATTCTTGACGACTGAGGTTCGGAAACATACATTTTTAAACGAAAACTTTTACAAAAATAAATAACTGTCGTCACATATAATAATTTATAAATATAATTTATTAAATTATAAATTAAGCTTTAATTATTACAAAGTACAATCATTTTTTAATTATTTAATATCATAAAAATTTCCCTAAACAATACCTTAAGATTTTAGAATTTCATTTGACATTTAATACTCTGTATTATCCGATTAATACTCTGTATTATACTCTGTAGTATCCGATATATTATACGACAAAATTCCATTTAACGTTTGTTTTATGAACATTCTTCGGTTAATCTTATATTTCTCAAATGTCGTATAATATTTACGAGAAATACTAGCTTCTATCCCATTTACGCGTATGAAATATAAAAGGGACCAAACATGATAAATATTTAGTATTATTTAAATACTATCCTTATTTGTATTGAGTTAAGATTCAACGAAAGTTGGCAAATAAGTTACGTCACAGTGACTATTATACGACAAAATTACATTTGATGTTTGTTATATGAACTATCTTCGGTTAATCTTATATTTCTTTAATGTCGTATAATAGTTGCGAAAAATACTAGCTTCTATCTCATTTAAGCATATGAAATTTTTGTGTAGTAAGAAGGAGACAGCAATACAAAAAATACTAGCTTCTATCTCATTTACGCGTATGAAATATAAAAGGGACCAAACATGATAAATATTTAGTATTATTTAAATACTATCCTTATTTGTATTGAGTTAAGATTCAACGAAAGTTGGCAAATAAGTTACGTCACAGTGACTATTATACGACAAAATTACATTTGATGTTTGTTATATGAACTATCTTCGGTTAGTCTTATATTTCTTAAATGTCGTATAATAGTTGCGAAAAATACTAGCTTCTATCTCATTTAAGCATATGAAATTTTTGTGTAGTAAGAAGGAGACAGCAATACAAAAAATACTAGCTTCTATCTCATTTACGCGTATGAAATATAAAAGAGACCAAACATGATAAATATTTAGTATTATTTAAATACTATCCTTATTAATATAGCAATAAGATCTAACGAAAGTTGGCAAATAAGTTGACCAATCACATCACACCGTGAATTCTTGACGACTGAGGTTCGGAAACATACATTTTTAAACGAAAACTTTTACAAAAATAAATAACTGTCGTCACATATATTAATTTATAAATATAATTTATTAAATTATAAATTAAGCTTTAATTATTACAAAGTACAATCATTTTTTAATTATTTAATATCATAAAAATTTCCCTAAACAATACCTTAAGATTTTAGAATTTCATTTGACATTTAATACTCTGTATTATCCGATTAATACTCTGTATTATACTCTGTAGTATCCGATATATTATACGACAAAATTCCATTTAACGTTTGTTTTATGAACATTCTTCGGTTAATCTTATATTTCTCAAATGTCGTATAATATTTACGAGAAATACTAGCTTCTATCCCATTTACGCGTATGAAATATAAAAGGGACCAAACATGATAAATATTTAGTATTATTTAAATACTATCCTTATTTGTATTGAGTTAAGATTCAACGAAAGTTGGCAAATAAGTTACGTCACAGTGACTATTATACGACAAAATTACATTTGATGTTTGTTATATGAACTATCTTCGGTTAATCTTATATTTCTTTAATGTCGTATAATAGTTGCGAAAAATACTAGCTTCTATCTCATTTAAGCATATGAAATTTTTGTGTAGTAAGAAGGAGACAGCAATACAAAAAATACTAGCTTCTATCTCATTTACGCGTATGAAATATAAAAGGGACCAAACATGTTAAGTATTTTACCTTACTGAAATACTGACTGTGACTGCTGTGATTTTTCACTGTGACGATAAATACGCCTCATGTCTACTGCTGTGAATTGTGAAAGGGTGAAGTATTTATTTATCTGTTATTTTTGGAATGAGTAACAGCCTGTTATTTGGTATTATGGAATATCTGTGATTTTTCACTGTGACGATAAATACGCCTCATGTCTATAAAAATGACATTTATCAGTTTGACGTAAGTGAACATTATAAAAGTATTTGTTGTTAATTTCAAATCAAAATATTGGTATATTTAAGTTGAATTATATTGCAATACTACAATCTACCTCTTGTAATTCTAAACTCTTTATAGTATTAAATGTGAAATGTGTGGTGTGAAATCTGGGAGAATATTAATATGGTGACCCAGTAAGAATCGGTGGATATACGTAATGATTTTGGATAAAGTAAGTAAAATTGTTGTTTATAAAGTCGTTGTTGATGCTGACTAAACATATTTGTTTGTTTTAAATTTTACTTCATTTATGTTAATGTAGCTGTGTATTTATTTTTTAGATATTCAGGCATAGATTAATAATCATTAGTATGAATAATTATAATTTATCCCGAATGGTTTAATCGATTTCAGAAGTTCATATCGGCTGAAAAGTTTGGATAAAATTTGGTGTAACGGTAGATTGAATTTGAAAAAATCTTATGAGATGGTACATATTTTAATATTGAAATGGAAATCATCATTTCACGTGTTATAGCAGTCAAAAGCCAACTTCTAGTAGATTAAAAAAAAAGAATGGCATTTAAGAGGAGCAGATGTTTTACTTCTACTGCTGTAGCAATTTGACAGCATAAATGCTTTTTTCTGTGTCCTTATTGTAGGATCTTATCATAAACATATTAAATTGGTTACTATGGCTCTGGCAAGATTTGGTGGTATTACCACCCTGTACCTCTGAGAGCATGTTAAACTGTTAGTCTTGGTACTCTATCATCAGTCTTACCCCACCACCCTGCATTCAAGTGTTATGATGGGTATAAGTTGCATATCCCCTATCCTATAAGTAGGATGGCCTGGCCATATAGTGGGCTTTTAGTAACCTGAGTGTCTAGTGTGAGCTTTCACCAAAACAAATCGAAAACTTCACATTCGCGTAAAGGCAAATTTTATATGGAATTGAAGCAGCGCCCCTGGCAGTATCAAGAGAAAACTCAAATGGGTGAGTGTCAGTGTCATATAAAATTTGTGTTTACAGTTCTCGATATTGACGCAGAAAAATCTTACACTAGCCACACTGATAATGATACTATAGCAGGTCAACTCTTCTATACAGCCATTTTCCAAAAAGCCAGAGAGAGCTACATTACTTTAAATACTATAATACTGTGTTTCTGCTGTGATGATTTTCCTTTATTTTATCACACCCACACACACAAACAAAAACTCATTTATGCTGTCAGTTTATCAAAAATAAAACTACAAAGGTGAAGTTAAAAAGTTTTGTAAAAATAACTGAGACAGTTCAATTTGAGGTAGATTTCCATCAGCAAATCTTGTACCTTAACAATATAATTCGTTCTAACCCATTTATTCAATTAGAAAATTGACCCTAATAGTATAAGAGTTCAAACTACAAAGTTTGGACCCGTTCAAAACAAGATTGAATAGATTAGAATAGAAGCATTAATGTATGTCATCTGCTTTTCTGTTGCAAATTTACGGTGTATTATTACCCCTACTCCGTGCAGGTAAAACTGTCAATATCTTCAGTGTGGACACAAAACAATTTGAAAATATGACCCCACCACACCCCCTCTGTTACAACTATCTGCCAATATTTGCCCTTACAAATGCCCTGTATGCCGTTGGACTGAGTTATGTGGTTTTTATGTTGCTGATACATAAAACTTATCGACACTAGCTCTTAGATTATTTACTTGTGTTCTGTTGGTTATTTGCAGTGCCGTATTCGATGTAAGCAGTGTCTCCTCTTACAAAATGCCGGAGAGCCTGATGGATATGTTCTTCACCACTGTGGGTATCATCCTCGTGATGGTGCTCCTGAGTGTCCTGTGTTGCCTGCTTATGAAGTTAAGGTAAGATATTATTTCAATCAGAGTCTCATAAATTTATGCTTACAGGCATCCTTTGATTAACAATAGAAACTAGATGACAGGAAAAAGTACCTTATTTGTTGCAATTTAAAGTTGATTTTACACTAAGTAACAGAAGTTACTTATGTTACTTAGTGTAAAACCTAGTGAAAGCGATAACGCTTTGCTTGTTTTTTGTGAGGATTGATTGTAAGTATACAATAATATTTGGACGATTTTTGACTTTGTCACTATGTAGTATGGTTGTAATTAGGGTGAACTTAAAACTATCTTAAAACATTTTTGTCTGTTTGTTAGTAAACAATTAATGTAGCTGTATATATACGTGCAGACACAATTTGGCTATATTTTTGTATGTGACCCATTATCTAGTTACTATTGTTGATCGAACCAGGCATCATTTAAGTTTGTAGTCAGAGGCCATTTCTTAGCATTCCATGGATTTAGTGTGCTGGTTACCATTGTGTGGTAGAAAAATAAACTCCAAATAGAGCCTGATACTGGTGACTTGGATCTAGATTTAAGGAGTTCCGTTGTGACGAGTCAACACTGACCCACTCTGCTCTGTTATACTGCTAACCAGATTTTGTAAGGTTCTATTAGAACCACTTTGGATATGCTATAAAATTTTCTACAGTTCTAGGCCAAAGTATTCAAGCAGTTTAATATCTGAATAGTATAGTCAATTTATTCTACCAATAAATTGACTATACTATTCAGATATTAAACTGCTTGAATACTGGTAATATAAATAAGGTGTATGTGTACAGACAAACTTTTTACAAGTGCATTGGTGTGTTTATATGAAGACAGTGCTATAACTAGGGCAGTGCCAGCGGTGCCCAGGGCGCAGACCCTGGAGGTGTGCCGAAATGACCAGACCAGATTAAGGGATAGTTACAAGTCTTTAGGGTGCAGTTACACACTCTGGCACAGGGCGTGTAAATTGCTTGTTATGCTTCTGTATGAAGGAACCTACTGTGTTGGTGTTCCTTACATTATGCACACGAAGTTGATAGTTTTGTCAACTTTTCACCACATTGAAGTCAGGGAGGGCTTAGTGCATAATTATCAGCATATTAACAACCTACTATAGGGCCACCTCATGATCAAAATAAGATATGCTAACCACTAGACCAATGATGCAGTCTTCTAATCTCGGCTGAATGTAATAGTGTGGTTTGTTCAATTTTAAACTCCTTTCTCTTAACAAGACAATTGAGGTCAGTGAATATTAGATAGAGGCTGTTGATGATGATTCAGTTTTTTTTTTATTTTTCATTTGTTAGGCTGTAACATGGCAATCTGTATGGGTACAATAAGCCACTCTTTTGACAGAATATTTCAGTTACAAGTTATCTCCAGGAGCTCATATTTGACATAGATTCCCTAGTGGCAGGCTCCCTCTTACGGCTGGTTACGAAAATCTATGTTTGAGATCAGCAATGCTGTATCTCTGAAGATGAGCATATTGATGACTTCCATCGAGAGTTAGAGATCGGGCAAGCTCATTTACATGTATTGACAGTTTTTCCTGATACCTATGGCTGCACTGGGCTATTTCGTCACGAACCGTTAGCATGCTAAAATCGAGGTACATGTATTTGTTGCTTATACATTTAGGAATACAGAACATTGTCCTTAGAGTTTTGCTTTGGAATCTTTCCAGGATTTCGATGTTAAAGTTGCTGGTTGTTCCCCACAGCTGTATGCCATATGTCCAAATCGGCTTCAACAGTGCTTTATATATAAGCATTTTGTTGTTGTCATTCAGTTTTGAGTTTCGTCCTAAAAGCCAGTTGTAAGATCGGAGTGATGATTCAGTTGAGAATTTTTTTTTATCTTATGGCCAAATTATTATATAAATTGATTTTGATTTCATTATTATTTCAGTGACCTGAAACTACAACGCTACATAGTGAAGACAGCAAATCAAAAGGGAGTGAGAGTAGACATGGAGAAGCTGAATCCGAAGTATAAACCACAGTCGCCTTTAGCTAACGAGAACTGCACAATCATGGTACCTGATGTTGGTATTATTATGTAGGTGATTAAGGAATCCCATTGCAATATTCCTAATAGTGAGGAACTGGTGATATAATAGTTATCATCATCATTAATCATCAGTAGATTGGATGTCCACTACAACCCTTAAAGAATCCCATCGCACAATGTTTCAAAGATTATTAACTAACTATTTATATAATGAACTTAACATCTACAATCATTGAATCAGTCTATAGACTATAGCTACTGCTATCCCTAGGAACTTTAATTGCCACGGGTCTAAAAGATTTTCTATTGAAAAATCCTATTTTTTAGTATTCAAAATAGTGAAGAACTGGTGATTTAATGAAGTCAAAAAATCAGGAGGTGGATGTGTTGTCTACTCTTAACTCTAAGTCGTCTCAAACACCCTGGATCTATAAGATTTTCTACTTCTGAAAGCATTTAGGAGATTTTCTACTTCTGAAAAGGATTTAGGAGATTTTCTACTAAGGAATTGTATAGTACAATATTTTCTACTAAGCAATCTTTATTGCATTATAATATTTCAAAGACTAGTGTCATAGAATGAATGTCAAAAATTCAGACAGTTTCAGATAGTGCACTGCTAACCTAAGGCCTTTTTTTAATATTTTCGAATATCAGAAACGTAGAAGTTTTTCTACTAACGAATCCTGTCGTACAATATTTCAATGATTATTGCCTTCAAACATTAGAAATGAAAAAGATTTTCTACTGAGGAATCCTATCGCTAAATTCCAAATAGTGAGCAATTGGTGATATAATAAAGTCATCATCAGAATCGATCATCAAATCAATGGAAGGATAGATTAAGGAGATTTTCTACTAAGGAATCCTATCGCACAATAATCGTATTTCAATGACTTGTGCTAACCCAAGGGACTTTCAAACATTAGAAATGTAGAAGATTTTCTTCTGAGGAATTCTATTGCTAAGCATTTCGAATAGTGAGCAATTGGTAATATAATAAAGTCATCATCATCATACATCCTCAAATCAATGGATGGACGTCCACTGCTGATCATAAGAACTTCTAAACACTAGATTTAGGAAATTTTCTACTAAGGAATCCTATCATACGATATTTTATTATAAGCAATCTTATTGCATACTAATATTACAATGACTAGAGTGTTACTGTTGATAGAATGAACAATCAGATGGATTCCCACTGCCTAAGCATGAGGACTTCCAAACACCATAATTGTTTTTTTTTCTTTCTTGTACATCAAATTTGAGTTCACAATACATTAAGCATTGAAGGTAGGTAGAGACAGTCGTATACACAGAAATGTAGGAGATTTTCTACTGAGGAATCCTATCGCTAAGTATTCCGAATAGTGAGAAATTGGTGATATAATGAAATCATCATCATCAAAATAATCATTTAATATATTGATTTCAATTCAATGAACTAACCATTTTTTTTTATTTATTTAACGGCCTGGAATCATGTCCTTTATGGCCTTTCATTAACAAAGTGGTTACATTTTCTCTTATTCATTACTTATATACACGTACAATCGCACGGAGGAATTTATAATTGTATAAATAGAAATAAATGGAAATACACATAGTAAAATATGTGTTTTGTTTTGTAAAAAAATATTAAAGTATGTAAGGTATTTTTAATACCATATTTTGCATTATAGTTAAAGTAAATTATTTTATTCTGAAGTTTCCGTAAGAAAAAAAATTTAAAAAGGCTCTAGTATTAAATGCAAAATTATATAAAAAAAGTTTAAAGTCAATCCATCGATTTTTTGCACATATACGATATAGTTTTTATATATACATAGATTATAAATATTGTGTATGAGATATGTATAATCTTAGGAAATTAATTGCTTTTCCTAAATATAAAACCACATGTTCGGTTGGTATTCGTCCGACAAATTTTGAAGTTGTTTATAACTTGACCATTAAACTGAACAGTGTCATTCAATTAATTGGATGCCGTCGGACATACACCGACCGACATTTATAAAGTTAATTATTGTTAAGTAATTAGTATTTAGACCTGCCTTATTCTGTGTCTTTGTCTACTAAACATGGGAGAATGTTTAAATTATGATATGTCAAAAACTTAGGTATACTAATATTATAAAGCTGTACTATTTCTATATCAAAAACAAAAATTCTACAGTAGTTCATTTATTGAGAAATAATTCACTAACCATAATAAACTTCAGCTAATTAACGTCTTCTTTAATATTAAAAATATAAGAATGTCTATAAAGTATAGACTGATTAAGGAATTGGAGGAAATATTCTGTAGATTATAAAATCTATACTAATATTATTAATGAGAAAGTAACTGTCTGTTTGTTACTCAATCACGCCTAAACTACTGAACCGATTTACATGAAATTTGGTACAGAGATAGTCTAGAGCCTAGGAAAGGATATAGGCTACTTTTTGTCAAACTATCTCAAATTAGAATTTGTCGCGGATTGAGTCGCGGACATCCGCTATTAAAAAATAAGTTTAATTTGCTATTTTTCGATAATTTTTGAAAACCATTTCGCTAACAAATTGTGTGATGCTCGCGGCTCGCAGTTTCAACAAGCGAGTTCAAAACTAGTCGGGCATACTCCGACAAACGTGTCGTGGGTTTCAGCCGTTTCTATTTTGAATAATATGGGAAATGTGATATTTTAAATTCTAATATTCCTCCTCACTGTAAATAGTTAATCGATTTTTTTATAGACTATTTTCAAATGTTCAAATTATATTTTTTTCGAGTTTCAGTGTAGGCGTGTTTTTCAAATAATGTGTGGCCTAGTTACAGTTTTATAATAATGTAGATACCAAAATGATGTGTTCAGAAACGACGCTAGAATATTGTCTCCGCGAATAATTTTTTTAATCCTTCAAAAATCATACGGTTCACTAGATGTTAAGTGATCTTAGTTTGGCAAATGTCTTCTCGTAGCTGAATTATTCGAGCCAGTCAAAAAAAAATATCCTGACCAGAAAAATATAAAAAAACATTTCGCCAACAAATTTTTCCTAGTAGCATATTTTGACTGCTAAAAGTACGTACTTGTGGCGCCATAAGTACGTACTTTTAGCAGTCAAATCTATGTTTCAATCTAGTTTTTTATTTTTAGTCTACCTATAAAACCTTACATTTTTTACCTTTTACATTACTATTAATTTACCTTTCTAATGTAAACTGGTTTGGGATGGTCCAACTTCGGTTGGATTGTTTTAAAGTTAATAACGGACAAAAAAAATTTTTTTTTGTGTTTTGTTTATAAACTAACTGCCGCGGAGACAAAAATTGATCGTCTTATTGAATAGACTATGAAATTCTAAAAAAATATCCTTAAAAGCAATAACTAATTCACTTTTAACTCAAATAGTTGTCTAGATTGTCTATAACTTTATTAAAAAATGTTACCAACTTTATAAAAAAATGTTGAAATATTTCACTTTCGTGATGTTCCTATTTAATATTAGAACTAATCATTATCTTCATAATTATAACCTGATGGACGTCCACTGCTGGACAAGTGGATAAAGGTCCTTGGAAAGGCCTTAGAGCGGACACTACCTTGAGACCCTAACGTCCATCGGTTTTACTATGGACCTATGTGTCCTCCTTCTTCTTTCTCCTGGGTATTTCCGCACTTGGCCAGAGATTGGCCGTTGTGCGTGGATCCCTTGGTGTAGGCTCCCGCTGACTCACTCCAGCCAGCCGAGCTCGCTCCAGAAGCTTAGGAGGCCTCCCAGGTCGCCAATTGCCTCATGGAGTGTTGCTTTGGAGCCAATGTGTGTTTCACGTTGTTCCGATACCCCTCTGCAACTGAGCATAACGTGTATCGGTGTCTCGTCGTGTTCCAGACAAGCCCTACATAATGGGCTGTCGGTCATACCTAGAAGTGAGAGGTGTTTGTTTAATGGACAGTGGCCTGTAATCAGTCTTATGACCGTTCTGAGTTTTGCGCGGGTTAACCGTGTAAGTTTATTGGTTAGTTTTGTGTTCTCGACTCGGTATTGCCTCTTTGGTGTGTTTACAGTCTGTTGTTTGTGCCCAAATCTTTGTGTGTTTATTATGGGTGTCTTTGTGTAGCCAAGTTTTGTATTCACTGAAGGGTATAGGAACTATGGGGTTTGGTCCTATGACCTTCAGCGTTGATGCACGTCGTGCTAGTTCGTCTGCCTTCTCGTTTCCTAGGTTACCGTCGTGTCCTTTAATCCACGACAGGGTTACTTTGTTTTCTTTGGAGAGTTCCCTGAGTGTATTGTGGCAGTCAAGCAGCAGTTTAGAGGTGGTCCAGTATTTGTGTCCAGTACCTATGTGTCCTATAGGCCTAATGTAAAAATACCCAGAAAATGGTTTTCTTTCGCTCTTTAAGTGATTGAGCGGTCTTAGTGGCCGATAGTTGCGACTAAGTATTTCTCGAATACTCAAACGCAAATCAAAGTAGGTCTTAGTCTCCTTTTACAGTTTGCAACGACAGGCGTGCTTAAATTTAATTTTCGTTTTGAGTAGTCGGTGATGAGTTTAGTAAACTATAAGTCAAATCTATGGAAAAATAATTTATTATTTAAGAGTGAAACAAAACCAAAATAAATAGAATAAAATTAAAACTAAATTAAATTAAATCTAAAACCTCCTCGACTCCACTGCTATGAGGCATAGTGCCAAGGATACTGGCAGCATTTCCCCTTTGGGTGGCCAAACTAATCTGTTGGCTAAGGAAGCTGTCAGCTCTCTGGTCACCCGTAGACTCGATAACTTTTTTGATATATCTTCAAAAAGCGCACGAGTCAAATCTTATATGACAATTGATCCATTTCATTGTAAATTTTTAAGTTATAGTGAACTATATATACTAGATCTCTTAAACTAAAGGAGATGTCCCAAAACTGCCCCAAGGTGCTTTTAAATGAAAAACACCTTTTTTTTTAATCGACTACAAGTTGACCCTTGACTGCTATCACACCTGATGTTAAGTGATGATGCAATCTAAAATGGAAGCGAGCTAACTTGTGAGGAGTAGGATGAAATCCACACCCCTTCGGTTTCTACACGACATCATACCGGAACGCTAAATCGCTTGGCGGTACGTCTTTGTCGGTAGGGTGGTAACTAGCCACGGCGAAAGCCTCCCACCAGCCAGACCAAGACAAATTAAGAAAAATCTCAATCTGCAACCGGGAATCGAACCCAGGACCTCCATCTTACAAATCCACCGCGCATATCACTGCGCCACGGAAGTCGTCAAAGCCTAGAGACCTAACAAAATAAACGAAATAAAATAGCTTTATAATTATATATAAGAACTAGCGGGGTTTTAAAATATACCTAAAAAAAGGTATTATTTTTAATTTCTATTGAGTCGTAGTTGATATCGACAGTTGCATATAAAATTTATAAAGAAATGACTTTTCTTAAATTACCTATGACAACATTTTTAACTAAAATAACCATTTAGGCAGGTATTTTAGTAAGAATGTATGGTGCTTCTTATTCAATGACCCCTCTATCTAGGGTCAAATATACTAATTATTATTAAATATATCAACCCAAAAGTAAAAGTTTCATTGAGACGCATAAACATTTAATTTTGGGGCAAACAATGTATGGGCGGTGGGCCATCTCCTTTAGCGACCTTAATTCCATTTTAAATTACTGCTGAGCAGACGCGAGAAAATAGGCTATCAAAATTAAAAAAAAAAAATCAAAATTTAAAATAGTTTATTTCAAGTAGGCTTAGTTTACATGCACTTTTGAAACGTTTTAGACTATTTGTAGTGACTCTACCACCGTCTCGGAAGGCAGGCCCTCCTGAGAAGAGTAATACAAATTATAATATATATGGCGCCATCTATGAATAGAAAAGGCAACAATTTAAATTATATGTTACGCTTGTTTTATGCGTATATGACTATAATTTGGGAAATTTGGTACTGAATTATTTTTGCCTAAAATTAAAAAAATCTGATTTCTCAAATAAGAAATGTTAATATTTAAATTATTTTTATATTCTCAATCTCATTTATCTTCTTGATACAAAAGTTATTTTGTAGAGCTATAAAATCTACAAAGTATCCCATTGAGATACTTTAATACCGCACCTACCAGTGCTACTGATGCCTTTAAAAAAAAATGTAGGCCGTATTGGCGTTCACTATGAGATTTAATATATATACACGTACTTGTAAATTAAGAGTTAGCTCTAACTAGGGTTGCCATCTCTAAAATTTGGAAAATAGGACAAGACGCGTAAAAACCCCGGATTTTAGAGTCCGAAAGCCGGACATGTCAACAAGATCTTTTAAACATATTCAATGTGATAAAAATAGTTGAAAATGTCATAGCATAGTGCGTGTCTCGCGGGCGGCCTAAATTTTTTTTATTTATTTATTTTTTAAAACCCGGTCTACAAATGAAACCTCCCGGACGCTCCCCGGATGCCCTCTAAATTAGGACAAATCCGGGGAAACCCGGATGGCAACCCTAGCTCTAACATTATCGGACCTCTTCATAAAAATACTCTTCATAAATATAATGTTGGATGTAATAATGAAACTAAAAACTAATTTAAGAAAATCAAAAATTTATTACGTATTATTAAGACGTATTTTTGTATGGAACGTATAATTATGTCTTTTATTTATTGTGATATTTTACTGTTATTTTATAGTTATATAAATTGTTTTTGCACATTTATTAATGCTGTTTTGATGTTAATACTGCCACTTTTTGACTGATGTATCTTTGAAATTGTGTGGTCCTAATTTTATTCTCATGTGTTATTTGTATAATGAAAATAAAATATTGTCAATGTATGTATCTTGCTTTTTATTTCACTGTTCTATTTCTACTCTAAACTCGTCTTGGTGTAGTATCATGGGTGTGAGTTCTATATCCTTCCTCCAACAAGGGACATACTACGGACTATAAAGAAATCGCAGTAAGGAACCTAAGGGCTAACGCTAAAACTCGCGCAGGTGCACGCTCGCGGGTGTATAATGAAAAATAGTATGAACAGCGCAGGTGCGTGCGACGGAGCGCGGGCGCCCGCGACGGGCACACGCGAGCGGGTTTGTTTCTACAAATCGGTCGAGCGCCGCTAGATGCCACGGTCACACGCGTCGGAGGCTAGGTACAATCATGAACATCGATACAAAGCGCGTAACAATTGAGGTGCAATTTCAGCCAGTATTATGGGATATGGCGAATGAATTATCGAATTCTCCGCTGAGTAACCTACTTGTCAAGAACGGGTTATGCAGTCGACGTTGTTTCCGTTGACGTCTTTTGCCAAATAATAAATTAGTAAATAATCCATGATAATCTACTCGACACAATTGTACACGCTCGACATCAAAATTATACTAGCAGCGCTAACTAAGACGGGCGCACGCGACGGGTGCCCGCTCGCGGATTTGTGGCCCGCGGCGGTCGGCCGCCGCGTGCGCCCGCCGCGTGCGCCCGCGCCTGCACTTGCCCGTGTTTTTGCGTTAGCCCTTAGACTTGGCTAGTTTTTTACGATGTTTTCGTGTATAATTTCAAATTACAGTTTTTAGAAATAATACAAGCAGCTCTATCGGAGACTATTTTTTTTATTCTGTCTGCTCTCTTTAGTTTTTTACGGTCGGATTATAAATATTATTTTGGTATATTATATTATGATAGCCAGACTCATGACACATGGTATCCAAATTGTTGCGGCCGGAATCGCGGGCATTCACTAATCCCATATAGATTAACCTCAACTTATACCGAGCAACTCGCTAAATCCTCCCACTCGGTACTCTGTTCTAAAAATTCTATCTCCGTCGATGTAAACAATTTAGGAATTCATGTGGCGCGAATTTTTATAAGGGCACAAGATGTTTGTTAAAGAGTTGCAAATGTAATTTAGGTACTTTAGCGAAATTATATTCGCTTTTAAATATTGTTAACAAACAGCCAGAAGGGAATACAACTTAAAACACCAAAAGACAAACTTAATAACAAATTATTTATAAAGACATCAAATATGATCAAAATGAAACATTATTACAGTAATTACTTAATTAAACATTACGCGCACAGATTCTTACGATAGTTAAACAGCAAGACTAAACAAGACTCGGACACTAAAGTGAATAATCACAACTTTCCATAGGGGCATATTTTATAGCCTACCGCCCGCCATTTTTGCTCGACGAGTGGTACTCGTACCTAGTCTATTATCTATAGTTTAAACGCGGTACCACAATACAGCAAATAAGGCCACTGTATTGTCTATAGTATTTTTAAACAGAGTATACAATGCTGCCAACAATATACGCAATATACGCAACTTACTTTACTTACTTATATAAAGGATTTTGTTATTTTTGCATTAAGTCCATTTAGCCCATTAACGGTCCACTACAGGCTTCTCTAGTAGGAGAGGGGTATGGAGTATAGATCCACCACACTGCTTTAATGCGGGTTGGCGGGCTTAGATTAATAATGTTTAATTAATGATCACTATCAGATGTCCGTGACGGCTTTACGTGTTCTCCAAGGCATAGAGGTGTAACACCACCAAATTGCCAAATTCGAGCTTAGAATCTACCTATTGAAAATTTCTTAGAGCAAAAAACATAATTATTCCACAATCCGACACAGGCTTCGAACCCAGCACTTCGAATGATTAAAACCACATAGGTACGCTAACCACTAGATCAACGAGCCAAGCAGTAAATATTAAAGATGTTTTGATTTAACGAATTATTCATTTTCTGAAAAGTACGTTAAGTGCTGTGAATAAAATAAGCAAAAAATTCTTTTATTTCTGTTATTCTAAAAAAACAGCATATTAACGTACATAATAAATGATAAAATATGCAAAGCACTCAGTTCAAGCTGTAACTCCTAAAGGGCACTTAGCAGAAATAAGAAATAATCCTACAAGCTACATTTTACTTATGAATTTTATAAAATGATTCTCGTGTATATTGGTATGAGTTAGGATTTTTATTAAATGTTTCGTATATTTAATACACTAGTAGAAAATACGAAAATTATTCTTTATTACATTATCTTACTCAAAAGTCAAATTTATAATATATTAGGGCAAGCCTGCGACTCCGTTTGCGAGAAATTCGGTTTTGTGATTTTTTTGTAAAAAGTAGCCTTTGTTCTTCACCGAGGTTAGATTCATATACTCAACTTCATCCAAAACGGTTCTTTGGTTTAGTCGTAAAAAGATAAGATTCGCTGAACCGATCATGATGTAGCTTTTTTGTTTGATAGCTGACATAATAAGCCCATCCAAAGGTCGGTGTTTTTTTATTTTAAACTCATGACTTTTATTTTATTTAGGTATTAAAAGTTAGCCAGATGGAATTGATGATGCAATCTACAATGGAAGCGGATAACTGTTTAGGAGTAGGATGAAATCCACACCCCTCGATTTCTACACGACATCGTACCGGAAAGCTAAAAGGCAGTATGTTTCTGTCCGTAGAGTCGTAACTAGACACGGCTGAAGCTTCCCAATAGGTAAAACTGGACTTTAGAAAATCACAATCGATTCTAACCCAGATTATCCGTCATACAAATCCACAGTGGAAACCAAACCAAACTGACTGGCAAAGATTTTTAAAATTTTGATTAAATTCACTTTTGTTAAAAAATTCAATAGGTACTTTATTTATATTTAAGAATATCCATATATACATTCTTGATATCCAGGTATACGGCCTGTACATAATACATGTTAAGCTCATGCTAAAAGATGGCGTTACAGGGCGTATACCTGATATCAAGAATATAATATTCAACAATTTCGGTATCGACGTTAGCGGACACTGTAGCCTAGCGGATAAGGCGCTCGTCAAGGCCCGGATAGCCACAGAGAGACGCAGGTTCGAATCCCGTCGGTTCCGCAATTTTTGATATTGTGTGTAAGTATTCTTAAATAAAAATAATGCCAAAAGTGTGGGTAAAAACTTTTCAATAAAACTAAAAAGGTACTTTATTAATACATTAAACCCAGCAAGTAATACATTTGCCTTCAAAAGCAAGCACCTTAATTAGGTTTGTTAACCCAAGTTGAGCTTACATTTCGCCCTTTGACCGCAACACGAAACCCAACAAAAGACCCTAATTTGAATACGCCGAAAAAAATGAACTGTGTTTTATGAAAAATGAGGGTACGTAAAATAATTATTGTGGAATTCAGGCTGCGGCTTCTGTATAAAGATATTTTTACGACGTTCCTTGATAGAGTTGGTCTACTTTTGGGAATCTGTTGCTTTCATTAACAGCCTATTATCGGCCCACTACAATCTCCCTCCTTGTAGGAGGGGACATATCCCAAGTATACCATATCCCAACAAGTAAAATTACGTGACATCCATCTATTAAATATAATTATTAAATATATTAATTTTAAATTAAAAATTTTTTAAAATATCAATTGTGTATCATACACAGTTGTTAAAAAATGTACCTGAGATTTTGTACTTGTCACGTTCAAAAAAACGCGAAGACAACCAATTTTTTAAACAATGTGTGAGAGGAGAGAGGACTTGTCAAAAAAACGCGCATTTTGGGCCTTTTCCAAAAGTGCCGGCCAACGAAAAAAAATAATACATCTCGTTAGAACTAGCCATTTGCAGCAATAGTTAATATAGCCGCAAAGTTGTAAAAGTGCACCGAGCCAAGTTGTGCAGGTTTGAATATTCATAATTTTCATACATTTTATCGATTTTTAAAAGTATCCGCCAACAATAATAAATAGTACGTAGAAATTCAGAAAAGGCCTAAAAATGTATGGAGCATGAATGTTCTCCTTTAAATATATTCTTTTTCTTACCCCAAAGTTAAAACAAGCTTCTCTTCCGTACTATGTAGTTTCTAACATTCGCAAATATTTATAAAACTCAGATTCGTTATCTTTAATACTATCAGAGTACAGTGCCAAATATTCACTTTCTTGTAATCGATTGGACCATATAGAATTTTTCCAAAAGTGTCGATAATAATTTCTTATTTTTTTACGTTATTTTCGTCGAGTAGTGTTTCTTGTCGGAGTCTAATGAAGGAACGCTGACGCTCGCAAAACGCTGGTGGAATAGGGGCTTTACATGACGTACGTCCTGGGTTCGATTGCGGTTCTAATTAGTCCAGGTCTGGTTGGAGCATTCGGCCGCGGCTAGTTAACACCTACGGACAAAGACGTACGGCCAAGCAGTTAACCATTCCAATACAATGACGTGCAGAAACAGACGCTCTCAACAAGTTAGCCCGTCTCAGATTTCATCATCACTTACCATCAGATGAGATTGCTATAAAGAGCTAACTTGTAATGACTAAAAAAATAAATAAAGAAGCGATAACACAAGTACGTATGTATGCACAACTATAACTCCATATAAACATTGCTTAGAATTGAACGTGGAACGAACGAGTACCTATCTAAGATTTCCAAGTCTTAGGTAGTCCTAAAGTTTTCTAAAGACCCTCTTCAGTATTAGCAAAGTTCTCTTAACTTTGGTAACGGTGCACTCAGTATAAAGTTAGTGAGGTGGAAATTTCTAGTACAAACCAACGCAATAGTCTGTAGACACCTATTTTACTGGTCTTGAATCTAATTAACCGACGAAAAAACAAGGAGGCGGTTCTCAATTCGACACGTATATAATATATATTTTTTTTATGTATGACCACGCATAACTTTTTACAGTGTTGTCCGATTTTGATAATTCTTTTTTTATTAGAAAGGGCACACTTCCAAGGTGGTTCCATTGTCATCATGTTAGGATCTGATGATGATATCCTGGGAAAATTGAAGGAACTCTTGAAATTTTACAGGCACTCTTGTAGCGATTTCGGTTTTTGTGTAAGTATCGGTAGCTTTTTAGCTATAAGTGCCGTATAATATACTATGACAGTATAGTACGAGTACTAAAACGGGCGATAAATCACAAAAAAGAAAGATTGTGCAATAAAAAATTTTAACAAAAAATAGAACCGACTCAAAACGCACTAAAAAGTAAAAAATAACTGGTTGCATTAATTTAATTAAGCATATTTAGGAGTCGGTGCCCGCCAAGGTTTCTACTTTAAGGACATTGCCTAGAACCCATAAACTGCTTTATTACGTTAAATAAATGTTCCTTAAACTTGCTGGCACCGGCTTCATATATAGGTGAATTAAAGCAACTAAATGACACAGAAATTTTTTACTTTTTAGTGCGTTTTGAGTCGGTTCTATTTTTTGTTAAAAATTTTTATTACGTAAAACGCTTATTTAATTAAGATCAAATATCTACTACTACCTAATCTTGGGAATCATGTGGGGGGGTTAGTGATAGAATTGTCTCGACTGAAGTAAGAAACAAGACTCGTATTTCTGACTCGGGTAGACTATTTAAAGTGGCTCAGGTCGGGTCATATGTTGCGTTGCGGTACGGACAAATGTAGCAAGCAGGTAACACTCTGGTACCTAAAAGATGGAAACAGAAAACGCTTACGTGCAATGAGAAGATAGGAAGATGACATATTAGACCAGAGTTGCATGTGCCATAGTGCAATGGAAGCAGTTGGAGAAGGTCATTGTCAAAAGACACACCGAACTGCGGGACATCTTATAACAAAATGCATACGCACTGTTAATTATGTTAGTGTTCAAACAGTTTGGAATAAAGAAACTGTATTATTATTATACCTGATCTCAAGCCTACTGAGATGGTAAATTGGTGGTGTTACACTTCTATACCTTGGAGAGCAACTTGTCGTTCATTAACATCAAATTGTGATGACTAAGTCAACCATTAACTAAATACTTCTATCATATCTGTCTAACTATTATTGTATGTCTAAGTTTGAGTTAAACCTAAATACCTTCTTTTATATACGAGTTGATCCTGTCATCATCATCATTATCAGCCTAACAACAGCCCACTACAGGACCAGGACTGTCTCGTTGGTCTAGTGGTTAGCCTGTCTGGCTTCGATCACGAGGTAATAGGTCCGATTCCTAGGTCGGGTCATGGAATATTCTGAGCTTTTTCAATCTTCTACGAAATGTTCAGTATATTCCAAGCCCGGAGTTTGGAAGTTGGTGGTGTTACACCCCCGTGCCTCGGAGAGCACGTTAAGCCCGGTCCCGGTCTTATCATCAACATCTGATAGTGATCGTTAATAAATGAAACATTATCACCCTAAGCCCGCCAACCCGCATTGGAGCAGCGTGGTGGGTTTACGCTCCATATTCCCTCTCCTATAAGGAGGGAGGCCTGGCCCTGTACTGAGCCTTTAATAGGCTGATAATGATGATGATGATGACATACGAGTTGGTTCTATCATTATCATTATCAGCCTGATGACAGCCCACTACAGGGCCAGGCCTCCCTAATAGGAGGGGAGACTTTCTCTATCATCTAGTGGTTAGCCTATGTGGCTTGGAACACGAGGTTCTGAGTTAGAATCCTGGGTCGTATCACGGAGTACAGTAGTACATTCCAAGCACGGAGTTGGAAAGTTAGTGGTGATACAGCCTCGGAGAGCACGTTAAGCCGTCGGTCCTGGTCACTATTATCAACATCTGATAGTGATCGTTAATAAATGAAACATCATATTGTACACTAGCAGTCACCCGCGACTTCGTCCGCGTGAAAACCTCTTAGGTACCCTTTTAATTTTAAAGACAGACTTTCATATAAAGTGTGCACTTTCTCCGCTACCGCACTCAATTTAATTTTTTTATAGTTTCCCGTCAACCAATATCCTTCGTCCCATCCCGTGTACTAAAGATCTACATTATTTTTGGTATCTTGAACCGTTTTCGCAGCGCACGCAACGGAAAGCCCTCAAGGATGAATAATTTTCCCCGTTTTTTTCTCATTTTCCATTATTTCTTCGCTCCTAATAGTTGCAGCGTGATGTTATATAGCCTAAAGCCTTTCTCTATAAATGGTCTATTCAACACAAAAAGAATTTTTCAATCCAAACCATTAGTTCCTGAGATTAGCGCGTTCAAACAAACAAACAAACTCTTCAGCTTTATAATATTAGCATAGATAAATACTTATAATACACACACGAACATTTTCTAATGTAGTGATTTTTATAGTAATATTACAAGGAAGTTATGAGGTCTCCTCCGGGGCATCTATTGGGAAATTACTTGTAGTTAGAATTTGGAATGTAATTGTCGTCATAAAAATACGTACCTCAAGCGATAGGTATACAAGTATCGGGCTTATTTGCCCATCGCCCTACACTGATATAACGAAGAGAGGCTTATTTACATTGTTCTAGTCAAATATTGGAACATGGAAATTCAAAATTGTAACACCTAAAATTGTTTAAAGTCTTATAATATTTTTTTTATTTATTTACAAAAGCAAACATAATTGTGTGCAAACAAAACAAAAATGTTTTAATCTAAAAATCAGTCAAGCTAAACAGCATTTAAATTTAATAAAAGAGTTTAAACTAATTAAACTCGTACGATTACTCGTACGAAGCAGCTTATATTCAATTGATAAATTACACAACATCTAGTTTTCATCTGCACACAAGAAATAATAAAAAAATATAAATTATTAATAACAATTATTGGAACTGACCATTGTTTCAAAACTGCCGCTGCTAAGTTTCTTGCTGGCTGTTCACAGTAGAATCTACATTCTGAGCTGGTGATTAAGTAAAAATGAATAAACGAATTTGAATTAGAAATATAAGAAGATAATGTAATGACGATGCGTTTATTGAGGGATTAGATAGAATAGTCCTTTTTTTTAAGTACAAGACTACAAGTTAGCCCTTGACTGCTATCACACCTGATGTTAAGTGATGATGCAATCTAAGATGGAAGCGGGCTAATTTGTTAGGAGTAGGATGAAATCCACACCCCTTTCGGTTTCTACACGACATCGTACCGGAACGCTAATTCGCTTGGCGGTACGTCTTTGTCGGTACGTCTTCGTCTCCCACCAGCCAGACCAAGACAAATTAAGAAAAATTTCAATCGGTCCCGCCGGGAATCGAACCCAGGACCTCCGTCTTATAAATCCACCGCGTATACCACTGTGCCACGGAGGTCGAGAGTCCGACAGTAAAGTTACAGGAACAATGTGAACGGGTTTTAAGGAATGAAATTGCAGAGAGCTCCAGTGCCGTAAGCAAACAGTTCGACGAAATTCGATTGAAAACCATGTTATTTGAGTGGCTTGTTTGTTCAGTTTTCTTTGAAAGCGTGGGATGGCGGAATATTTTCGGGTTTATTTTTGTTCTTACATAACACTGGCTAATAAAAGTGTAATAAAAGGTAAGGAAATGATTCTGTTGAGGCGGAAACGATCCTAATGAATGTTACAAATATTTACCTTATTATATTTATTCTCGGCTACGGGATGCTAAAAGGACGGATAATGTATTAGCAGTTTAAATATGCGTGTTTGTGTGTTCTTCGTGACAGGGAACACCATCAACTTTCCAAGTTTGGGCTTAAAATTCACTGATAATTTGAAAAAGAAATGCTTACTATTAGTTTACAACCCGACTCAGGATTTAAACCCAAGACCTCGTAATATAATCCGCTTAGGTTAACTACTAGACCATCGAGGCAGTCAGTGTTTGGATCTTTGATTTTTTAATGTAGAGCCTCAATTGCTCTCTGTAACCCGAAAGGTCGTCGACGTCTTTGCAACTAATTATAGGTGTAAATAGTAGTTGTAGTAGTCACAGATGTATACATGGATAAATACCAAGATTAAATTAAAAATTTAAAAATCCTGCAAAAAATTAAAATCGCCATTTTATTTACTCTAGTCTACTACTTACTACTAGACAAGCCCTTTCATTTGATACCCATATTGAGGGAGTTGTTTAAAAATATGTAAACCTCCATTTTGTAGCACTTGAGTCGATTTTCATGTAATATGTATGTAGGTTTGTATGTTGAAAACTCCAGACTAATTCACCTTTCTAACATAAATAACAAAATCAAAATCGTGTCATCCGTTCGGGAGCACGTTGCTACAGACCGGCACACACACACGCTTGCACGAACACACACACACACACACACACACACACACACACACACATACAAACACACACTTTCACATACACACACTTACCCACACGCACCAGTCAAACTTTTTTTGAGGGTTAAAAAAACATTGTTCATAAAATTTAATTGAATGCGAAAATCTTTCGTATATTTGACAAAATTCTCTTTAGTTTATTCAGGTAATTCAGTTATTAATTTTTATAAAAATATTCAAAAGGGCGTATACAACGTAAGATATTAATGCGATTTTAGTTTGCGTGAGTTTGTTCGACTTGAATTAGACGATAGCGTAGCGATAGTAAAATGCATCTTAAAATTTATACTAAGTTGTTAGAGATTAAGCAATAATAATAATATTATGTCTTAACATACCACAATTTCACTTAGAAACATTTAAAAACACAAAGCTACTCTCAAAGTTCGTAAACATTCTGTAAAATGTGCACTTAACTCCAACATTGCCTGAATTTCCATTATAAAGATCAAAGTAAGTACCTAAAGAATTTTCTTAGAATATTTAAAGTTTTGAACCCGGAAGCTCGCTAAAGCAAATGTCTTGTGGAAAATTACGTGGAAATTGTCGCTCTTTGTAACTTGTAAGAACTTAAAATGTACTTATGGCAGCTTCGAAGTGAAGTGAAAGTACTAGAAGAGAATTTGGTACTTACAGTGTCTTCAACAATCATCATTGTCAGCCTTTTAACTGCTTATTACAAGGCCAGTTTCTTTCCTTTCTTTTCATTCTTAGAGGATATAGAGCGTAGACCCACCACACTATTTCAATGCGGGCTATCGGGATTAGGGTGATAATGTTTCATTCATTAATGATCACTATCATAATGTTGGTGACTGTGTGACTTGTATAACGTGTTCTTATATGTACGGGTGCGTAACACCTCCAACTTCTCGACTCCAGGCTTAGAATTTACTAAACGAGGAAATTACTTAGACCAACGAAGCAATGTGCAGTCATCATTTTGGAAAACGAACCCAGGATATCAGTTTTAATAAATAAATCCACCGCGAATATTATTCACGGAGACCGTCAGAGGCTGTTGAACTCTCAGCTTTTAAAAAGATGAAACTATTATAAACACATACTTTTGCTCTAATTTATTTTTAAAAGGCTTCATTTACTACCGAAGCGAGCGAGGTCGAGGGCAATTTCTAGTAATTTAATATTAGCTATCAAGTGGCTATTCCAATTAACAGTAAAAGTTTCCCGACTTGCGGTTTCTATTCATTCATTTTATTTATTCTTCAAAGTTTATTTACTTTTTATTGCTTGTTGTGAATAATAAAATTGTATTAGCTATTCACTAATTTAAAACCTTACTTTGTACCGCTTCAAGGATATCCAATAAAATCTCTTAATTTCAGAGATTTGAACTTGGTAGAGTCAACATGCTGCCTGAATCTTGATGGTTGGTTATTTATCCTATGTGGTTTAAAATCATGGGGACCTGCTTCGAATTCTGGGTAGGGTTATGAAATATTGAACTGTTTTATGTGGGCTCTTTAGCTTTAGGATTTTCATAAGACCAGGTTTAGCTGGTGGGAGGCTTCGGACTTTGGTTTACCCTGCTGGCAAAGACGTACCGCCAAGCGAATTAGCGATGTCGTGAAGAAATTGAAAGAGGTGTGGATTTCTTCTTGTATTAAGTTTCGCGCTTCCATTGCACCATTACTAACCACCAGGTGTAATTGTAGTCAATTACTGGTTCTGACTTAAATTAAAGCACTCTTTGTGGATACTGGACGCAATTAAGAACGCATCATAGTCCGAGGCTTCAACTCAAATATGAGAAAGCTTTCAGTATCAAAAGACCGTTTCCGGAAAGTTTAAATGACTTTCAAAGTAATTTAGTTCGAGCTATGTTCAACGTTTAATACTAAAGCGTTTGCTGCTCGAATAAATACAAGTTTAATCGAGATGCTGTTGGATTTGTTTTTATTTTTAACTCACTTTAAAGACAGTGGCGTGCACAAGGTTTTTAACTAGGGTAGGATTATTGGTACACAGGTTCAACCTCCTCCAATACTGGTTCGCAATGTTTCTTTAGAGTAGGCAGTGCGTTTTTGCATTTATGAAGAGCAAGCCACTGTTTAAAGAAGTTTTCATCCGTTTGTCTGACTGTCTCGTTAGTCTTAGATTTGTATCCCGAGGTTACTAGGTTCGAATCTTGGCTCGGGTTGTAGAATAAGTTTAAGTTTCTTCGATTAATGTTTAGTAAATTCTGAGTCCGAAGTAGTTGGTGGTGTTATATCTCCGTGCCTCAGAGAGCACGTTAAGTTGTCGGTCTCGATCACTATCATATATCAACATCTAATATTCATTGTTAAAAAATTAAGTATTACCATCCAAAGTCCGCCAACCCGCATTGGAGCAGCGTGGTGGGTATACGCTTTATATTCCCTCTCCAACAAGGAGAAGGTCTGACCTCGTAGTGGACCGTCAATAAACTGATACTGATGATTGCAGTAAGTACATACACTAACTAAATAACCCTCTTTCTAGCACATTCGCTTAAAATCATCCGCGATTGATCGGCAATTTCGTTCCGTTCCGTTAGATTAACATCCGCAAGTACCCGAGTGGAATCGATTCGACACAATTGCATCCTAATCCCATCATAAGCCAATGAATGACAGTAATCACGTCAAGCCCGCCAATCCGCTTTGGAACAGAGCGGGATTAAACTTTAAATTCCACCTATAAAAAATAGACTACAACTACTAACCTAAGAAAAGATTCAGAATAACAACTTAGTTTACCGTTACCGCAGCATACCGATACGACAAGTTGCTTAGAAAAGATTCAGAATAACAACTTAGTTTAGCAGTAAATAGCAGTAGCAATACAACTAGTTGCTTTGGGTTTGCTGCATAGCGCTCGGGGTGGATCGGCGACACAACTCTTTTGTTTCTTTTTCGCTGAGAAATGCGGACACACATCTCTTCGGACAGGGTTCTTTCCGGAGGGTATGTGGGACTCGCCAGTTAAACCGGAATACCCACTAAAACCCAGCGGCACCCGAACTCGTCTTTAAGTGAGATTTCACAGGGTCGTGGTTGCAGTCTTCTGTGACGTCTCGACGTTTGCCCACAAGAATTATTTCTTCCTGAGTGTACTTAATTAGGATGAGTGATAGTGACCTGGACTGGCTAACATGCTCTCCAAAATGTAATTTATAAGCTCTCCAAGCTGTAACACTACTAATTTCCCGACTCCGGGTTTAGAATTTACCTATTAAATTGGAGAAAAAATTTAGAAATATTTTATGGATACCTAGGTCTTCATGATCGAAGTCACATCGGCTAACTACTAGACTAACGAGGTGAGGTATTGCAATCATCGTCATTTAAGCCAATTTTTAGCTTGGCATTACCTTTTATTTTTACCAAAGCTATTTTTATTTATGTATTTAATAATTTTAGTATATTTATGGGACAGAGAAATATAATAATTCCCCTAAATATTTTTTTTAATAAAATGCGTACTTTTAATGTCTATTGCTGGTTACTTTACAATTTAAAAAAACTGAACTTAGCTCATCAAGACACAGATACATGAGATTAAAAATAAATGGTAGCATTAAAATAAAACCAATTAAGTGTCCGTTAAAATATTTATTATTTCATCTTCATAACAACGTTACAATGCATTAAAAACAATCCGTCCAAGAACTGGTAATCAGTATAAAAACGTGCCTTAAACTCAGCACTTTTTTTTATAAAAGTGTGAACAAGTTAACGCTTAATAACCATACCGTTGTCAGCCAAGAAGTTAGATCCCGTTATCCCTTTAGCCTTGTCGCTGGCGAGGAAGAGAACTACATCTGCAATCTCTTCCGGCTCCGAAACTCTTCCTAAAGCCACCATCTTTTCAAAATCTTCATACTTGATATCTATTCCAGAGTTCTCGAATAAATCTGTCTTCACTGGCCCAGGACTCACGGTGTTAACTCTTATGCCATGAGGAGCTAGTTCTGCTGCAGCACATGATCCAAAATGATTGATTGCTGCTTTAGAAATGTAGTAACTTATAGCCCCTGGTACCACTGGTGTGAAAAATGCAGCTGCGCTGGATATATTGACGACGTTACCTTTAGTCTTTGCAAGGTAAGGGGATGCCAGGCTTGTTAGGTGAACAACTCCTCTGACGTTTACGCTCATGATGGTATCATAAGCTGGCATTATATCGTTCTCGATGAGGCCACCATTACGTGATAACCCCGCGTTATTTACCAGAACGTCGATTTGACCAAACTTCTTGATTGTTTCGTCCACAATTCGTTTGGCATCAGCATCTTTGGCCACATCCGCAAGAATTACCAATGGTTTGGAGCATTTCGCTGCAACTTTGGTCAGTTTAGCTTCGTTACGGCCGACCATAACCACTTTCGCGCCTTGAACACTGAAAGCTATCGCAGTGGCGGCTCCTATACCAGAGCTGGCGCCTGTCACAATCACAACTTTATTCTTGAAGCCCATTGTGCTGTCACCACCGTATGTAGTTAGATATTGATGCAATTAGACAAATGCAGTTATTATATCCTCAGGTCTATATCTTTTCTCCCAGAGTAAATTTAACTTTTGTTGATAGTAATACGGTGTAGTTTTCTTCGTCATGTAGTCTTATCGATAATAGCAGTTAACATGAGTGCACTCAACTTGATATATAAATATCATCATGAATTGATTTACGGTTCACGTATGCAACTTAACTATGATAATTGTCATGTAAACAATTACACAATATTTACTCTGTAGGTCTAGGTCTATGTCCGTTTTTCCCGTTCGTCCGTTCGTATTTGTTATTAGCTGACACGAAAGACTTTGTACCATCTGTAAATAAACCCAAAGATGGAATTTATAAAATTTTTGTCTGTCTGTCCGTATTTAAGACAACCGCGATTCACACATTGAATTCAAATAAAACTTGACTCGATTTTAGTTTAAATTGATATACTTTTTGTCGCGAAAATTAAGATGGAAGGTTGAAAGTCTGTATGGATTGTCCTACATTTTTGAAGTTATCTTTACGGAAATTTGTACAAGATCTAATGAACAAATATATGTATAACATAATATGATTCAAGAAATTTTAAAATTCTATCTCTATGGGTTCCAAAGTGGTTGGAAGTTCCACAGAGGGTGGAGTATAAAAACTGGATAAATATAAAATATAATTGTGATTCAAGGATATTTAAAATTCTGCTCCTAAAGGGTTATATAGTGGTTGAAAGTTTATATTGAATGTTCAGACACACATATAATAAGTACCTTAGGTTGTTTTTACTTTAATAATTTATTTATTTTAATTTCACGCGACCAAAGTCGTTGGCATTCACTAGTATACAATAAGAAAGTTAAGCTAGACTGATTTACATTTCTTTTACGGGCGATTTCGGTTTTGTCTTTTCGTTTACATTTTTAGTACTTAAACCACACTTGTTTTAAAATTAAAAGTGTGCAAATTGGCCGAACTCTTATAAGTTTTATCAGGACTAACGAAAACTATCACATTTCTGGTTTACTACTGGACTACCGGACAAAATATGCTTTTATTTATTTATTCATGTGCCATCTCCTCTTCGGAGGTTAGTGACCATTATGGCTAATCTAATTTTGGATGCAGCAGCCCGGAACAATGATTTTGTACTCATCCCGTACCATTCGCGTAAATTTTTAAGCCAGGAGGTTCGTCTTCGGCGTCCTTGGATCTTGCCTTGTATTGTGCGCTGCAATATCCGATATTTATCATGGCGCATGATGTGTCCTAGGTATTGTAGTTTTCTGCATATGATTTCCGTGAGAACTTCCAGCTTCTTCGCCATTTTCTGCAGGACCTTCTTGTTTCTACCTTGTCTATCCATGATATTTATTTATTATTATTTATTCATTTATTTTTTACAGAATGTAAAGGCATCATTATTGTAAGAGACTTAAATTTTTAGTCCATATACAATAAAATTAGTTACAATAAAATACGTCGAGTATTTTATAGTCTGTATAGTATTGTCATATTGCCAAAATAATTTCTTACTTTCTAATAAAAGTAATAGAAATATAAAACTAATAGTACCTATCTTAATTGGAATGGCCTTACAAGAGAGCTAGGGAGAACCTAAGAACGTATAGAGTTAGTTAAGGGTGTTAGTTAAGGGTGTTTGGATTAACTAGCTTTGCTCTCCACGAGATCTGATAACTTTTCAAGGGAAACAAATAACAAAAGAATTATTCTAAGAATATTTACAATTAATACAGAGTGTAAATAGCAGACGAACGTTTCAGGCTGTTCCGTTTAATTGACGGTTCCTTTTTTGCAAATTTAAAGCCATCGTTAGTTTTTTGAAGTCACAGTTTTGATACTTAGCCTTCTTTCTTCCACATAATTTTTTGTTCTGATTTAGGTAATTATCGTCGTTCTACTTCCAGAGGACATAGTAAGCCGTCGGTTACATGAATTCGGTTAAATTGATAACTTTATCATTATAAACCCTAAACCTAAGCGTATTCGATCTAATAAGCTCCATATACCGTTTTTATAAAAGACGATGTGGCTGTTTAAAGTGATGATCATTGATTAATACTTCTTGAAATCTACGACCGCCGTAATACAGGTCATGTTAGTGTCCAAGCACTCCTTAAGACCTTTTTTATGCACCTTAACTATTGTAACTGTGTTTAATTTTAAGGAGTATGTCAAATATTCATTTTAAGTATGTTCAATAAAGATATATTATTATAATTATTAATCTTTGTTCAGTGATCGACAATGCTCCTCTGCATTCTACTAGTGTACAGCAACCATTATCCTCGGAAAACACCGAATTTTTTTAGTGGAAAATCGTAGAACATTACTAGATATTATATCGTTTATTTAGCCCGGTCCAAATAGACACCGCACAAAGCTGAATTTTGGCATGAATGGTGGGAATACTATTACAAACAATATGTGAACAGTCCCCATCGATCCGATGTGTGAAAAAAAAAATATTCAAGTACAAATGTGGCAAAATTTGGGTTTTTACATTTTTTAGATAAACGGTAAATTTAATCATAAAAATAGTTAAGACAAAAATTTTTCATCGTGCGATTCTCTATAATAAATATCTTTGCACTTATTTCCTTAAGAATCATCATTCCGAAGAAATAGCAATATAAATAGTTGAAAATGTTGTGTTCTACACAATATGTAATCGATAGATGGGGACTTTTCACAAAATGCTTTTTTTTATCGACTACAAGTTGACCCTTGACTGCTATCACACCTGATGTTAAGTGATGGTGCAGTCTAAGATAGAAGCGGGTTAACTTGTTAGGAGTGGGACGAAAATCCACACCCCTTTCGGTTTCTAAACGACATCGTACCGGAACGCTAAATCGCTTGGCGATACGTCTTTGTCGGTAGGGTGGTAACTAGTCACGGCGAAAGCTTCCCACCAGCCAGACCAAGACAAATTAAGAAAAATCTTAATCTGCCCCACCGGGAATCGAACCCAGGACCTCCGACTTATAAATCCACAGCGCATACCACTGCGCCACGGAGGTCGTCAATAGTGGTGCTTGTAATAGTGGTCCCACCATTTATGCCAAATTGCAGCTTTGTGCGAATTAATGTAGCCTTACCCCTATTTTTGAAGCTAATTTGACCGGGCTATGTTTTATAGGCGATGCTTATTTATATATAAGACTTGAAATTTTTTGTACTTTGTTGTCGCACAAAAATCTGGCTGAGGCGATACAAGAAAAGTAACAGGAAGATTCTTCTGACTGTTTGTGTACACCTACTCTATCAACTAAACGGATTATCACAAGGTTTTACAGGTAAATATAAAGTTTGCGGTGCAACATACAGGCTTCATATGTCAAACAGTAAAGAAAGAAAACATCTTTATTTATAATTTAATTTACTTGTCTTTATTTATAATAACACATTGCCACAATATAAGTTTACAAGGTTTATTTAGTTACGTTTTAACAAAACTCCATTGTCACTCAGGAAGTCTGACCCAGTGACGCCTATTGATTTATCGCTTGCCACGAATAGGACCAAGTCAGCTATTTCTTCAGGATCTGATACTCTTTTCAAACTGGTCGTATCAGCAGCTTCATCCCAGGAGAAGTCCAACTTGGCGTTATCCAAGAAGTCCGTCTTGACAGGCCCTGGGCTAACAGTATTCACCCTGATACCCTGGGGAGCCAGTTCCGCTGCAGCGCATCTGGTGAAATGAGAGACGGCAGCTTTGGAGACGCAGTAACTGGTCATTCCTGGCACTGGGGGTGGGATGTAGGAGACGACGCTTGATATGTTGACGACGTTACCTTTAATAAATAAATGGTGATTTTATTGACATTCTTATAGCTTTAATTGATACATGGACTGCAAAATATAGGGTTCAATCGCGTTTCGTCGAGGAATTATCGTAATATAAGCTTATCGGTTATTTTTAGGAGTTAGTAAATAGTTGGATAAGTTATCTTTTAATATATGTGGCAGCTAACGTTGTAACAGAAATTTAAGAAAAAAAGAAGTTTTGATTTTCCACCAACCATACCAAATGGAAAATTTGCTTCAATGTTGCAGTTAAACGAAAATGAAAATCAAATTAGCGTGTCTGTACATTCTTGTAGTTTAAAGATATTTTTAGAAAAAATAATAAGACGTATTTCAGACAATTTCTAAACACTATGATTGTGAGTTGCTATAAATTTCAAAATAACACCACAATCATATAATATCTGATCTATAAATTTAAAAAAATATTACCTTTAGTTTTCGCTAAATATGGCGCTGCGCGGGAGGTCATATGTACAAGCCCACGTACATTAATGCTCATGATCGTATCGTATGCCTCCATAAGATTATCCGCGAGTATCGGAGCATTTTGCCCAAGCCCAGCGTTGTTAACTAAGATGTCTATCTGACCGTACTTCTTGACAGTTTGGTCGACGATTCTCTTGACATCCTCATCCTTAGCGACATCGGCGACTAGAACAAGAGGCTTGCAGCATTTGCCAGCTACTTTGTTCAGCTTCGTTTCGTTCCTTCCAACCATCACCACCTTCGCTCCTTGGTTGCTAAACGCTATAGCAGTTGCTGCTCCTATACCAGAGCTAGCGCCGGTTACGATGACAACTTTGTTTTTGAAACCCATTGTACCCAATGTCTGCCTTACAAATTCCCTTTGAATACTGTTGTAATCTTTCACTGTATTCCTTACAATTTCCCGTGGAATACTGATGTATATTGTACATAAAACATCTATTTATTTAAATCGCTTTCATAATAAGTACGTGGCATAAATTAAACGTTTGTAATAAGGTTCAGTTTTGTCTAACTAGTAATGTTTTGTTTATAAACACATCGAGTGTACTTTATTGTAGTACTTATGGAGGAATAGATAAACTGGTACTCTTATGTCTATGAAATGATTTTGCACTTACAAGATGATAGTGTAAAAATATATTTCTAATCATGGCAATGGTTGTTATGTGACTAACGAATGCTCGTGACATTGTCCGCGTTTATTAAGTTTCTTATTTTTTGAATATTTTTTAATTGACCTGGCTATTTGACACTAATCAAAATATTAGAGTTTAAATTTATTTTTTTAAAGTTGATTCTATAAACAAACAAAATATGATAAAGCTAATTAAATTGATCCAATAAATAAAAAGTTATAAGCATTTGACAGCCATACTGTGATGTGACGTCACACCACAGTATCACCATAGTGGCTTAGTACAAATCTTCGTTTTGCGAGAAAAGGACAGAAGACCCTTACTCTAAAAATTTAAGTGCCTGTAACTTTGCTGATCGAATTTTTAATATTTTTGCAGCGTACATTATTATTATAGTTTATAATAAACCAATAAAATAAATTGAGTCAAATACACACTCTCGAACATTTTCATGTCACTGTTGTTTTAACATTTTTGAAAATTTGCACACGCTCTAACCCTCACTAAAATGCATACCAAAGCCTTTTTCAGAAATCAATCTATCTATTGGTGAAAACCGCATGAAATTCTGTTTTATTTGAGTTTATCGCGAACACACAAATAGATGCGGCGGGGAATATATTATGTACCGCCCGCCTCGTTGGTCTAGTGATTAGCCTACGTGGCTTCGATCACAAGGTTCTGGGTTCGAATTCTGGGTCGGGTCTCAGAATAATTCTGAGTTTTTCATTCTTCAATGAAATTTTCAGGACATTCCAAGCCAAGAGTCGGGAAGTTTGTAATCAACATCTGATAGTGATCGTTATTAAAAATGACACATTATCACCCTAAGCCCGCCAACCAGCATTGGAGCAACGTGGTGGGTCTAAGTTCCATATACGTTTGCCTGTAGGGAGGCCTGGCTATATATTGGGCAGTTAACTAGCTTATACTGCTGATGTAGAAACTAGAAAAAAAATATTTTGCGAACTGAGGGCAAAACAGAATAAAATTTATGTTACGTATCGCGAAACAAAACCATATTCTTCGATTTAGAAGTGATGAAATTATAGTTACTTAGTGGTGTTTTTTTGTATTTTATTTCTAAAAAAAATAAGGATGAACGATGAAAGGTAAGTTTATATCAATTACATAATATTTAGTATAAAACTGCTTAGCATCGTAATATTGTCTTCTTTGACAACATTTTGTGTACATTTTCCATTTGAAATAGTAAAATTTTAGGTCAAAATTTGATCATCGAATTAGGTGTTCTTTTTATCAAACGCTAGTAAAATGAACTACTATAATAATACATTTGCTCATATTGTTTATTATACTTTTCAGATCATGCCAACATGGTTTTGTTTGTTTGAAATCATCGAACAGTTGGAACATATTGACGATGAACAAGACATACCTTCTAGCATCATCATTTGGCCACCAGAAAACTGTCATTGCTCCTTTTGAGGAGAACTACAGTATAGAAGAAGCTATGGTGCCTTATTATGATGGCCATCCATACCAGCAATTTATTGGGGAAAAACCAATCAAATGGGGGTTACAAATCTTGAGTCGGTGCAACACCCTTAGTCTATATAGTTTGGTTTGATCCTTACCAAGGTCAAGGAACAGACACTCTTTCAGCTAATGTTCTGCGTTCAATAGATAATAGACCTTTTCATTTATTTTTTGATATTTTCTTTACATTGGTTCATCTAATTGACGAAATGGGTCCAAGGGGCATAAATGCCATAAAATACTGTATCACGGCAATCTGTACACAAAGTATAAGCCACTCTTCTAGCTGAATGACTGAGTATTATTGTCATAACCAGGAGCTCAGCCTTGTTTGCCAGCCTTTGCCAGCCAGCAGACCCCTCTTTTGGCTGGTTATGAAAACCTATGTTTGAGATGAGCAATGATGTGTCTCTGAAGTCGAACATATTGATGTCCATCCTCGAGAGTTAGTGCTTAGGCCAGCTCATTTATGTGTATGGACAGTTTTTCCTGATACCTAAGGCTGCACTGGGCTATTTCGTCTCGGACCGTTTGTATGCCAAGATCTATTAATAATTACTTTCCTTTTTTAATAATAAAATCCGTAAAATTATTACGTAATTTTATTTATTTTCTATTTACCTATAATTCATCCTAATACCACGTGACAGTAGTGCATATTACTAGCGTTCCTTTAAAAGAACACCATTTTCCAGCTTTCCCAAAAGGTCAAATATTTTTTTATTATTTTTTTCTTGATAATGGAACCCTAATATTACCATATATAAAAAATTACCAATATATTCAAGATTTTTCTCTTCCCGTATTATCTGGGTAGGCTGATAATGATGTAGTAATAGTCATATGGTCATTTTTATGTCTAAGCTGGTATAAAAAACCAATTGCTGAAGTCGCTTAAAAGGATGAGGTTTGCAGTTTACTAAAGTGCTGATAACACAATACTATCTAGTAGGAAATCTCGAGTTTGTTTATTCTACAGTAGGATGCAAATGACTACTTTATTATAACAAGTGAGATAATAAACTGATAACATGACCGCATTACACAATATTTTACAAAGTTATTCAATCACAATTATCAACTACATATTATAAAACGGGATCCTTGTTTGTCTGTCTGTTCACGATAAAATCTAACACTACTGAACGGATTTCCAAACGGTTTTCACCGATATTATTAAGGTTAGGTTTTGTGTAAGTTGGCACAATTATTGTTGTAAGTGTCGGGTCGCCTGAGAGCTTTCAAGGAAAAGCTAAGCTAAGCTTCTAAGCTCTTTGAGATATAACGAAACAAAGTATGAAAGAATTGTTCCCCTTTATTAGGACTTCAAAGAAGTCTGCAATATCTTTCCATTCGTTTTTCTTTTAAGGATTTGTTATACCCATTTTTCTATAAAATAGCGTTACGTGCATTTTATTCTGGAAAGTTCTTATGTTGTTGGAAGATTGCAATTGGTTGGTTTCACCCGCATAGTTTTTGTTTCCTTGGGCATAAAGGATACATAGATATATTTTTTTAATGACTACAAGTTGGCCCTTGACTGCTATCACACCTGATGTTAAGTGATGATGCAATCTAAGATGGAAGCGGGATAACTTGTTAGGAGTAGGATGAAAATCCACACTCCTATCGGTTTCTACACGACATCGTACCGGAACGCTAAATCGCTTGGCGGTACGTCTTTGTCGGTAGGGTGGTAATTAACCACGGCGAAAGTCTTCCACCAGCCAGACCAAGACAAACTAAGAAAAATCTAAATCTGCCCCGCCGGGAATCGAACCCAGGACTTCCGCCTTATAAATCCACCGCGCATACCACTGCGCCACGGAGGTCGTCAATTTAATTTATCTGTATAGATTTTTTTGTTTTTATGTATTTCATGCAGACGAGGTTGAGATAAGTGTAAATTCTCATTAATATTCTAAAGTCATAATTCGCTGACAGATGATTTCCGGAAATAACAGAAATGGAAAATTCCACCATCTTCCTTCTCCAAATCTAATTCCCCGGCGACTCGCGACTCTGCCCTCGGAATTTTCTCTCGGTAATCTTATTTGATCCGTAAAGTAACTTACTGCATTTGTGGCTACTTGTATTATTAAACTAGAATCACTACTTTAGTTACCGGAGTTAGTTCGTTTTATTTACCATCTATTCGTTTTTACGTAAGTGTGACTCTGGTGAAAGGACATTGCCAAAATTTGTCCCAGGCTGTCTGAAACGTATACTCATATTTAACTATTTTATTTAAATACACAATGAATTTTAAACAACTACCCATGTTCCATAGCAATCACTTGAAAATATATCAAAAATATAAGAATTTCAATCGATTTTTTGTGTTCTGAATCACGTGACCGTCGTCGTAAAAGTCAACCTTTATAACTTTTATCAGCGACAGCTTAGCTAAAAGTAATTTTATTACTATTTAAATAGAAGATCTGTACTATTTAATGACATATATATCATCTCTGGACATCTCTGGGGCAGACTTCCATAATTTTTTTACCTATGTCCTTTAGTTCAACCCTTTCCTTGACCCAAAACGTACAAATAAATAAAATTAAAGTGTCGGTTTGTAATTTGGAATTGCGATAATCATTGTTAAAAGAGCTGGTGAGTATCCTGCCGGCTCTTCTGGGAAGAATCTGCGTTTGGAACAGTTGGTAGAGTCACTACATACTGACAAATTTGACGTTTTGTGCTTACTTGACAACCTGCTTGAAAGAAATTAATTGCATTTGAATTTATACGCGAGATAATCGCGGAGAAACATGTTTAATCGGTTTTATTAATTTAATTAAGTATTTATTACATTAATTAGGAGAAGGTTTTAACGATTAAAATGAGAAGTTTGAAAAATAATATTTTTATAAAACAACTCATTAATTTCACTGGATCGTAAGTTTCTAATATTTTGAATTCGCGTGAGAAGTAGTAATTATATCAAAAATATTGCCTATTTAGAGCAAATTTAAGACCTTCATATAAACCTTACACGAGCAATAACTGAAATAAGTAATTATAACTAAGTTGATAACGTATAATTTGTTTGTAATTCTGTAACTCGGCGGAAACGGTATGCCTGAAATTAAATTCTGGGTTTTACGGATTCATATAGGGTTGGTTTACATTGTATAAAATAGTTCCTCATTTTATAGGAAAATTCCTAGTCTAAAAGGTATGTTTGATGATGTGATAATGATGATGATGATGACGATAGACGAATATCTTACCATAACGCCTGAGGCACAGATGTTAAAGGGCTTTATGATTTTAAGACTTCATGACGGGCCAACCAACAGTCACTTTGAGTGGTTATGCAAAAGTGAATTTGAAATATTACTTTTTTAATAAAACCAAAATTTCTCATTCCGCCAGTTAGTAGTAGGGTTATTATTTTTAACCGACGAAAAAAAACGGAGGAGGTTCACAACTCGGCACGTATATTTTTTTTTATCTATGACCACGCATAACTTTTTACAGAGTTGTTCGATTTTTAAACGGTTTTATTTAGCTCACCCCGTTTGTTTTATTCTTGGGTCAAATTTAGTAATTCAATTTTCACCCTCTTCCTGTCAACCGATTAATCTGAAATTTTGTATACACTTTGGATTTTGGTGACAATACAATTATGTTTATTCATTATCATTATAAATTCAAGATGGCCACCGCTACAAAATCGCGGATAATTTATGTTTTATTAATCCCATCAATATGGGTATCAAATGAAAGGGCTCAACAAGCAGAATACAATATACTATAAAAAATTGAAATCCAAGATGGCGGCCGCTACGAAATGGCGGATAACGTAGGTTTTATCAATCCCATCAATATGGGTACCAAATGAAAGTGCTCAACCAGTAGAATACAATGTACTATATAAAATTAAAATCCAAGATGGCGGCCTCTACAAAATGGAGGATAACTTAAGTTTTATCAATCCCATCAACATGGGTATCAAATGAAAGGTATCAACAAGTAGAATACAATTTACTATGCCAAATTGAAATCTAAGATGGCCGCCGCTACCAAATGGCTGATAACAATTTTTTATCAATCCCACCAATATGGGTATCAAATAAAAGGGCTTGACAAGAAGAATACAGTGCACTATACAACCTCAATATTTAAGATGGGCGCAGCCACTTAATGGCGTATAATAATAAGATTTAAATTTAGAAATTGAATCTGTAATTTAGGTATCTGAATGAATTAAACAGAATGCGAAATAAAAACTAAAAACTAGAAAATAAAAATAGGTAAAAAAACTTTTTAAGTTAAACGGTTTTATGTTAAACATACATTGCAATGTTTAATATAAATGTACTAAAAACCAAAAAATAATAAAATAGATACAGTCGTGGGAATTATAAACATATGCATAGACTACACTAAAATAAAACCGTGGGGCACGTCAATTGTCTACAATCGTTGATTAAAATGTTTGTTTTGTAATGTTACACTATAATTAGGCAGTTGTTCAACCGACAACGATGGATGTGTGATAAGTAGGGCTAGAATGTGGAAACAAGCTAGCAAGCACGATTATAAGCGAGTTTTAGGGTTTCATAGTGGTGAGCGAGTAGTACTTTTATCATATGTTTTGTCGATTAGAGACAAACTACGAGCAGTGAAACGATTCCTCGCCAGCCAGCAGTGTGAATGTCCAACGATAAACTAGTTGAAACGTCTCTTTTATTTACATGGAGTGTATAACTATTGGAATTTCCATGAGCAAGAAAATAGTAAGTAATTTCCTCACCGTCTGCGGGCCAACTGCCTAACGACGAATTAAACGATTCTTCTATCGCACATTAAGACGATAATTTGTAGACAATTGACGTGCCCCACGGTTTTATTTTAGTCTAGTCTATGCATATGTTTATAATTCCCACGAATGTATCTATTTTATTATTTTTTGGTTTTTAGTACATTTATCTTAAACATTGCAATGTATGTTTAACATAAAACCGTTTAACTTAAAAAGTTTTTTTACCTATTTTTTAATAATTATTTTTATAATAGAAAGGGCACACTTCCAAGGTGGTCCTATTGTCATCATGTTAGGATCTGATAATGATTTCAATTTTTATAGGCACACTTGCAGCGATTTCGGTTTTAGTGTAAGTGTCGGTAGCTTTTTGCTACAAGTGCCGTATACTATACTATGACAGTATAGTACGAGTACGTTATGTGGCGATTAATCACTAAAAAGTAAGAAATAAAATTTTTTTATTTATTACAATTTAGCCTTTAACTGCAATCATTGGTAAGTGGTGATGCAGTTTAAGAAGGAAGCGGGCTAACTTGTTAGAAATAGGAGGCACACGTTTTTCGATTTCTTCACGGTACGGTACTGTTAGGCGGTACGTCTTTGCTGACAGGGTGGTGGCAAGCCACGGCCAAAGCCTCCCAACGATGAAGAAAATCTCAATCGGCCCTACAATAGTCAAACGATCGGCGATCCAACTGTTCTTGATTCGGGATTCTTCGCCGATCATCTACTAAGTATATAAAGTAAGTAGGTATACGCGAGTATGTACCAGGCCTTATTGTAAAATTATGGATAAAGTTGAGAACCCCTTTCATTTGCCTTCTGTAATCATATTCTTTATGGGGAGTTCTCTAAATTTTTTAGAAATGGGCGCCATTTTATCTTATGGCGCAGGAAGTTCGAGGCATTGTTGTAGAAATTCTCAGTAGTTACTATTAACTGCTTTTCGTAGAGGTAGTAATACCACTACAAATACATCACACGGAGATCATAGAAACTTAAGAAACTTTGAAAAGTAATTTGTATTCTGAAACAACATACAATTCATACATTATTGGTATAAATAAATTAAAAATCTTGACTTCAATAAATCATATTTTCGCGAACCAAATGCGAAATGAGCGTAATGTAAATGGAACTCAATATAACATCACTCATGCCCAGTAATAAGTAAGTAGGTAACGAATTGATGTATGAGAAAAGATAAGATTGAATTATATCCTGGTTTGGAAAATGGTTTGGTGATATGAAAGAGTGGACCAAGCTTGACTAAACTATTACAAATGACTGGAATAGGTTTCTCCACCTGAGTGTCAAACTTCGGTTTAAAGAAAGCACAATACATACGAGTACATACACTCATCCTCATTCCCATAGGGGTAGGCAGAGATCACGTCCTTCGACTTGCCACTAGAAGAGAGCAGCAGTTAATGATTAATTTATTTTACCCGACCACGTCAGGAGGGGGGTTATGTTTCTGGCGTTTTTCCATAATTTTGTATTTATTTATATTTGTTTGGCACACTCTAAGCCACGGTTACACGGTTTAGAATTTCAGCAATTCATGCTTGTAAAAATAAATTCTTGTACCTTTGATAATATAACATGTTATGTTCATATTATATAATATGTTATGAGTATTTTGGTATGTTTGGCCGCGTGTGTGTCCGCGATTTTGAAATCTAGAAAACTGTTAAAGCTCTTAGAATAAATCTTTGCATTTACTAGTAGGTAAGTAGTAGTTTATGAATTTATCTAAATCTTTCTCAAAAATAACTACTAAAAAAACTGGGATCAATCGTCGACTATAATTTTAATAAAAGTTCGATAAATTGGCGTTTCGATCTTAATGTTATAAATGTGATATTTATGTAATTTTATGATGTTTTATTAGAGAAACTGTTATAATTTTATTAAAACGAGTATTTCGGTATGGATCTTAAATAAAATAGCATTTTGTTTGATAAAACAGCATAAAAATCACATAGATTTAATATAATAACATTACGACCGACACGGCAATTTATCTAATGTTTATAAATGGATTCAGTACAATATTATACCCTCACTGTATACATAAATGAATTTATAAGAGAAATGAGTTTACGGTGGATATTCCTTCTGTAATAATTTATAACCTTGAAGATATCTCAAGAATATCTATTATCGGAGCACTTGAAGAGCAAATAATGTATTGATTGGTATGGTAAGGACTGGAACATATCTAGTAAAACGTAACGTAGACAACGATTACATTATTGAGCTAGTATCAGCCCATACTACAAGTTAGATTTGGTCAAGGCAAAATTTATTTTAGCTTTTTCAACTTTGTCCGTTGTGCATTTTACAACTTTATAAACAGTGGAGTATTGTTTAATTCAAGGTTATGGGCTAGAAATAATCTGGTTTATCTTTGAGGGGCTATTTTTATTCAACCAACCCACAGAATCAGATCTGAATATTTCAAGGTTAGATAAAACAAAACTGCCTGTACCTACTATACAATCACTTAGAAAGGTATTGTTCTGGAATGCCTGATCTAGGATACAATTAGAATGATTTCTAAAATGTCGTCGTTCTTTTTTAAAGAATTGCATAATAACTCCCTCTACTTAGATGGACTGACGTCACTAAACGTGCCGTAGAGAGTCTCTGACCACAGCCGGCTCAGGATCGTTACCCTCATTTTTTTATAAACAACAAATTGGCCCTTGACTGCTATCACACCTGATGTTAAGTGATGATGCAATCTAAGATGGAATCTAACTTGTTACAGGTAGGATGAAATCCTATCAGTTTCTACTCAACATCGTACCGGAACGCTAAATCACTTGGCGGTACGTGTGTCGGTAGGGTGGTAACTAGCCACGGCAAAAGCCTTCCATCAGCCAGACCAAGACAAATTAAGAAAAATTTCAATCAGCCCCGCCGGGAATTGAACCCAGGACCTCCGTCTTATAAATCCACCGCACACACCACTGCGCCACGGAGGTCGTCAAAAGGCCTGTGTCCAGCAGTGGGCATGATGATTATAACTCGAACCTAATGTAGGAAAATTCGCGGCTAAATATTTTTCTTGTCGATATAGTTAATCAGTTCATCGCTGTCAGTTTGACGAAGGGAACGAAAGCGAAATCAGCGGGGACGGGGCGGACAAATATTAATAGTGCGCATTGTGAGTGAGGTCACGTCCCCTGAATCTTGCGATCCATTCCCGTCACGTGCTGCGATAGCTGCGGCGCCGCGATCACTTGTTGCCGTCGTCGGTTGTGATGTGTCTTGCTGCTTATTTTATGGCTGTTAACTTCACACTTTATGATATTTCTTCTTCTTCTTCAAGTGCCTCGCCATTACTGAAGGTCGGCAGTCTCTTGAACTTCTTCTTCTCCACGGCTAGACGGAACAGTTCTTCAACAGTCTTTATGCCTGTCCACTCTCTTATGTTACGCAGCGATTACCTGTCATGATAGTCTGCAGCAAGCGGTACCTATCGTAAAATATGTCGCGTGCTAGATATTTTAGCCGTCCAGCTATGCGGAGTATCCGGTAAGTCCACATCTTAAAGGCTTCAAGCTTTTCATAAAGGTCTTCCACTTGGGTCGAAGCTCCGTTTTCATTTTCATTATGACGTATACAATAAATATAGATAATAGACGCGTGAAATATATAGGTACAATAAAGCTTTATATTGCTTATGATGAAGTCGAAAAAGACTAACTTTTTTCCAAGGTATGTAAATTATAAGTGGAAGTACAGATGGGAATTTGAAATTTTAACTTAAAAAAAGATGTTTAAGTGAATTATTAGTGCAGATCACTTATGAATCAGGTCTCGTATGTTTACGTTATGCTGTTCTTTGTTAGATGGAAGAATTAAGAACAATGTCGTGAAATTTCTTTACACGTATGGTCATTTTTGCGTACTCTGTCTAAAGGATATCCGGATAATAATATATAAACATACTAGCAGACGACCGCAACTTTGCCCGCTTGGTTGGTACATAGTGTGTTGCCCTTTTTGTAAGGAATATATTATATATATATATTAAACGGTTTAGGAGTCCATCGCGGACAAACATCGTGACAGGAGATTTTTTGAAAAACTGGTCCCACATCGATCGCGGGACCCCTCAATAAGCCCGCAGTGGGAAAGGGTCAAGGATTACATCTCTTTGATTATTAAAATATTTTCTTTTCACTCGCAAACAAAAAATTGTTATGTAGCATTAACTTATAATTCCCTCAACAATATTATTTCTATCCAGTTTTGTGTTTTATAAGTTTGTACATGAAAAATAACAAAGTAGGTAATAAATATGTTCAAAACTTTCGGCGTCCTCGCTTCAAACATGGCCTTCGATGTCAAACTTTTACGGTGCGACAATGTTTCTTAATTTTGTACATTTTTCCTTAGTTTGTAAATATTTTGTAACCTAAGGGGTGAATAACTACACAAAGCTAGCCACTGTAACTAGTACACGTATTAATAAGTATGAAATTAATTTAAAAATAGTAGGTATTTAAAATGTAAAATAAAAATATTTTATTTCAGACAACAATTGGTCCATATTTTAGTTAACACAATCGATCGATTCTTTTTCTGTGTGCCTAGTGTAAGATTTTACTGCATCGTTATCGAAAACAGTAAACGCAAATTTAAATGGAATTGGAGTAGCACCATCTAATTAAGCTTAGAGTAAACGCCTTTTTTCTATATATTTTGACGTTACGAATGAGTACGTTTTTACGCAGTCGCTCGGTGAAAAACTCGCACTTGCCCCTCTGAACATAAACACAATTATATTACTAGCAAATCGATTTAACCAAAATAACAGCATTCCTAAATTTATTAAATATGTTAAAAGTGAATAGTCAAATTAAATAAAATAAATAATTTACAATATAAAATATAATTACAATATAATACATTCTACATGTAACTCAATAGATTCTTACTATATATTATTAAATAGACCTCGAAAGGAAGGATTTTTATCATTTAGGCATTACACGTAAGCCCTTGACTGCAATCACACTTGATGGTAGGTGATAATGTAATCAAAGATGGAATCAGGCTAAATTGTTTAGAGTAAAGTGGATTCCACTCTCTGTTTCTACATGACATCGTACCGGACCGTTTATTCACTTGGCGGTGTGTTTTAGTCAGCAGGGTGATAACTCGAACCAGCTAGACCTGGACCAATTAAAAAAACCTTAATCGTCCCAGGCAGTAATTGAAACCAGGACCTCTGTCTTATAAATTCACCACGGAAACTACTGCGCCATGGAGGTCGTCAAATATACACTTTCTAGTGGTTAAGTATTTATATTATAGTGGTTAAGTATTTGTATTACGTTAAGTATTTCTTGGTTAGAGATATTCGTAAAAATATTTTTAACAAAAAAATAGAACCGACTCAAAACGCACTAAAACGTAAAAAATAACTGCGTCATATAATTGTTTTTTTTTATCGACTACAAGTTGGCCCTTGACTGCTATCACACCTGATGTTAAGTGATGATGAAGTCTAAGATGGAAGCGGGTTAACTTGTTAGGAGTGGGACGAAAATCCACACCCCTATCGGTTTCTACACGACATCGTACCGGAATGCTGAATCGCTTGGCGATACGTCTTTGTCGGAAGGGTGGTAATTTGTCACGGCGAAAGCCTCCCACCAGCCAGACCAAGACAAATTAAGAAAAATCTCAATCTGCCCCACCGGGAATCGAACCCAGAACCTCCGTCTTATAAATCCATCGCACATACCACTGCGCCACGGAGGTCGTCGTCTGCTTGAATTTTCTTAAGCATATCTATGAATACGGCACTAGTAGCCAAAAACCTATCGATACTTACACAAAACGCTGCAAGTGTGCCTATAAAATTTTAAGAGTTCCTTCAATTTTCCCAGGATATTATCTTCAGATCCTAACATGATACCTATGGAACCATATTGGAAGTGTGCCTTTTCTAATAAAAAAAGAATTATCAAAATTGGATAACTCAGTAAAAAGTGATGCGTGGTATAAATAAAAAAAAATATACGTGTCGAATTGAGAACCTCCTTCATTTTTTTTGTCGGTTAAAAATAAATAGAGGGAATCTTAATCTCACTTCTGACATCAAGATTATAAGTACATCGTAACACCCTGTATCAGCACTACGGTCGATTAAATTGCAGGAAAGCAATCAATTGGCTCAATAGACATAGTAATTACTTACTCTGTGTGAATGAAAATACGTATATAAATTGCCATTGAATTGGTTCTCTCTTTCTGAGCGGTTGCCAGAATGTAAGCCGTTGCTACCAGGCCTATACTGTTACGGACTCACAAAAATCCAGGCGAATTTTAAAAAAAAGAGCCTTGACAATATTCGTTCATCTATTTCGGCAATTTTGACGGCCTACTACAGGGCCAGACCCAATACGCTGCTACATTGCCAGTTGGCCGCTAATAATACGGTATTACATTAATAATTCAATGCCTTTATTGAGAAATAATTCAGTAATAAACTTAAGCTAACTTATGCTAATAACTATACAAATCATGCACACATGGAATGGTGGCAAGAGTACTGGCTGCATTTTCAAGTTGGATATGGTCAGCCTGGTTATCCAATGTGAAAATGCAGCTAGTACTTTTAGTACTGGTTGTCTATAGTTAAGTTGTAGTCGTTTTTTAGGCATAGAATCAGTCCTTTGTGCAAAAAAACGATCCAACACTTCTGTCTCCGATCGAGGCAATTAACCGCTGTGAATTATTTTGGTTTTTTTTTCAGCAAAATTAAGAACCCTTAAGACAACAATCTCGCCAAGTCATGGACAGTCGCGAAGCTATTATGACCATGGGCGGACGTTATTGTTTGAAAGAGCTGGACTGAATGGACTTTGGGAACACTCGCGCCGATTAGCGCAGTGTGTGAAATCATCAAGGGGCTTGCAAGGAACCGCTGGATGCAGGTGGCTCTAGACCGGTTTTTAAACGGAAGTCCTTCCAAAGGATGTCCGGAAGTGGATGTCCATCGCTTGATAATGATGATGATGATACAACATACTACTGTTTTCTGGGATAATTCCCAATGGTATGAAACCGATTTTGACAATACTTCTTCACACAAAGTTTGGTCAAGTTGGTTGCATTAATTTAATGTCGACGAACAATAATGGCGAGCAGTGAAATGATATTGGCAGTAAATGTTGAATTTCACAAATAAAGATATTATTGCGAGCTCGTTCCTGCCACGCTTCTGCTAAATATTGCGGTTATAAATAATTTATTCGGACATTTAAAATGATGACTTGAAAGTGTTGATGTAGAAAACCAAAGATACACACGATATTGTATGATGATAATCCAGTCCACTCTATACAAATCGATTGGTATTGTGCGCAATTGTTCAAAATAGTTTCACAACCATGACAGCACCGCAGTTCAGCGTGTTGAGATTTCTGAGGCGACTAGATGATTGACGCGAACTGTACCTTCCTATATACGAGCATTTTATAGGAAGCTATCAATCAAGAATCGACGCGCAATTGTAACTGTTAGTTTATAATACTTGAAAACGATGAAAAATCTTTTCTTCTTCTAAATTAAAACGAATTGTAGTAGTAAAATAAGCTTGTCAGCTTCTGCTGGGTATGCCTAATGAGTATATATTTGTTGTTCAAGATTATTTTTGACTCGTGTGACCAGCAAGCAAAGCAAGTTGTTTGTACTGATCATTTTTTTTATTTTCTCATTTATTTATATAGAATTATTTTTACAATGCTTATAAAATTACAAAAATAAAACTATTAAAAATTTATAAAAAAATCCATTCCGCCTGCTGCGGGGCCCGGGGGTGCAAGCAACCGGTGGTCAGGGTTCCAGAGTGAGGAACCTCCTCACAATACGCGCCGTTTCAAGAATTACTGCCTTCTGTATCCGACCCTTGATCCAACAACTAAGCGAAAGCTTTTTAAGATGTTCGTCAAAGCTTTTCGCTATAAGACCGTTGACTGAAACGACTATAGGAACAATCATTGTTGAATCAACATTCCACATGGAGACAATCTCATGAGCAAGGTCCAAGTATTTAGATACTTTTTCTTTTTCGTACTGATCATTATCATTAAGATATAATAGTGTAAGTTACATATATAAAGACATTATTATCCTTAGTCGCATCCCCTATTGAAGCAGCGTGGCGGGTTTAAGCTACATATTCCCACTCGCACATAGGAAGAGCCTGCCACTGTAGTGGGCCGTTAAAATAAACTGATAATGACGATGACTTGTCTATAGTTTCATGTATCAACGTGTAGGTTTACCTTCGAAATACCTTTTGCCTTTTTACGATGGAGTGTAAAATGGACAGAATACGCTTTTACGCTCTGTTAACTTTATAGGCACTCTTTATAGGTCTATTTACACGAATTCCCGTTTACCTAACTATGGGAATTTGTGCCAAATATTTTCTACGCGTAAATGATTTACCTTGTTGAGTTTGGAAGGTTGATTACACACTCAATAATATTGTCCATTGTCAATATTGTCAATGAGGTTACCTAAGTAAACTTTGTAATATAAGTACAAATATGGCAGATTTTAGCAATATTTTGGTATGAATGGATTTCCAAAATCGGGTATATCGGCGCTTGAAGTGAAAAATACAAAATAAAAAAATAATAAGGCATTCTTTAAAAGTAATAATTAACGGGCCTACCTGATAGTTATTGCTACATCGTAACTATTTGCAGGGACAAGGAACGTAATTCTTAACAGCGAGATACCCTGTTCTTTTCTGTTTATAAATGCATGATATCAAAAGATTTTCTTTATATTTCTTATGTGGTCAAGACTCGGTGCCCCATATGCTACTGTTATTTATTACTCCAATTAAGGACTTACGGATGTGTATTTATTGAATTTACTTAAATAAAATTTTCCTGGCAGTGCATTGGTTCTTTTCCGAACTGGGCTACCACACTGCTGTGCTTCTAGGTGACAAAATGCTAAGCTAGAAGTGCCGCCGTATCGCTTCAGAATAATTTAGCAGCTTAACGATTATCATGGCAGTAATAAAACCCGGGATCGACGCCGCGGCGGCTTAATATACCGCGCGTCGCCGGACTCTAAATGACTTAATTATAATTAATTTAGTCGGTGGAGCTTTAGCTTTATAAGTGCTACAAACAAATAGTAATATTAGGTGTAGTAGATCGAGATAGAGTGCTACAGCTTGTAGGGGTAGAGGTAGTACAGTTCTACCCCCTACAAGTCTTAGCACTCTGTTTATCTATCTCAATTTACTACAACTAATATTGTTCGTATTATTTGCTTATTTTTTTGTCACGGGTCAAGTTTTAGTTACTGTATAGTTTTGTTCCATGCCAACCAAAACCTGTTCTATTTATTTACTATAAATAGAAGAGGTTTTGCTTATTTCATGAGCATTCTTGTGTTCTAAGTCTGAAGGGCATGGTTGTCCATGTGATTACGGGATGAAGAAAGAGTTTTTGTAGCTGGTATACTTACAGGCACGCGATACACGTATTTTGTACATGCACGAATATAACTAGTAAGGCTAAGAAATTCTGACAAATAGGAGAAACTCAATCAACAAATTCCGTCCCGTTTTAATTTTTATTAAAAATAAATAAATATAAAAAAATAATAAGTAAAAAAAATCAGCTTCAGATTTGATATACGCCGTCACCCAGAACACACACCGACATTCGAACTAAAGTCAGTCATTTCGGTTTTCCGCCTTATTGAATAATTGTTCAAGATCGTTAACATCAGTAGCAATTTGGGTGCATCCCAGTAGTACCCCATACCGTACTTCTATAGAACTGTTGGGATACTTTCCGGGCTGTCAAATTATATCCCAATAGTTCTATATAATACTGTAGTATAGTTTTTGCTCTTGACTTTACTTATACCATATAAGTTATAAACTTTATATTATTTTGATTGATATTTCATTTTGTTTTTAACAAAAAAATGTCCCTTGCAACAAAAGCTAAGTTGTTAAAACCAAGTAGTAGTTATGTCTAAAAAAAATATTCTCTTATTTTAGAAGTTACAGGGGGGGACACATTTTACCACTTTGGAAGTATCTTTCGCGCAAACAATTCAGTTTAGAAAAAAATTATATTAAAATAAAAACCTCAATACGATTTTAAAGGCGTTTTGTGCAATTTAAGCAAAGCTGTATTCGATATAGTATGTTTATAGATTATCTCAAATTTAAGTGGACATTTATTATTGCAATCAAAAGAGATTCCATATTAAACTATAGATATTTTATATGTAACGTACAAACAAGATGTTGATATCGACATTTCTTTAATTTTGTCCCATTAGTTCTATATAGAACTAAAATTAGGGGATGCTACTGGGATGCACCCAGCAATTTCACCATTTCCTTTATATGTGCGTTTCAGACATGGCATAATATATAATTTTCGTCCATTTAATCTTCTTCTTATACATTTAATATCCTGTTTTTTTTTTTAATTATTGTCCAACACTGTTAGCATTCTTTATTTAAACTTTACTCGCATATTGTGCGCAACTGATTCAACATACTACGCCATCACTCACATCATACTTTTACGTTGTAACTAAAAGTCATCCATTTCGCTTCCCCGCCATTTTCTTGTAAAATGTGTCCTACCCTCTCCATCTCACATATTACGGCGATGTCAAATCATTTGCCACGGTTCAACGGGCAAAGAGTTGCATCAAACCCTGGAGGAAAGGTCCAATAACATGTGAAACATTTTCCTTTTCAGAAATATTTTTATTAAATTTATAGATGAAATAAATTTTTTAACAAAAAATAGAACCGATGCTAAAACGTAATAAATAACTGTGTCATTATCAAATAACTATGAAATTGGCTGGCACCGACTTCATAGATATGCTTGAGTAAATGAAAGCAACTAAATGACACAGTTATTTTTTACTTTTTAGAGTCGGTTCCATTTTTTGTTAAAAAATTTTATTTCTTACTTTTTAGTGATTTATCGCCACGTAACGTACTCGTACTATACTGTCATAGTGTAATTACGGCACTAGTAGTCAAAAAGCGACCGTTACCAAGACAAAAACCGAAATCGCTGTAAGCGTGCCTCCAAAATTTGAAGAGTTGCTTCAATTTCCCCAGGATATCATCATCAGATCCTAACATGATAACAATGGGACCATCTTGGAAGTATGCCCTTTCTAATAAAAAAAAAGAATTATCAAAATCGGACAACTCTGTAAAAAGTTATGCGTGGTCATACATAAAAAAAAAATATAAACGTGTTGAATTGAGAACCTGCTCCGTTTTTTTTTCGTCGGTTAATGAGTATAAATATTTGTAACTAGCTATGTCCAGCAGTTACACACATCTACAAGTATCGAAAAAGATGATCTATCTGAGCGTGTTTATCCCGTAATAAGTGACTATGCTTAAATTGAAGTCAATCAAGTGTAGAGTCTTATTAAAAATCAATACAAAACTGTTATTGTATGAAAAAGTGATATATTGACTCATCACGAAACACATATATAGACTCATAACATTGCAGGTTTGAACCAAAGATTAGAGTAATGTTAAAAAATAATTATTTTGCAACTAATATAGATTAAACATCCCTAATATTTCTAATATATAGTGTTATCAGATTTTGAGCATTTCGATCGTTCAAAACCTACGTGTTTTTTCTAGTATTTTTTCTCTTCTCCGATATAGAGGCTGGTTTAATGGGTCATTCAAATGAGCTTCTGCAAAAAAGGGTCGAATTTTTTACACATCACTTATGCACTTGTCACTCCATCGTCAAATATTAATAAGTAAACGTCAAACCCCGTAAAAGGGTTCAGTCGTGCATGTATGATATGTATGGGGTCATCGCGACCCACGGGGTCATGTCACTGAGACGCTGATCCGCAATCTCGTTAAGGGGTTATTGCGCACCATTATTTAGGTCACCCGTTCAAGCGTTCGACATTTTGTAAGGAGCCTTTAAAGGTGCATCTATACTTAAGTCGAGTACGAGCGGAGCATAAGCCGAACACAAATTTGGCTAGTTTGGACTACGTGCCTCGAACTAGCACGCGCCGAGCGTTCGGCTCTTGCTCGACCGTGTTCTGCCAATAATCGGTTTTTCGACGAACACAAAGGCGTTTGAGGATAGCGTTCATTGTACGTCCACACGTGACGTTGCGAACAACGACGAGCAAAGCGTCTCCGCTCGTGCTCGGCTCCTAAGTGTAGACGCACCTTAATAATATCTGAGCTACGAGAATTGATACCCGGTTTTCGAGATTCGGATAAGTTTCTTCATAAAAAAAAAAATTAAAAGTTTCTTCGATTTTCCTAGAATTCTATCATCAGATCCTGACATGATGACAATAAAACCATCTTGAAAGTATATGCTTTGGGACAAATAGTCAAAGTATAAAAAAGAATTCTTAAAATTAATTACTCTATAAAAATTTATGCGCGTCGAATTCACAATAATCAACAGGGTAGTAGTACTTGTACGAAAAAGCTTTGTCTAAACGGCTTTTTATTGGCAGCATTACTATTCCCGAAAGTTATGTTAAATTAACTATTTATATACACATCATGTTTCACTATTGAAGAAGAAAAGTTAACGTACGGAAGATAATGTTTTACACGTCATGCCCTCGTCTTTTGTTAAGCTAACTTTTTGGAGGTGACATGCACATACAATAAAATTGAAAAACCTTACAGACTTGCGTACTTAATACGTTTTTGAAGTCTAATTATGGTTAAGTCTTGGTAGTAAAATTTGCTTAAATGCAGCTATAACGGTAAACGACATGATGCGATTTTGATGCGGTAACTCTGACATTTTAAACATGAATTGGGTATTTGACTCGATTTATATTATTACTTTGTTATAAATTAAGATGAAAATAATAACGTATGCTGCAAAAATAATAAAAATCCGATGAAGATCTGCAAAGTTACAGCCACTTAAATCTTTGGAGTAGGGGTCTTTTGTCCTTTTCTCACAAAACGAATATTTTTACTAAGCCACTATGGCGATACTGTGGTGTGACGTCACATCACAGCATAGGAGTCGGTGCCAGCCAAGGTTTCTACTTTAAGGACATTACCTAGAATCCACAAACTGCTTTATTACGTTAAATAAATGTTCCTTAAAGTTGCTGGCACCGACTTCATAGATATGCTTAAGTAAGTTAAAGCAACTAAATGACACAGTTACTTTTTACTTTTTGGTGCGTTTCGAGTCGGTTCTGTTTTTTGTTAAAATTTTTGACGTGACGACGTCTTATAATTCGATAGAGCCGGCTGCACGCACGAAAAAACATGACGTCATGCGTCGTTACCTCGCTTTGAGGCGTTCCATATAAGGTTTGAAGTGCAAGCGAGAGCGCGGAACGAGCGACAAAGAAGCGCAATCGACCTTTGCGTTCGGCAGCCTTCGACATCCGTCTATTAAATATATTAATTTTAAATTAAAAATTAATATATTTATTATAAATTTAAAATATAAATTTATAAAATCAAAATCAATTATTTTATTAATTTAAATTAATATTTATAAAAATATACTTAAATTAAAATTTTTAATAACCAATTAAATGCTACCATTCCATCAATATTTTCTTAAGACATTGTCACGTTCAACTATCGTCAGTAAACCAACTTTACAGACAACCAATTTTTTTATTTGTTATAGAATGAAGTTCATATTTTGATTAGTATCAAATACCCAATTAATAAGGGACGCCAAAAAACGTTAGTGCTTGTAAACAAAGAGTACTTGAAATAAACGATTTTGAATTTTTATTTATAGGTGACAAGATGCGTCGCTTCATTTCCAATCTGAGTGGAGTCGAAGTAAAAAATTCCACCCACCCAGAACCAATACAAGAGCAAACGTCAGTAAAAAATAAGCCTTTATCGCTCAAGATATAAAATAGGTTTAATCTAAAAGTGGACCTTACAGTTTTTCCATTCAAAACACACTTATTTCTTTTATAAAAACATAAATGTGTAAAGATTTTCGCAGTTGTTATTGTATAATATTAAACGAAATACGTTTTAACTGAAATATCAAAAAATGTTTCCGTATTCTTTCCTTTAACATTTAAGCCTTTGTCAAATAAAGAAAAGGGAACTTTGCTTTTGTCCTTATTTTTTCTAGTCCTAGAAAATTTCTCCTGACACCGAAAATATAGTGAAATTGTACCATACGGTAAAATTTTATATGGAACTAAATTGTGGCAAACAAATCATAAATAACGGCCTAGGCAGTCCGTTGGTTAGGCTATGTGCCTTCTGATCACAAGATCCTGGGCTCGAGTCCTGGACCGAGGTAATATAGTGAATTCCTATTATTCTTCCGAGATAATTCCAATGAAATTCCTGCTTAGGAAAGACAGGGGTGATTCTTATTAAATTGAAGATTATCACATTGAGCCCGCCATTCTGCATTGGAGGAGCGTGATTGGAGTAAAATCTCTATCCTTCTTCTATAAGAAGACCTGTCTTAAAGTAGGCCATTACATTAAACTGCTGAAAAATGAGAGATGATTCTAATCTTCCTATCCCCTTTCCTTCTAAGCTTTCTATCCCCTTTTCTTCTAAGCTTCCTTTGCCTTGTCCTTCTAAGCTTTTTATCCCCTTTTCTTTTAAGCTTTGTATCCCCTTTCTTAGTGGATATTTTGGCTTAGCTAGTGCGAATCACATACCCCGTCGAAATCAGATTTCTTCGGAAAATATGCATTATAACTATACACAGGATTTTAAATTATAATTGCATTTCTGACGATAACAACGGGTCAATATTCGGTAAAACAAAAGGACGCATACAATTACAATCGCTCTTAATGCATTTCTTAGCGTTACATAGGCTTGTTACATCACGTAGGTAAAGTATCGTGTCTATACTAGTAGACATCTTTGCTACAAGTTCCTAACTTTCAGGACGATCACTTAGAAGTTGTAATTTAACTTGAAGAGTTAAATTACCTGTTGCAAATGGCTGAGACGAGTCTCGAGCTATATAAATGACCTTTTCTACAACGGAGCCGTGCGGACTGGAACCCATGATAGATAGATTATAGTCTGGAATGTCACTAAGGTATATTTTATTTTGACCTTTTAAGGATATAAATCTACTTGGATTGTACGCAGAAGGTTTTCTGTTAGGTCTTGGTAGCGTTGCTGTTATGATTCGTCGGTTTTTCCGCAAAGTGAGTAAAACTATTTTTTTATAATGAACTTTCGCAAAGTAACGACGTCTTATAGGCAACTGGCTACCCACTCCGTAGGCTGTTAACTGGATTAATACAATCCAGCTGTTCAGCTCAACTTTCCAGTCAATCTATTAAAGTTCTTTCTAGTCGTTTTTGACAGTCTCCGTGGCGCAATGGTATGAGCAGTGGAAGTATAAGACGGAGGTCCTGAGTTCGATTCCCGGTATGGCCGATTAAGATTTTCTGAATTGGTCTTGTTCAGGCTGGTGGAAGGTCTCGGTCAAGGCTGTAGCTAGTTACCACTCTATCGACAAAGACGTACTGCCAAGCGATTTAGCGTTCCGATACGATGTCGTGTAGAAACCGAAAGGGGTGGGGATATTTTACTAACAAGTTAGCCATCTTAGTTTGCATCATCACTTAACATCAGGTGTGATTGCAGTCAAGGGCTAACTTGTAATAATAAAGTTAAGGAACCAAATGATGTAGTTATTTATGTCTTTTATATGTTTTATGTTTTGTAGTGTATGTAATCAGTTATGCTTTCTTTTTTCTTTTCCCTTTTTTGCTTAAGTACTTGTAATTTCTTATTTCAAACTGTCCCTATCGTGTCAGGTGACGCCACCTAAGGTTATGCCTGAAAACCAGCGCTGAAGTGGCGAACATTGTAGCAACATGCTGAGGCAGTAACCTTTTTAGCTGAGATATAAAATATGTATTAGTCATTTAATTTAGCTTTATTTTAATGATGTTTTAAATTTATCTTTAGTTTTTTAGTCCATTTTTATATGTTTTACCATAACTACTTTCAGCTAAATAAAATATTTATACACTCATTTATTTATTTACAATTATTTAAAAAAATTTTAACAATGCTTATATTTAATGCAATAAAATTATAAAAAAAAACACTATTAAAAATTTATAAAAAATTCATTCCACCTGCTGCGGGGCCCGGGGATCCAAGCAACCGGTGGTCAGGGCTCCAGAGTGAGGAACCTCCTCACAATGCGGGCCGTTTCAAGAATTACTGCCTTCTGTATCCGACCCTTGATCCAACAATTAAGCGAAAGCTTTTTAAGATGTTCGTCAAAGCTTTTCGCTATAAGACCGTTGACTGAAACGACTATAGGTATAAGACATATAATAATGATTGTTCATTGTTGAATCAACATTCATTTGAACAACAACATTATTTTGATACTTTTTCCTTTTCAGCTTTCAGCAGATTATCGTCATGTGGAACAGTAATATCAACAATCATTGCACGGCGCGTTAATCGATCAATTGTCACTATATCAGGTCTATTGGCTACAATATACCTATCAGTGATAATTGTTCGATCCCAGTAGAGCAACGCACTGCTATTTTCAAGAACTGACGCTGGGTCGTACCTATAGTAAGGCACCTCAAAATCGACAAGGCCATACTGAAGAGCAAGTTGTTGGTGGATTATCTTGGCTACTTGATTATGTCTGTGCAAGTATTTGCCATTAGCAAGATGAAAACACTATTATTAAAACACTATGTTTATTATAATTATTATTAATGATTAAAAAAAAGTGTAGGACCAGTCCCTTAAACATTTTGTTTATGTAACTAAGTCTATATTTACTGAGGGGTTCTTATATGTTTATAGATCAATAGCTAATACGGTATGCTCCAAATCTCTCAAAGAGCCGCTCCTAAACATTTTTATGAAAGGAAAATAGTTTACAAATCCTATAAATCGTGTATAGAAAGGTAAAGAAATATGTTTTGATCCCTTTTAATACGGATTCCATGTATTTTTTTTGTGCAAGTAGCTCTATTTATGATTTTTCCGAGATTTGTGCGATATGCGTAATATGTTAAATAAAAAATATTTTAATATAGTTTTCTATTTTACCCGACTGCGTCAAGGAGGGTACTTTTTTCGAGCGTATGTATGTATGTCCATTTCTTTGACACGCACTACGGCGTAGATCTAATGTACTAGATCAAATGTAGCCTAAACCGACGTGCTTGTATAAAAAGTTTAATGAAATTGGAAGAAGCGTTACAGATATTCAGAGATCGAAGCAAGTGACGTGTTCTCTACCTACCCCTATGGGAATGAGGCGTGTTATATATACCTACACAACGACCTCCATGGCGCAGTGGTATACGCGGTGGATTTCTAAGACGGAGGTCCTGGGTTTGATTCCCGGAGGGGCAGATTGAGATTTTTCTTAGTTTGTACCCTACCAACAAAGACGTACCGACAAGCGATTTAGCGTTCCGGTACGATGTCGTGTAGAAACCGAAAGGGATGTGGATTTCGTCCCACTTCTAACAAGTTAGCTCGCTTCTATCATAGATCGCATCATCACTTAACATCAGCTGTAATAGCAGTCAAGGACCAACATTGTAGTAGATAAAAAAAAATATTTTTTAAATTTTATACTTACTCCCTTTTCTCATGAATCCCTAAAGGTATTAAATTGAAATTCATATCAAATACAATGTCCGTGACATCGGAGACAAGCTGCAAGAAGCCCGTCTTAGATGGTATGGCCATGTCGCACGTTACGTCGGAAACAGGTCTGAACATCGCAGTCCCTGGTGCTAAACCCCAAGGCCGGCCCAAAAAGCGCTGGCTTGACATAATGAGCAGCGACATGAGAGCCAACAAACTTAAGAAATCAGATGGCCAAGACCGGGCAAAATGGGCTAGATTATGCCTAGTGGGATAACGCTACGAAGAAGAGGAGGTCACGTAATATAAAACATTTGAAGAGACTAGCACCTTAGAGACAGGCTCGGCCTAGTTTAGTCGCTAGTGCTAGGTATGCCTAGTTATGCCTAGGTATGCCTAGTTGTATACAAAATATGTCTAATATGTTTAAGTCCAAATGTTTTAAGTACCTATTGTTTGTCTGGTGTCAATAAATGCATTTTTAATTTCATTTTTTTAACTCTCTGAACAAAATTATGTTAGCGAATAAGTAAGCATCGTCAGTGATTATCGGACTGCTTAGTTCTAATTTCTATAGTCTAGGTTTAGAAATTAAATCGAAGAAGGTAATAGATTCTAAAATAGTATCGACTATCGAAGACGATGGCAGGCGGCCAATTAGGCGGGACGAGTAATGGCACTGGCGAAGAGCCAGCTAGCCAAAATGGACGTCTGGTAAATGTCTTACCAATCAGACAGTTGGTAAAATTAAACATTCATCATCATCATCATCATCATCATCATCATCATCATCATCATAATCATTAACCACTGATAGACGATCACTGTTGAGCATAGCCTTTTTTAGGGACTTGCGGAGACTTCTTCTACTACTAAGGATCTAACCAACCGAACCTAAATTGAAAACGAATTCTGTAATAAAATATGTGTGAAGCATTGTTAAAAATGTATAAAATTGTTTTAATTATTTTTTGATACAATGTTGGCTGTGTGATAATTAAACGCCTATGAGACCAACCGTTTTTAACCGAATCAAAAAAAGGACGTTATCAATTCGACTCGTATGTATGTAAAATTTCCAGAACAGCCCAGTTTTCGCATATGTTACTCTATATCAGCGTCTGAACAAATGTGCCAAATTTCAAAAGTGTATGTATATATGTATATATTGAGACATATCTCCGGAACTACAAGTCCGATTTAAGTAATTCTTTTTTTTTGTTGTACTAGATATTGTTCAACTTAAGGTTCACTGCAAGTTTCGTCAAAATCGGTTCAGTAGTTTTTGAGATGCGGTTTATTTAACTCGTAACTACGCATAACTTTTCACTAAAAAGCATGAAAAAAAAATATAATAAAAAATTAATGCGACTTCAAAACAAACTGAAATGTAAATAATAAATGCGTCATCTAGTTACTTTAATTTACTTAACCATATATATGAAGTCGGTGCCACCTGTAAGCTTTTTACTTTAAAGACCTCATTCACACAAAGTGCTTTGCTACTTTGTTGAATAAAATTTCCTTAAACTTGGATGGCACCAAGTTTATAGATATGGCTAAGTAAATTAAAGTAACAAAATGACGCATTAATTTTTACTTTTCAGTTCGTCTTGAAGTCGGATTAATTTTTTATTAAAATTTATTTTATTCATTAAAAGTTGTCCCTTGATTGCAATCACACCTGATGTTAAGTGATGATGCAATCTAAGATGGAAGCGGGCTAACTTGTTAGGAGTAGGATAATATTCACACTCCTTCGGTTTCTACACAACATCATCCCTGAACGCTAAATCGCTTGGCGGTACCTTTTTATCGGTAGGGTGGTAACTAACCAAGGCTGAGGCATCCCACCAGCCACGCCAAAAATAATGTTGCCAAACTGTACATTTGGTATACCGCGCTAGTACTACTCCATTATGTGAAGTCGTTAAAAAGCTTTGACCGACTACTTACCTAATAACAGAACAACCTTAAAACCCGACGAAGCGACTTTGCTTAATATGACCATTACATTTCTTTAATAATGTAAAATATTACATGACTCTTAAACCAAAGTTAACATAAATTCTCAATTAATACCTTTATCAGACTCTTTAACGGGCTACTGTAAAGCTACAACTCCCACCTTGATAGTAGAGGGGATATGGAGTGTACACCCACCATACCGCTCCGATGCGGCTTAGCGATAGGGTGATTAAGTTTTTCTCTTTTCAGTTCATTACTTCTGAGCAGTCGGGTATTTTGAATTTTATAATAATAGTTTTATTTGAGATTTTTTAAATTCAATGTCTCATGAATCTGATGTTAATACATTCTTGCTAGAAAGTGTTTTATTGGTACACTTTTTGACATTTTTTGTTGAAACAGTAATATAAATATGACATTATATATATATTTTTGAAATAGTCTTTTTACGACCTTTCATTTGATACCCATATTGCTAAGATAAGAAAAAAAAAATATAGACAACCCCCTTTTTCCCCACTTTATAGCCGCCATTTTGAAAATTTATATAGCCTATGTTACTACCACAATTCTGACAAATGCAACAACATCTTATATGTCAAATTCCGTTCAGCCGCTTAGGCTGTAACGCGTGCCGAAGAAATGGGCATACATACATACATGCATACATACGCTCGAAAAACATTACCCTTCTTCTGACGCAGTCGGGTAAAAAGAAACCTGGTTATATTCTACCTACTCGAGTAAAAGTTCAGAGTCATTTATTAGAACATGTTTCCATTACCCCATCTCAAAATAACTGCTATCTTCCTAATCTAAACGACACGTTATATTTTCGACTCGACTGTCCAAAGGTCACATTTTAGTCTGCTTTATATAGCGCGGTATTTTAGTCGAGTCTACGCGACGGCCTCATATCAAAACCGGGATCTGAGCTCGGGGCAAATGGATATAAATGACCAAATAAGTTTCATTTGTTTGTTGTTTGTTTTTCTTTTGTTGTTTACATCTGTATGACTGTCTTGTGGGTTCAGTGGTTAATCTGTGCGGCTTCAGATCATGAGATCTAGGATTTGAAACCCGAGTCGGATTATGTAAGACTGAATTTTGTTTCTTCGAAGATTTCAGTAAATTTCAAAACCCCTCGGTCACTATTATCAATATTTGATAATGATTGTTAAAAATAAACATAATATTATTTTTATTATTGGTATTATTTTCTTTATAAGTTTGTTTTTATAAATTGAATGAATTAAAAAAGAATTTTTTTTTTTGAATATTCGACGACCGCCGTGGCATAGTGGTATGCGCGGTGGATTTATAAGACTGAGGTCTCGGGTTCGATTCCCGGCGGGGCAGATTGAGATTTTTCTTAGTTTGTCTTGGTCTGGCTGGTGGGAGGCTTTCGCCTTGGCTAGTTACCACCCTACCGACAAAGACGTACAACAAGCGATTTAGCGTTCCGGTACGATATCGTGTAGAAACCGATAGGGGTGTGGATTTCATCATAATCCTAACAAGTTAGCTCGCTTCCATCTTAGATTGCATCATCACTTAACACCAGGTGTGGTAGCAGTGAAGAGCCAACTAGTAGTCAATAAAAAAAAATTCATTCATTCATTGATAATATCAGTAGGGAGCAGTTTAAATAAACTCCAGTAGGTGTCTATTTGTCTCTCTGGAAATCTGGACCTGAGCACCGTACCAATTACGAAGACCAATTAATGTCGTTGCTGAAATTATGCATGATATTATTGGAACGAAGTTCCTTATCGCGCGTTGTGAAAGGGGGCTAGACGGAAAAAATTCTTACGAAAAGTTGTCACGACACTTTTTGATCAAAGGATCTTGCCGCCGCCTTTGATGTGTGTGCGCGTGAGCGGCGGGGGGCGCCCGCGCTGTATGCTGTCTCGCGCTCTCGTGGCGCCCTCTGGTGTTTCGGTGTACAACAACAAATATTATTATTACTTAAAAAAAATAAAATTTTATTACAATTCCTTCACTAATCGAAAGGAACTTCGTTCCATCCGGGTGTCCCTTGACTCTCAACTTTTTTATGTTTTTTGATTTTTATATCCAGGTATATGGCCTGTAAGGCATCTTACGATGAACTTAACATGTTGTACTGTTAAAGGCACACTTTACCAGTATGTGTGTACAAACTAAACATGTTCCTACTATCCTCTAATTACTTCTTGATCGTACCTAAAAATAAATGCCAATTGGATAAAGAGGTTTTAAAACGATGTACTTTGTATCTGTCAGATAACCGGATTTTAAGGAACCGCTGTGGTGCTTATTTCTGCCGCCAAGCAGCATTGCTGTGTTGCAGTCTGAAGGTCAAGAATTCCTAGTTTAATTAAGGAACATGAGCTTATGCTCAACAATGGCAGTATTTTATAGGACGTGTTTCTTGCATCATTTTGTAAATGATATTTAAATTTTTAATCGGGACCAATACCATCCATCTTCAAGACGAACAAACGGGAAATAACTATAAGATATTTTTCTCCCTATATTTCAGCAAGGTATTTTAACTAAAACAAGTATTTTCTACTCTTAGAGGGTTCAACTTGTTTAGTCTTATCGAGTTACTGTTCGTAAGGACTTGACGGTGAGTTAGAACGCGGGTGGAATTAACAATTTTAACCTCCCGATGCAAAAGAGGGGGTAAAATTTTACTGCCGTTTAGATCTAGCGTTTGGCTTATGTGGCTTTCTATTACGAGGTTCTGGGTTCTGGAGTCAAGGGTCGGGCTGTTAATATTAAGCTTTTATTTCTTCTAAGAAGTTTTTAGTAGCAAGTGAATTTGAGAAATTGTTGGTATTAGACCTCCGTGCGTTAAATAGCACAGTTAAATCAACAATATAATATGCCTGTATGCAAATACAAAAAGACGCCCGCGACTGTAGTATAGTCACTTAGTATTTTTACTTGGAAAGTTTTCCGGGTGTTTTGAAAATTGGTAATTTTATAGATTTTGGTATGCTCTTTCCAAATTTCAAGTTTGCCACCTCGTATGTTTGCCGCTCTCGCCGCCATATTGAAAAAATGGCACCCAAAAGCAGTTTTTTGATAATAACTCCTTTCCGGCGCATTTTAGAGGAAAAACATATCTACACAAAATAAAAGTAGAGGAAATTTCCTACAATGTATGTCATAACCATTTTTTCCCCAAAATTAATAGTTTCGGCGTAGGAGCGCCGTATCACAATATGAGCAGTTTAAAGTAAATAATATGCGTTGGTGTGGATGTATAATGGTTTTCGGTGCTCGTACGCCGAAACTATTGATTTTTTTTATTGATTTTTCTACTTTTATTTTGTATTGATATATTTTTCCTGTGAAATGCGGCGGAAAGGAGTTATTATCAAAAACTGCTTTTGGGCGCCATTTTTTCAATATGGCGGCGCGAGCGATAAACATTCGAGGTGGCAAAATTGAAATTAGGAAAGAGCATATCAAAATCTATAAAATTGACAATTTTTAAAACTCCCGGAAAACTTTCCAGGTAACCTCTATTTTTTCGACCAAATGACCGTACTTCTGCGACTACGTAGAAAAAGATATATGACGACTTTCCATGAAAACTTTCCAAAAAAAAAAAATTAAATCAAGCAAGCTTTTATTTAGGTATATGACATGGCATGGTTTTTGTAGTCCCAATTAAGAGAATATTTCATCCTTCCATACATTGTTTGTTAAAGGATTAGGCAGAGTTTTCAATGAAAACTCTCAGTCTCATGTGGCGTAGAATTTTTGACGACCTCCGTGGCGCAGTGGTATGCGCGGTGGATTTATAAGACGGAGGTCCTGGGTTCGATTCCCAGCGGGGCAGATTGAGATTTTTCATAATTTGTTTTGGTCTGGCTGGTAGGAGGCTTTCGCAGTAGCTAGTTACCACTCTACCGACAAAGACGTATCGCCAAACGATTTAGCGTTCCGGTACGATGTCGTCTAGAAACCTAAAGGGGTGTGGATTTTCGTCCCACTCCTAACAAGTTAGCCCGCTTCTTAGACTGCATCACCACTTAACATCAGGTGTGATAGCAGTCAAGGGCCGACTTGTAGTCGATAAAAAAAAAAGAATTTTTCGATAATTCTACTGCTTCTTTAAGTGTTTAAAGTTTTTTCTTAAATCACACTACTGAACAATCTTCAGTCTGCCGTGAAACGTAAGTATTGTTTCTCCTTATTAGGAGTACATGACGACCGTGACGACATATTTAAAAATAGCTCTTTACACCCATTCTTTCTTTAAAACAAAAGGGTCACATACAGTTTCTTTTCTTTCATTTTATTAGAACAGATTATTTTCCTTGCAGACGATGTCGCGGGCGTCTGCTAGTATATAATAGTTTAATAAAGTAGTGTTCGTCATGTAACAGGGCACTTCGGAGAGGGGTACAGTATTTTACATAACGCTTGACCCAAATCCACGTCAGCAAATTGAAGGTATGTACTTAAACTAATATAATATGCCTCGAAATATACGCTATAAATATTGGATTTGGATTTTATTTGTGACATACGATCATAAATATTCTACGACCATCGTAAAATTGTACAATATCTGAATTCCTTACTCGTTTTCAACTGTATATTGATTTCTTTCAAATTTGATTATATCTTTACGGTTTCTTTGGTTCAGGAAAATGGTTTTTATGAAAGGAGTTTATTGGCATTTTTAACTTAAAACTTAGAAGTGTTAAGTTTAAACAAGACCGAAGTTAGAAGTTCGGTCTTGATTATTCTGTATATCTTCTATAAGATATATGTATGTATGTATGTATGTATCTGAATACAAATTAACCTATGTCACTCCTCTTGATATACAAAAGGTTTTTTTTACAATTCGACTAGTGGTTTCAGAGATTAGCCGGAACAAATAGACAGACAAAATTGTAAAAAAATGTTATCTTGGTGTATGTACTGTATACATTTAGTAAAAAACGGTTACTTCAATATTACAAACAGACACTCCAATTTTATTTGTATGTGTAGATAAATATTAATAAACATTTAATTCAGTATAGCGAACAATAAAATTTACACAAATATGTATTTTATTGTGTGCTGTTAATTTATCAGTAGTGCTATAGTCTAAATTTTATATTTTAGATAAATAGGTAAAAACAGATCAATTCCATAAAGAAAATATTGCCTTCTTAATAAATAATAACGCTGCGTGAACCATTAAAAGTATTTTATAACAGTACATTAAGATAAATATCTGAAGTAAGTCTAAAAGCCCATGCCGTCGATGATTGATGGATGCGAAGTTGTAGCGAGGTTCTGTTATAACTTACTAATTGAAGGAGATTATATTCTTTGCAACCAACTTCATGAAATGAGGTTATTTAAGTGGATATATTAAAAATTCTCAGCGTAGGAGTTGACAACATGCTAGTGTGATAGCTGGTTGAACTCCATTCTTGGCAATGCAATTCCAAAACGCCATTGACAATGGATCGTAACCCACATTCATAACAACTGGTCACGGTCTTATTACACAAATCCGGTAGTACTCGAAAAAAAAACCGACCGATTACATTCTTACCTACCTCTAAGCTCCTTACATCCATCCTGGCATAAAAATAACAATGCATATTAATGCAAATAATATTTTGGCCTCAACTCAGAATGGATGTAAGGCCCGGTCTCGTGCTATAAAGGAACTTCTCCCCATTTACACTGCTATATGCCAGGAAATTCAGCAAAACAGAAAAATCTGTCGGCTGCTTGGATTGACCACAAGAAGGCCTATGATTCAGTAGTGATAGTGTTGACCCGTTGCTAGTTATTATGATCGTCATAGTATAAAACCTGCCCTCGAGTCTGGTAACCTGTATTGGAGCTGCGCTGTGGGTCTCAGCTCTATATTCTCTCTCCTATAAGGAGGCTATTATAATGGTTTTCAAAGTGTTGTTGAAGAATAAATCAAATAACAAACTGAAGGGTAATTAACCATTAAATAACCCTAGGAAACGCAGGATTCGTCCGCAAGAAAAGCCCAAAACATTCTTACTTTGAAGAACACAGTACTCAGATAAAATATGAACCTTTTGAAGTAGAAATTTTAAAGATAACCCTCTTTTATAAAGTTATTACGTTACTAACTTTAGAAGACATACTTTTATACAAAGTTCCCACTTCATTTACTTGGAGTAGAAATTCCAAAAATCTTGTCTAAATCTCTATCATAAAGTCACAACAGGAGATTGCTGTCAAAATTGCATTTTGCTATGCATTTTGTATCATATTATATGTAACTTACATAATTTTTAGGAATAAATAGAATTTGAAATTTCAATCTCATCTAAGTTAGTGTTTTTAACTAAGTTAACTGCTAATACGGTCTTAAATGGCAGCGGGCTTACTCGGAATTTCGGAAGGTACCTATTTTTTAAAATCGTACTTACAAAATTTTTTTAACAAAAAATAGAATCGACTCAAAACTCACTAAAAAGTAAAACATAATTGTCATTTAGTTGCTTTAATTTACTTAAGCATATCTATGAAGTCGGTGCCAGCCAAAGGATTATTAACGGAGTAAAACAGTTTGTGGGTTCTAGGTAACGTCCTTAAAGTAGAAACTGGCTGGGTTGGCTGGCACCGACTCCTAGATATGCTTTCTTACTTTTTAGTGATTTATCGCCACGTAACGTACTCGTACTATACTCTCACAGTATATTATACAGCACTAGTAGCCAAAAAGTTACCGATACTTACACAGAAACCAAAATCCCTGCAAGTGTGTCTATAAAATTTGAATATTCCTTCAATTTTCCCAGGATATCATCATCAGATCCTAACAACATGATGACAATGGGAACATCTTGGAAGTGTGTCCTTTCTAATAAAAAAAGAATTATCAAAATCGGACAACTCTGTAAAAAGTTATGCGTGGTCGTACATAAAAAAAATATACGTGTTGAATTGAGAACCTCTTCCGTTTTTTTTCGTCGGTTAAAAATATGGCTTCTGCTCATTATCTACTAAATGGCAAAGCAGTACTTCTCTGCCGATAGGGTGGTAACTAGCTATGGTCAAAGCATATCTCAAGACCAGACCTGGCTGAATTTAGAAATATTCCATTTTGAAAGAAAGAATGAAAGGAAAATATTTTTATTTGATCAGTAGAATCATACCATATATTAACAGTAATAAAAATTGACCGAATAAACCGGTTTCCCACTCAGCGTAACGTTTCAGCAAGCTGCAGCACTGGTTATCAGGGGTACCATTAAATAGGTTACAATACGGACTATAGAATAATTTTTCGTTATTTTGCGAAATTAACCCTCTATTGCGCATAGGGAACTATTTTTCCACTCCGTAAATCCAGTTCCCCGTAAAACCGACAAAGACGTACCGCCAGGCGACTTAACGTTCCGGTACGATGTGTAGAAACCGATAGAAGTGTGGATTTCATCGTACTCCTAACAAGTTAGCCCGCTTCCATCTTAGATTGCATCATCACTTAATATAAGGTGTGATAGCAGTCAAGGGCCAACTTGCCGTCGATAAAAAAAAAAGTTAAATACATAAACATTTTTAAAATGGCAACTCCTCGGACTCTAGATAATTACTGATATATTTTCGACTGAAGTAAAAATTTTCAATAATCTAAGCCAGTTTCTATGTCACAAAAGGGAACTACCGTGCAAATTGCATTTTGCTATGTATTTTTCGTGCATATTTTCAAGTTCGTTTAAATTGCCTTTAAAGGGTACGACCTCATGAATAAGAGAGGGTCCATGCAAAGGAACTACTTGAAAATTCATAGAGAGGGTAAAGAGAACGGAATGAAACAACTGCATGTGTAATTTTATAGCTACTGTTTCTTTTTTCGCTTAGCTTATTTTTGAGTATGTGCTGGATATATAACCTTATTATTATATAATAACCTTCTTTTTAATTTAACACTAAATGTGGCCTATAGGCGTGAAATTTTGTGCAAATAGAAATATTTAGCGGCTACAAGTTGGCCCTTGACTACTATCACACCTGATGTTAAGTGATGATGCAATCTAAGATGGAAACGGGCTAACTTGTTAGGAGTAAGTTAAAATCTACACCTCTTTTGGTTTCTACACGAAATCGTACCGGAACGGTAAATCGCTTCGCGGTACGTCTTTGTCGGTAGGTTGGAAACTAACCACGGCGAAAGCCTCCTACCAGCCAGACCAAGACAAATTAAGAAAAATCTTAATCTGCCCCACCGGAAGTCGAACCCAGGACCTCCGTCTTATAAATCCACCGCGCATACCACTGCGTCACAGAGGTCGTCGACATACGGTCGCCACCGCGATCAATGATCCCGGCTGGGCTGATTAAGATTTTCTTATTACTGATATTACTGATCTAGTTCTGGTTGATGGGACTGTTCAGCCGTGGCTATGTACCATCACCATACCTCACAATCACACCTGATAAGCGGTAAATCTTTGCCGATTAGGTAATATATAGCAACGTTTTTAGCCTCCCAACAGCCAGACCTGGAGCAATTAAGAAATACCCAATCGGCCAAGCCGGAAATCGAACCTAAAACCTCCAGGTCAATAAATCCACAGGGCCTACCGCTGCGCTGCGAATGCCGTAAAAGTTAATTTCGTAGCCGCGTCGTAGACCCTCTACGAATAACGCGAATTACTGACTGACTCATGACTAGATCTTTGAAACCGCTAGGTACAATTAGTGTAGCTATATATTCATATATATCTTTCAGAAAAACATTTCTTTGACAGCAGAAGAATAAATACAGCGAGTTTGTCTTTTAGGCAAAAGTTTTTACCAAATACATCTTTGTTTCCATATTTTTGCTGAATTTGTCATCCAACAACTGTTGCTTGACCTGTTTCGACCTATGTCAATGTCATAACTTATTTAGAAACTAGGGATTACAACTACATATTATGTACACCTTTGTTTGAATTTAATAAGATCAAGTTTTTGGGATATAAAAAATATTTTTCTTATTGAATACCCTTTTTGCTAATTTTTTTAAGCTATTGCATAGCTCTTGAGCGCGGGCCTTGAGCGTGGAGACCGAATCGAGAAATTCCGTAACGAAAAAATCTAACACTCCCCACCCTTTAAGTTTTTTCAGATTGTGTTATTCGCAACTTAGTTCGCCAACGTCCATACCATGTTGAATACACCGGTTCTTGTCCGATCTCCGAAGTTAAGCAACATCGGGCGCGGTCAGTACTTGGATGGGTGACCGCCTGGGAACACCGCGTGATGTGGGCTTTTTTTTAATTTTAATTTTTTTTTTAGTTTTTTTTATTTTTATTTATTATTTTTTTTAAATAAATTAATAAATGAAAAAAAAAACCATGCAATAGTTTAACCGCGGCAGTCTCCGAGTGCCACACGTAATTTTTTTTCTTTTAAATGTCGACCAAATGAGGACGTGGGTAACTTGCAGACTTACGATGCGCCCATAGCAATATCTAGTGTAGAAAAAACGACAAATCGTCGCCCAATAGTGCTGAAATATAGCTCTCTCCTAATGTAATGAATGAATAAGTGATATTTTTTGATTTCATGCTATTGGGTGACATTTTATCTTTTTGTTTACATAATATTTATTTTCCATGCGCATCTTATGCATCCTTGATGTTAAGTGATTACCGCTTGCCATTATACGCAGTATCGGTATAATGCGCCGTAGGTGTGTATGTTTTATTTTATTTTCTTCAAGTTAGCCCTTGACTGCAATCTCACCTGGTTAACTACTAACTGTTAAAACCGGGCTAACTTGTAAATAATAAGATGAAATTCACACCCCTTTCAGTTTCTACACAACATCGTACCGTAACGCTAAGTTGCTTAGCGGCACGTCTTTGCCTGTAATCGGTTGGTGGTAATTAGCCTCGGCCGAAGCCTCCCACCAGATAGACCTGAAACAATTATGAAAATCTCAATCGGCCCAGCTGGAAATCGAATCCAAAACCTTCGTTTTGCATTTCATCTTCGTTACACTAATGCGTCACATTGTCAGGCCATTTTGTTTATCTTTGAATAAGCCCATATTATAAATATGTGGAAACCACGAAGTTGATTTAAATAATTAATCCAAGGGCGTTTTACGTGACATTTTTGAATAACATTTATGCCAAAATAAAGATTTATAAATCAAGATTAAATTTAAAATTAAAAAACCGCCGACGAAATTGTTATTTGTGATTTTTCCGTGGCGGCCTTCTTGGATTAGAATTTTTTTCATTTGATACCCATATTCGGGAAGTTGTGAAAAAATATGAATTTTTTATTAAAGATTTTGCACAATTTTCATAAAATATAGCAAGGACTGGCTTGAATGAAAAAAAAACAAACATGCATCAACATCGAGTTCGACGAATTAAATGGAATGAGCCACATTTTGACTCCCTGAAGAGGGGTGTAATAAACTTTATAATACTCTTCTTTTTGCGTTGGGAGTTAAAATGTAGCTTATCCAGCGTGATAAAAATGAAGGTACACTTTAATTATAAGTATAAATAAAGACCCTCGCCGCGTCTGTCTGTCTTTATATAATTTGTTAGGGTTTTGAGTAAACTTTATTTATCGCTAAATATGTACAGTTAAATATATACGATTAAATTCAAATTCAAATTCAAATTCATTTATTGCGAATTGAGTACATGGAGATCTTATATAAATATTATAGTTCTTCCAAATTCCGCCTTACAGCTTGCAATGTCCTTAAATAACTAAAAAAAATACTGGTAATAGCTCTGTCATTCCAAAACAATTTACGATTCTAAAACAATTTACGATTCTAACGATGCCTTTACGTCAATAAATATTCTGTCACCTTATATATACACATGTCAATAAAAATGAGAACAAATTATTATGTGTTCCGTTAAAGAAACAAAAAGTAAACTTTTGTGTAAACTGGTTTAAATATGGTGATAATTGTTACAAGGACTGAAATAAAACATTTCTTATTTTATTATTACAAAAGAGGAAAAGTCTGCAACGGCATGTTTATGTATTTAGGCAATACTCATATTTCCTTAAATAAGTGTCACGTATTTTTCGGTCTTTGAAGTTTACAATAAGTACACCATTCTGCTCATGGGTGAAATCGCAGTCGTCTGATAGTTTAATAAATATGTTGAACTTATTTTGATTTGTTACTCCTTTTCCTCTTCCGTAATTCCTATGTGATTCGTTGACCTTTGCTGTTTGATCATAAAATACACATTAAATATATTTATAGACACAAGACGTGACGAACGATCAAATGTTTACTTATTCGTAAATTAAATCAAATATTTGAATACATTTTCCTTTCCATCTATCTCTTTCTTTATCTTAGTCGAAGTGGCAAACGAACCGCGAAGCCCCTCGTGATAGGATTCACACTGCAGTAACTCGAAACGGCCCCTAATTTGTGATCTCGAAATATCGAGTTATCTGAAATATGTTATTGCTTTTTGCAAGCCAATTTAGCTAAAAATATCTTGTCTTTTTTATTTTATGAGCGAGTACAGAACGTCAAATTAAAATTATTTCGTTATACAAGCACTTTTAAAAGTCAAGTGTGTCAGTACGCAGTACAGGCCTAAGACGCTTTAAATAAATAATTATATTCGTATGTGTAAATTATATAAAATATTTTTATGTTGACATAATTATATCTTCAAAAACTTTAAATCAAATTTTAATCTATTATCTTTCTCTATTTTTTCCTCTTTATCTTAGCAAACGAACCGCGAAGCCCCTCGGGAATTCGCACTGCAGTAACTCGAAACGGCCCCTAATTTGTGATCTCGAAATATCGAGTTATCTGACTTATGTTATTGCTTTTTGCAAGCCAATTTCGCTAAAAATATCATTTATATTAAACGCACAGTAATTAAGAAAGTAAGATAACTTAGGAGAGCACGTCAATCAAAACGGTCGGTTATCGTCATTTTAATTAACATTCACTGAACATTCATTATTTGTGGAAAAGTTAAAAATTATCACCAATAGAGAATAAAGTGTTTAAAACGAATAAAGAAACTTTACTTTTTGTTACTGACTAATGACCTCCGTGGCGCAGTGGTGTGCGCGGTGGATTTGTATGACGGAGGTCCTGGGTTCGATTCCCGGCGGTGCAGATTGAGATTTTTCTTAATTTGTCTTGGTCTGGCTGGTGAGAGGCGTTCGCCGTGGCTAGTTACCACCCTGCCGACAAAGACGTACCGCTAAGCGATTTAGCGTTCCAGTATGATGTCGTGTAGAGACCGAAAGGGGTGTGGATTTCATCCTACTCCTAACAAGTTAGCTCGCTTCCATCTTAGATTGCATCATCATCAGGTGTGATAGCAGTCAAGGGCCAACTTGTTGTCGATAAAAAAAAATGAACAAAAACGTACCATCCCTAAATTACATTTTTAATCTTAAAATCGCATGTAACATTTCGCGCGAAATAGAAAGTAAAGAGAGCCGGGTTCCTTCAAATCCAATAAGCGGGAAGTAGGTAGCTCTCGGCATACTGCGAATTCCATTTCAGCATGGAAATCCAATTTTAGGACATTCTTGTCTGATCGACACCTCAAGTACCCTTTGATTAAATCCCTTATGGTTAAATAGTATAACGTGTTTTTATGCCTCAGTTTTATGGTTAATCCGGAAAATAGGAAAGGTCGCAAGTTCGATTTTTGCCCATTGAATTATAATCGTATCGATCCACTTTGGTGGTATTGATAGTAAACATTTATTTTTGCTTATTTAGACATAAATTTTAATTTTGATTTTGTTGTATTTATATTTTGATAATGTTTTTAACCAGTTTTGTGAATCAATAAATAAAGGAAATAAAACTTGGTCCTTCTTATTTATTATCATTTATTTATTTAAGAAAAAATTCAACAGAGTTTGCCCGTACACCAGCACTCATCGTTCAGCTTATGGGACCGGGGAGCTGGCCAATTCGTACTGGAGCAGCGTGATGAGTCCATATCTACTTCTCGTAAAAGGAAGGAGGTTAATCTCCTAAATATACAGTTAACATTAGGCAAAACATTATGTGTATATAATAAATACATTAAGAGAGAAAACAAAAACATTCGTACTCGTACGGCAACAAATAGAAAATTGGAATGTAATTCGCACGAACGACAAATAACTGTGTCATTTAGTTGCTTTAATTTACTTAAGCATATCTATGAAGTCGGTGCCAGCAAGTATAAAGAACATTTATTTAACATAGTAAAGCAGTTTGTGGGTTATAGGTAACGTCCTTAAAGTAGAAACCTTGGCTGGCACCGACTGCTAGATATGCTTAAGTAAATTAAAGCAACTAAATGACAAAGTTATTTTTTAATGTTTAGTGCGTTTTGAGTCGGTGATTTATCGCCACGTAACGTACTCGTACTATACTGTCATAGTATATTATACGGCACTAGTAGCCAAAAATGTACCGATACTGAGGCAAAAACCGAAATCGCTGTAAGCGTGCCTCCAAAATTTAAAGAGTTCCTTCAATTTCCCCAGGATATCATCATCAAACCCTAACATGATGACAATGGGACCACCTTGAAAGTATGCCCTTTCTAATAAAAAAGAGTTTTCATACATAAAAAAAAATATACGCGTCGAATTGAGGACCTCCTCCGCTTTTTTTCGTCGGTTAAAAAATGAAGATACGCTCTTTGAATATGAAAACGCTGATCAGAAAGTCGCAACATACGAGTATACGGATGCGTGTTAAATTTTTATCACTACCCTCTAATACGTCGTTTTAGGATAAAATAAACAACGGAAACTGTTCGCGGAGTCACATCGTACGCGGTTTTAGTCACGTCTCGATCGTAAATACGGAATTTGTTGTGTGACACCACTGTAAACAATACTTTGTGATAACAGTAAACTAATATATTTTGTTGTATTTAGAGAAAAGCTTTAAAATCTCTACACGTCTATCATGATAGTCATATAGTCCATGTTACATACTTAGGTTTTACGCTATCTCGGTGTTTTCCAGTGAATAAAGTTAACTGAGCTCGTTTACTTTAGTACGTTCAACAGAATGTATTAGATAATCTATTTTCGGAAAACTGTTTGGTTCTAAAGCGGAAGTAGCGTTAACAAAGGCGATTATGTTTAAAAATGATCACATCTCCGAGTAGTTAAACAATAGATTTTTGGTGTAAATATCTCGTATAATTCTAGACCTAAGGCTAGGAACCTAGGAAGGTTAGGACCTAAGGTAAGGAAGGGAGGCCTGGCCCTGTAGTGGGCCGTTATTAGGCTGATAATGATGATATTGATGAAGGTTGCCTGGAAGCAATCGCTGTTAAGTAATAACTTTTGTACTAGCTCAACTTATTGTATTTTATGTCTTTGTTCTGATTTTCGTCGTTGTGGCGTACAAATTAATTATAAATAAATAATCTATTTAGCTTAGCTTTATTAATGGATTAGCTTTGTGAATGGATGAGCTAAGTCGGTAAGTTTAGTCCTTCAAGGAATCAACTAATTACTGACTCGATCATGCACAAGTACTTATGCTCTATGTAAAAGCTCGCTTCATCATTCGCTGACTGAGCTGAGCGACTTTGAAGATTGAAGAATCTCGTCAATACTGAATGCGTTAATGTAAAAATAACCTAGACATATAGATTATAGAATGGCTTAAATTACGGTTAAAGCCCTTAAATAGTAATGTAAGCGTTAAGCTGCAAAAAATAATGAGCGAATATATATAAAAGCTTAAAGCTCCCGCAAGAGTTTACAAAAGTCTGCAAAGCTTTTAAACGATCCCCAGTATTTTTTAAACAGGTCTATGGAAATCAAAAGCGTTGCCTTCACCAAACTGAGAGTCGATTTCCTTTTTGCAAGTAAAATTTCCAATTATCGCACTCCAAGGGCCCGCTTTCGTTAGCTTTAATGAAAAAACTTTCTCGTTGGTTTTTAGGTGGAAAATTTCCTGGGATAGGTGTGCATGCAAAGTTACTTTTTTTACATATTAACCCCTGTGGGCCTGACATTCAAACCTTCTTTGAGGCACGCGGCAACCCGGGTAGCGACGGAGCTATAATGACAGCTGTCATTATTTGCCTGACGGTTGCCAGGGGACCCCTCGGGGTTGTGAAACTTTAATGTCAAACTTGATTGACTTTACGTTTTGAATTAGCTGACGCTTGCCTCTTCGCCTGCGATCAACATTTTAAAAAAAGAATCTCTTTCTCTCTTTTTTAAGAAAAGAATGAGTATAGCAAAAAGCTATTCTTAAAATATTTATGTATGCTATAGTGGATTTTTAGGTAGCCGTAATAAAGAAAAAAAAATCCTTCCGTACATTGTTGTATATCTCAAATGTATTAGGCAGCGTTTTCAATCGAAACTCAAAAGCGGTACGACTCTACCAAGGAAGAAAGTACGCAGTAGGAAAGTCAATAATACTCCCGACTGCTTTTTGTGTTATTGTACTCATACATTAATAGCTAAGCCAATGTCTAATCAGTGAAGTAAAATCGCTCGACATCGTTCGTGTTTGCCGGCATCGTGAGTAAGGATATTGAGCTTAAGCCCATCACTCTGCACAAGGCAGGTTGGCGGGCTTAGTTTAATAATATTAACTCTTGGCGAATGTTACTGTGTCTTGGTTAAAATTTCATTTAAAGCAGCAATTGATTAAGTGATACAATGTGATATTTGCTTGCACAATATTTTTAATGTAAAACATTCAGTTCAGTGGTTGTCATATTCTGATACCATTCAAAGGCATCAACTTAAACAAGAAATTGAACCCTAAACCTATCGGTTGGAAGGACGACATTTTATCAAAATATAAACGGCTGAAACTCACGTAACTATTGTCGGCGTATGCCCGACTAGTTTCATTTGTCGGCGACCGTCAAAGAGACGCCGAAAAGAGGTTAAACTCGCTAGCAACGACTAATGGAGTTTATGTCGTTTATTTGATCACGTACAAGCTCTGTACTGACGTATTCTCCACTCGAGGTGCCTAATACAATAAGGGTTGCTACCTTCTTTTAACCAAATAAAGCACATTTGAAAAATACAGATTGTTTCAAAATAAAGTACAATGCTCGGCAAACCTCTACTCCGCCCTGAGTATGAAGTATTTGATTGTGCAATGTACAAATTGATTTTGTAGGACAAGAAAAGTGCTCAGAGCAGTACTTGCTCATATGCGCGTGTTACTTGTAAACGTGAAGTTTGTAAGCTAATCTTCTAGTACGCTTTCAAGTTCTAACGCTAGTAGGTATATTATTATTTTAAATAAAAAAATATTCATTTATCATATTTTCAAATAACATTCATTATATTGAACATCATTCCTTTCGTTAATAAATGATTTTATGCATTGCATGACAAAATAAATTAGCAAGTTACCGTAAATCATTTTTGCGTACATTTTTCTCATAAAGTACGATTAGTAAAATAACGTACCATTATCATAAAGTTCGGCAACCCTAAACACAATATTAGGGAGTAAATTAGTTTAGTACCTCTCGTATAGACAGCTTAGTTCCCTCGTGTCAGAAATTTTGCTATACATTTATGTCCATAACACCTAAATTAGGGGATTCGTGATCTGAAATTTAATATGGGATCAAGTGATATAATTTAGGAAAGTGTGAGGGTTATGTTTATCTTATAATTACTGCTCGGGTCGTGTTTTAACACTGGCTTTTAAATAAATTCTCGGATATAATCCAACAAAATATATGAGTACTTTATACAATATATCTTTAAGAAGCTTAAATATAAAATAGGTTCTTAGGTATTTTTTACCAAGCTTTTAGCCAAGCTTAAGGAACATTTATTTAACGTAGTAAAGCAGTTTGTGGGTTTTAGGTAACGTCCTTAAAGTAGTCCTTAAAGTAGGTCCTTAATGTAGTACCTTGGCTAGCCCCGACTCATAGATATGCTTAAGTAAATTAAAGCAACTAAATGACGCAGTTATTTCTTACTTTTTAGTGCGTTTTAAGTCGGTTCTATTTTTTGTTAAAAATTTTTATTTCTTACTTTTTACTGATTTATCGCCACGTAACGTACTCGTACCATACTGTCATAGCATATTATACGGCACTTGTAGCCAAAAAGCTACCGATACTTACACAAAAACCGAAATCGCTGCAAGTGTGCCGAAAAAATTTGAAGAGTTCCTTCAATTTCCCCAGGATATCATTATCAGATCCTAACATGATGACAATGGGACCATCCTGGAAGTATGCTCTTTCTAATAAAAAAAGAATTATCTAAATCGGACAACTCTGTAAAAAGTTATGCGTGGCCATACATAAAAAAAATATATACGTGAAGAATTTAGAACCTCCTCCGTTTTTTTCGTCGGATAAAAATAGTTTTAAGTGAATGTTTTAAGTACGTAAGTATTATATATTTTGAACTTCCAATGTCAGTAGTTAATTTTAAATTATGTATGAAGTGATTCTTTCCGTTTTTATAGAAAAATATATTAACATTCAAAAAAGTAATGGCTTTACCAGCCTTCATCATAAGGCCATAAAATCCACTTCCACACCTCTCTCGATCATTTTTGTTTTTGAACAAATACAAACAGTCCGTTAAAAATGGAGAAGTGATTCGATTCTAATACTTGTAACTTTAGTTGTTTTCTTTTTACCGCTTCTGCTTCTTCATTTCGACATAAAAATTTTCATCCAAAGAGACGGTTCTCTTGTCTCTACCTCCCATAGCAATATCGTTAAAGAAAACGACAAGAAACCCTCTTTATAGATAAATATAAAAGATCGGAAAAATTGCTCAACGTATTTCCTGTGAAAAATGTGTATTGACTTGCCGATAGAGGCCCATAAATTCGATCCCCCAATAAAAATATGACAAAGTCCTCGAAAACTACTGATATATGTCAATGTTGTGATAAATATTTAAAATGTTATTCGATGTTCTTTCATGTTACAATTATATGTAACTGTTGAAATGGAAAACAGCATATTGTGGACCATAACATGTTTATTGTCTGATCACGCATTTCTTTTTATACGAAAGGTTATTTTGAGTTTTTTTACTGTAGACACACTGCTCTAAAACGGTTTGCTAGACTTAGGATCTAAGGGTATGTAGTCCTTACACAATTTTAGATCCTTAGAATGATTTTACATCATTATTAGCCCATAGTTACAGGGTTAGGCTTTGTTCCTAGAAGAGGGCATATGGAGTTTAGATCCATCACACTGATTGGTGGGTTGGTTGGTTTAGGTGATGGTGGTTGACTTTAGTAACGATTACTACTAGATGATGACCGAGATCGACGCACTAATGTGCTCAACAAGACCTGATATACATTACCATTTTACCAACTCCTTGGCTGGAAATTTTACTAAGCATTCTCGGAAAAATATATCAAAATTCGTTTATTTGAATTAGGCTTTGTTAATAAGCACTTTTGAATCGTCTATTTTGACTATTTGTTATAACTGAGAAGCCGAATAATTTATTACCCAGGACTCGAACCCAGGACGTCGTGATCCAAAGCCACATAGATTTATCACTGGACTATTAAGAGAGTACTGCAGATAGTTGCTCTTAGTGCGCACTTTGTATTTTATTTTAAAGTCGTATAAAATCACTGAAGCAAAATAGAAAATAAAATGTTAAGCTCGAAGCGAAACTGAACAAAGCTTTCACCTAATAATTCAGTATTTGATAAAGCTTCTATCGAATTAATTAACCTGAAAGGCAGGATGGGGATTGGATTAAAATAGGCTATGTCTCCGTGAGTCTGGCCATTTCGATACAAGTATTCTATTTTATAGTAAAATTTAGCTTTTCTTTATATCTTTATATACCTTAAATCGGGCGTTGTACGACCTATACACAAAAAAGGCAGCAATAGCGAATATGATAACTACCGACCTATTACAACATTACCCATCATTGACAAAATTGTAGCGAAATATATTTGTCAGCAGTTACACGTTTTTTTTAAGATTATACTGTGTTATCCGATAAGCAATATGGCTTTCAACAGAAAAAAAGTGCAACGCAATTACTATCAAAATTTACAGATTCTGTAAACAAGCGTTTAAACAACAAACAACACATTTTGGTAGTATTTGTTGATTTCAGCAAAGCGTTTGACATGCTTCGACATGATACCTTACTTGAGAAACTACATGATAATGGAATAAGAGGCCCTCTCCTGCGATGGTGTCAAAATTACATGACAGATAGGTCATACAAAGTCAAAACTAAAAAAACATTTAGTGACGTAGTCAGTGTAACACAAGGAACAGCGCAAGGATCCTTAATAGGACCTTTGCACTACTTAACTTATGTAAACGATCTTGCTAATATCAAAACTTGCGAGATGTTTCAATTTGCTGATGATACTTGCCTTTTATCCGCACACCACAATATTAAAGAAGCAATGTTACAACTACAAACAGATTTTGGCTCTCTCATCAAATGGTCTCATGACGTTGGCCTTGTTATTAATATTGATAAAACAAAAATGATATACATAAGTTCTAGCCATAACAGATACAATGGTAGTACAAGTCTAATAGCACACAGCCATCAGTGCCTGCATAAAAACAGTCAAGATAACACAAAGCAGGTTCCTAACATATGTAGTTGTGCGTCTGTTGGAACTGTCACAAATCAGAGATACCTGGGATTAATTATTGATGATCGCCTCCAATCGAAGATCACATTAACTATGTGTGTGACAAGCTGTGTGCTATCTTGGCAAAGTTAACGCTGATAAGTAATAAAGTTCCCTTTCCAACATTATTATTGATCTACAAAGCACTTGGCGAATCAATAATATCTTATGGTCTTAGCAGCTATGGTCTTACGTACAAAAATAACATTAAACAAATATACCAACTGCAACTACGTATTCTAAAAATCATTGTACCTAAAAAAGTCAAAGAACAATGCATAAATAATTATCATCATCTATTTAAATACTGTAAAGTAATGCCAATAGATATAAAGACTAAATACTCTATTTTAACAGAATACACCACAATAGAAACGAAATTTAAAAAAGTCGAGTATAATAAAAATTTAAGAACCCCTAAAAACCCTAGACTACAAATTCCCAAATTTGCAAACAACTACAGAAAACGGACACTACAGTTTGTTGTCCCCAATTTATTCA